>CM034148.1:679380056-679980056 GCA_019776745.2 Taxus chinensis
TCATTTTAGGCCTACTTTGTTCCCCCTTTTGCACTTTTCAGCTGTTGACTCTGCCCCTCTTCGAGAATTGGGACACGTGGAGATCCTGGTGCTTGTTTGGAGTCCCCAACTTTGGCTTTGACCCTTGAAGGTGTGCCATTTGGACATGTGGTAGCTTCCGCTGATCCTGAGACTTTTTAACTTCTGATTGGTCCCACTGTCTCCTTTTTGGACTTGGGACTACATGGTGAGCCCACGCTCATTTAGGGAACCCGCTCTTTGGATGTGTCTTTTGGAATTGCACCGAGCTGACACATGGCGCCTTCCGCAAGTTTTTTATTTGGCCCCGAGTCAACTCATATGTGGCTAAGTCTGAAAACCTCGAGCCTTTCCCATTTTCTTTCCTGTCGAGCTCTGGGTTCCTTTTTGCGTCATTTGATCCTTTGCAGACCCTGCTCCTCCATTGTAGAGTCCCATTGTTACCTAATTGTTAGATTTGAATGTGAGTTCTTAGGACAGAGCTGACCCTTAGGTTTTCTTCTATGCGGGGTCATGTTTGACCAATTTTACCTAGGGGAAAAATTGGGATAATAATTTGGTGACTAACGGGGACATCTGCCTGCTAGATGAAGGGACTAGTAGCCTTGAAGCATCCATTGGTGCATGGAGTCAAGAATGATAGCTTGATACTGATCCTTTTTGCTTTGAAACTTCTCCTCAATTTCCTGCATCCTGTTGACCCTGAACTCACCCCACTGGGGCTTTACCTGTTCCTAAGAATGGAGTGTCTTGAATCCTATTTTAGTTTCTCTGTATTTGTGTTTTGTTTGAAACTAGAAATTGTTACAGGCAACTATGGGTCTCTCTATCATGAATACTAAAGGGCCTGGCCTCTGCACCTCCAGAGCAATACGAACAAAACTTATGTACAAAGAAAAAAATCATACATGCCTCAAATGAGACATGCAGAGTGTGCACAAGCACTTCTACTGAAAATAAAATCTACTCCTACTCCTATACTAACTCATAGAGAAAGGGGACTTAAACAAATCTTGCCACTAGGTAGGGAGAAATAGCTTCCCTTCCTCAAAAGGGACAACAATGTAAATGGTTTGATGTTGAATATGGTTGCTTGTATGAGTGAAAAACTGACAAGGGGTCGATCCTCCACCCATATCATCAAGGTATCAACATTAATGGAAAATACCTCCTCAAGCTGATTTGTTTCATTTGACTCCTGGGAGGTGTTGATGGTAAACCTTGGTGCTTTGATAGGCTCATTTTCATGCCCTAAAGTGGGCATGACTAGTTTTGGCTTCTCCCTTGGCTCCAATGAAGCCAAGTACCTGATTGGGCAAGGCATTTTCCTTTGAATGTGCCCCTTGCTCTGAATTTAAACTCCAAGAATGGAGTCTTCTTGTTGACCTTCTTGGATGGATGGTGTGAGAGAGATGGCATCCTCTTGTCACTTCCCTTCCTTCTCCTGTGAAGAACATGGAAGACTCATGTCTTCCAACCTTTGTCCCAGAGGGCTGTTATGAAGTGTAGGCTGTTGTACTTGAATTTTCTCCTTCATGGCAGTAGGACTCATGTGCTTGGAAGGTGGATGATGGAGGAGAAAATGATGTGATCTCCTTAGGCATCCTCTCCATCAAAGCAATCTTCCAATTTTGATAGATAATCTACCTCCTTGTTGTCCTGTTGCATGTGCTCGACCTCCTCCATGGTGTCCTCCTAATCTGTAACTTTCTCACCATGGTTCCCCTCATCTTCAAGAATGAATTTTGACAGCTCAAACTATTCTTCGACATTAGAGCATGGAGGAGGTGAAGTGGGAGGAATAACTGAAGGTTTCTTCTGTAGCCTGCTCCACACTTGGAGCCTCTGAAACTAAATGGTCTCCATCCAGAATGTACTCCTCTTCTTTTGGATTTGGAGTAGCTCCTTCTTCCCCTGCTTGTGTTGTAGCTGGAGCTTCCACCACTTGTGGCTTGACCTCAGCCTCCTCCATAGGTTTAACCAACAAGGGAATATTTTGTAAATCTCAAACTCTGGAAGCCCAACTCTTCAGATTTTCTATCATTTCTTCTCTGTTGGGTTCCTCTGCTTGTTGTTCTCCTTGGCTAGGTATTTTGGAGTATCTCCCTGACATGAACTTGGGAGAGCAGGAGGAGTGGTGGGTGGGGTCTCCACTAGTTTCTTGTTTGTTTGTGGTGGAGGGGAAGGTATTTCTTTTGGCTCTTATGAAGGGGACTCAGATTTGGAAGGGAAAAGGGAAGAAGAATCGAGATGAGATGGAAGACTAGAAGATGGGGAAGGGAAAACAACACTTGGGGCAGAAGATGGGGAGCTAGACTCTTGGCACTGTTGAAATGGTAAATCTTGAGAAAGAGAAAATGAAGGACAAGGAGTTGATGACTGACTTACCCATTAACAAGGTTGTCTTGAGTCCAGATCATAATCCTCAATCTCCTCAATCCACTGTGCAAGTTGAGGCAATAATTAAATCATGAAGTCAAGCTTCTCCTAAGGGCTGTAATGTCTTAGAAAAGGGTTGGCCCATGGACAGGGTGCCCTGCAACCAATCTTGAATGCCTTCATTTTTGATGTAGCCCTGGATTGCACCATGCTAGCCTCCATTCCTTATATCTTCTCCAGCAAACCAACATTCTCCATGTAGTTGTCACCATTGTATGTGTCCCCTTGTTCTTGATAAGCTCCATAGCCAAACTGGCTTTGACACCACTCGTATGGGTAAGCATAATGGTTCTGAATTTGATCATAATGTTGATATGGAGGAGTTGAGAAATGCATTGGAGGTGGATTGTATTGCTATTGCTGCAAGTGTGAGTTCCAAGAAGGAAATGAAGTCATGATTGCACAACTTCATGGAAGGATGAGAGAAAATGAAAGATATGGAAAGAGAATGGATGAAAAGGGATGGGAAAAAGGTTTAAAACTTCAGAGATGGGTTGTTAGACTAGATGGAGTTGTCAAATGTGCTTTAAATGTGCCTGGAAAAAGGTTGAACCTCTCACCAATAACACATCTACTTGATGAAATGAAGTGGTAAGGTGCTTCAAACCTATCCCACCCGCGTGCCAAAACTATTAGTGCAGAATCACAGCACCCCCGAATGGCCTTGGTTGTGAGTGGGGCATTCGGTGTGATTACACAACATTGTACCATCTCTCAAGTTTGTGGGACTTGTAAAACTTGAGATGGACCTCCAGAGAAGGCTAGTTCCTACTTCCTAATCTACCTGTCACAAGCTACTCCAGTGCAGGAAGAATCTAACTAATCCTAATCTAACCATTCCTAAGGAGACAAGGGAGAGAGAGAGGGTGAAAGAGAGCCTACACTAAGTGGTGATACACTAGAAAAGGAAGTGGTGAGATACTATGCTGAGGGAGAATGAAACAGGGAAAGGGGGACTGAGGGAGGTTGGAAAGAAGTGACACAGACCCAGATCCAAATCTTTCATCGAAACTCCATGAAGCATGACATCTTACACCTACAAACATGAAATACATACACATGGAGAAAACACGAGATAGAGAGGCACAAATAAACAACAAAACAATGCCAAGGGTTGAAAGATGCCACAAAACAATATTTTATTGCTCTATAAGGTGCACAGACTATTACATGGGTGCTCAGAAATCACAAATATGCTCGTCAGGTGTAGGAGAAGGCTTACAGCTCAAATGGAGTCAGGAAAAAACTTTGACAGAGTTTCCCCACATCCCAGAATGTCTCCCCCCTTCTCAAATGAGAAGTTCTTACAATATATAGATGATGAAAATCTAGAGGGAAAGAAGAGAAACTCGACTTTGCTCTTAAATTCTCAACCACTAACCATCAATGCCCACTGCGGATCCACCCATAATCTATCAATTCTACTACTATCTATGTCTACGTGGCATGTTGAAGAATGAAGAACAGCGGATCAAATAAAATCTGATCTGGTAGCTGAAGCAATCAGATTCTGCATTAATGACCTGAAAGATGTTTTCCCATTTTTCACCCACCTAACCTCATCAAAATTAAAGTTTCATGCTCCCATGGCATAGATGAGGTCGAAATCTTTCCAAAAATTCTTCTCCCACCCAAATCTGAGCTTTCATTAAAATGATATGGCTGTCTGAAGATCAGGGTTATGAGCGCATGCAATATTTAAAAGAGTCTGTATGTACCGGGTCCATGTGGCAGCCTCACGCACCTTGAAGATTTGGCCCCTGCCTTTCACTCTTGAAATTCATGCCAGACTGACATGTGGTGGCTTCTGCGATCTCCTCTTCTTCCTTTGTATTTATCTTGAGTTCCTTCTTGTTGGTGGAGACATTATGCCTGACCCTAGACATGTGGAGGCTTGGCGCTTGTTTTGAAAGTTGCCCCCAGATTTTTCTTTAGAAGTTACACAGACGAGACACATGGAAGGCTCCATAGGCTTTTGGAATTTTCAATGGCTGACCTTACCTCTTCAGAATCTGGGACAGGTGGTAGGTTGGCACTCATTTGGGAACTACCTTTTGGGCCACGCCTTGAAATTACGCCAAAGAGACACGTGGCTCTTTCTGCAGCCCTGCCCCTATTTCTTTATTTTTTTGGTTAAGTCCCTTTTTCTTGGTGGGGCCATAAGTCTGACCCTAGACATGTGGAGGCTCAGCGCACATTTGATTCTACCCCTTGAGTTTTAAAATTTGGAGTTGCGTCGGGCTAACGCGTTGCTCTATCCACTAGCTTGCCTATGCTTAGACGTTTCAACGACTGCCTCTACCTTTTCGGGCTATGGACACGTGGCAAGCATGTGCTCATTTGGGGACTACCTCCGTATTTTCCTTTTGAAATTATGCCGATGAGGCACATGGAGGCTTCCACTTACCTTTTGTACTTAGCCGATTTGAGACTACTCCCTTTTCTGGCCTGGGACACGTGGAAGGCCCGTGCTCATCTGAGTCTCTGCTTTGGGTCGCACCTTTGAATTTATGCTGATGCAACACGTGGCGTTGTCCGTTGGCTCTCTATACTTAGCCAATTCGAGCCAATTCCTTTCTCGGACCCTTCTTTGACTCTATTGGACCCTAGACACGTGGAAGCCTTGTGCTCATTTGGAAACCCACTCAGGATTTTACCTTTGAAGGCCAAGTCAACACATGGCTTCTTCCACCGACACTTTTATACTTAGTCGTTTTAGGCCCGCTCTTTCCCTCTTTTTGACTTTTTAGTTGTTGACTCTTCCCCTCCTCAAACCTAGGACATGTGGAGTCCTAGCGCTTGTTTGGGGTCTCCATTTTGGATTCAATCCTTGAAGGTGCATCATTTGGCCACGTGGCAGCTTCCATTGACCTGAGACTTTTTGACTGCTGATTGTTTCCTTTTGGACTTGGGACACGTGGAAGCCTTTGCACTCATTTAGGGGTTGCTCTTTGGATGCATCTTTTGGAATTGCGCCGAGCTGACACATGGTGCCTTCCATGAGTTTGTTGTTTTTCCCCGAGTCGACTCGTATGTGGCTAAGTCTAAAAACCTCGAGCCTTTCCCGTTTTCTTTCCTGTCGAGCTCTGGGTTCCTTTTGGCATCATTTGATCCTTTGCAGACCCTGCTCCTCGATTGTAGAGTCCTGTTGTTACCTAATTATTGGATTTGAATGTGAGTTCTCAGGATAGAGCCGACCCTTAGGTTTTCTTCTGTGCGGGTCGTATTTGACCAATTTTACCCAGGGGTAAAATTGGGATAACAGGAACTAGCCCAATATTGTGGAATATTATGTTATTTTGGAAGTTTAATTAAGCTCCTTTTGTCTTGTTGTATCCTACTTTATCCTTCACATTTTAAATGTGGAAAGGCGTGAGTCTCACCCTTCTTTGTTGTTTGAATTATAACTCTTTTCTCTTAAGACGTGTGAGGCTTGGACATTTGTGGAAATTTTTGCATTAAGAATTGATGAATGAGATTGTTAGCATCTTTGTAGTTGTTACCCCCCCTTGTAGAATAAATGAATATCAGGTTGGTTGAAGTGACATTATGTGGAAGGTTTTCTTCCTTTGATTAATGTTTGGGCATGAGTATTTAAAATACTCTTAGTTGATGATTTACTAATTGTTTGACTTTTTGATTCAAGTAATGATAGCAGACAATTATTGGAATTGTATGATTACTTGTAAAAGCATGAATTTGTTCCATTTCCTTTGCATTATTTTCAGAAAAGGTAGATGAGTTCGTTAAATTCATTCGTCAAATATGATTTTTTTTAAAAAAATTGATTGACGAAATTTGGAAAGGCTCCAAGGGCCATTTACAAAAAATATTTTACAATGAAGCTCATAACAATAATAAAAAACCAACAAAGAGCCAAAAAAACTTGACTCAGACATCAAACTAAACAAAAAGAACATAAACTCAGCCCAAAGATGAGGATTGAGATCTTAAATTCATATGTGTTGGAACTAAAACCTGCTTTGAAGAACCTCATTTTTTATTCTAGACCAAAGTCCTTTCACCCTTATTTAAATATTCTGCATTTGGTTCGCACAGGATGATAACATCAATCGAAGAAATAGGTTGATATATCAATTTGGGAGGGGAAGAAACCCTCTCCATAACCACTTGTTCTACAACTTGTTGAATTTCTTTCGAAGATCCAAACTAAGGCTCTTGAGAAGATTTCTCAACTACATGAGTACAGTCAACTCTTGGATTGCTCTTCTCATAAAAAGAATCATCCTCACAAGCTAAATGGGCATCAATGATATGGTGAGAAGGAAGAGAATCCTTCCATCATGAGGAGCTTGATCTATTCTTTCATTTAGGTTTCCCACACTCATCAATCAAATGTCCTGTTTGGAAACATATATGGAAACAAAAGGACAATCTTTCATAATCCAATATTTGAATCCAAACCCTTTCTCCTATTTGTAGCTCAATTTTATCTATTAGATCAAGAGGAACATCCATGTCCACCAAAATACGAGCATAAGAAGGCTGCACCAATTGATTGGACACCTCATTTATGGCAACATAACCTCCCAATGCATCACCAATAGCTTCAAGACATGATTCAGACCAGAGTTGTAAAGACAGAATATCTCAACCCAAACAAGCATCCTATCGAAAGAATATCTCAAAGGGTTTAAATTTGGGTACCATGGTTTTTTCATTAGACCATGATCACCCCATACCCAATAGGTTTTATTGATAACAATAAAAAGTTTCTTTGTTGATATTATTCTTGAGGGTTACTCTTAAACATTGAATGATTTTGTTAAGATATTTTAGTCCTGATTTTTTAATAACATATTTCATTTGTAAGTTATTTAAACAGTCTAAATATATCATTATCATTTGGAATCTTGGATTGTTTGAGATATAGCTTAATTAAGTAGTATCATTCATTTGAGTAATTATATGTAAACTTAATTAATGAATTAAGAAGTTTACAAGTTATCGGTTAAGATAACCTTGACATATTCTTTTATTTCATTCTAAATATGTGATGTCCCCTTTTTAGGCAAATGGGAATTTTAACAAACTTCCACACCAATAAAATCATGAAGGATTAGATCATTTTGATTCAACCTCAAAAAACCCAATGTTAGCTAATTACAACCCAAAATTGTTGGTGTAAATCTAGTTATTGTTGCATAATAACCCAATGTCAGCTAATAACCCAATAACTAGATTTACAACCCAATCAATTTTCCACACAATAGATGCAACGTACATTATAACACCCTAAAATTTTGCAATATGACTAAAGGAAAACACCATTATAGCCTAGAGACAAGCTCAAACTTAAGAATGAAACATCATGATCAAAGCTTAAAAGCATGCATCAATGGAAACTAAATGAAATCAAATATTTAATCTACAAGCATCCCTACTATGTGAGATGATTACTAATTAAAATAGATCTAAGGGAAATCAAATTATGTTTGTTGCTACTCCACAAATGGTGAGAGGATCTCTCTAACAATGGCTACAAGGCCATATTAGATATCCCTTTACTAACCAATATGAAGATCGGATGCAAAGAGTGAGCAAGTTAATCCAAGAAGGAAGTAAGGCTCTTAATCATATTTATTATATGATATACTAGTCAAAGTATGGTGTAAATTATGAAGGTATATGTTTAGTCCTTTTTATAGTTTTTTTTAATAAATTAAGGATTTTTAATCATGATTAGTGAATTTACAAGTGATTAGCATGTGAGGATCCTTAATTAACCACTTAGGGTCAATTAAGAGGCTATGATAAGCTTTTGAATCCTTTTGAGATGTTTTGGAGGGATAAGCGGGGATTTTGAATGGTTGGAAGAGTGGTTTTAGTCAATAATTAGGTCTATTGATCAAAACAAGGGTAAATAGGCCTAATTAGCTCATAATTGCTAATTGGTTGCATGGAAGAGGATTATGAATTATGATGTGTCATAAATTGGCATCCTGAATGTAAAAGAGATTAGGTAATCAACAAAGCATCGTTAATTAACCAAAATAGAGGGAAACATTAGTTAATTAGTATAAATGGTAAGAATGAAGGTAATTAGTGTGTGTTTAGCAATAAGATTGCAAAAGCGGAATTTGGGTGTCTACATTTGCCCCTTTTTGAGGTGAATTAAGTGGTTTCACTTCAAACATAGTAGAAAAGCATAAACAAGTAAATTTTTGAAGAAAAAATAGTAGAATGAGGGATGCCCCCTCAAGTGTTGATGGGGTGATAGAAGAATTCAATCAACGATTGAAAATATGATAGAAATGAATTGAAGAAATCTGATAGGGATAAAAAGGATTTTTATCGTCCCAGGTATTTTGGAAGAAAAATGAATAGTGATAAGACATGATAGTGAATAATATAGGAATAGATTTTGCATCCAATATTTCAATAAGAAAATTTTTGTCATCATGTTGCCCCTATGATCTAAATCATTGGCCCTTATCAAAATAAACAAAAGTGTAAAATAACATAAAAATCTATATTACTAACATTTGTTCATTGCTAAAAATGTGTAACTCCATACAACATACACAATGAAACATACATAATGCAATGCAATATGAGAAAGTAAACCAGATAACCTAATAGAGAAACAAGTACAATCACACATACTCAAACAAACAATGTTCAAGACAGTTGCACCAATGTTTTTGTTATCAAGCTTCAGTTCCTGAATGTTTGTGTTTTTAACGGCAAGCAGTAAAAATAGTGCCTTAAGCAAGTATTCATGTGAGGGGAATAACGGAGGACACAAGTAGTCCCACAGAAAGCATTCATGTGCTATGACATAGTCTCTAGCAACTCATTGTTGTATGGGGAGTACCGACATAGTAAGCAAACCAACTTTGTTAATGGAGGTAGATCAAAATGATCCACAAGTCATTTGAGACAAGAACAAGCATGAACCTAAGAAATATGTTTTTATAGGAAAAATTTGAATGTTCGAGGACAATGCATTTGATACAGGCTTCAATTATGTGCATGTTATTTACCAATTTTTGAAAGAAAATTGAATTTTTACAATTTTTTGGATTTTTTAATGGTTTTTACCAATGTTTAGGGTTTTTGATGTTTTACCAATTTGTTTGTGTTTCTAAATTTTCTGAGAATAAAATGATCTAGAAGAATGAAAACTTCATGGGACATTACCAAATAACGCTAGAAAGAAAAAATATGCCCTGGGTAGTAGAAAGGGTTGGCAGGAAGCAGAAACATGCCCCAGTGTAGCAAAAATAGGTGAAAATGATTAAAAAGAATAACCATCGCGATGAGTGCTAGAAGAAACTGGAAGAAAATTTTATTTTCTAGTCCATTAAATGCACTTTTGGCTTGGTCACGTAGGCGTTGAGGGGGGAGGGGGGGCATATGCACGAAGATGCGCGCATATGCGTGAAGATGTATGCGCATGCATTGAGAGGAGTGTTTATGTGTGAAGATGGTCACATATGCACTGAGAGGGGCACACACACACTGAGATGAGCACATTGGCACTACACTAGGGTTTTGGTGCTAGTGTGTTTGATGTTTTTGAAACATTTTTGAATGTTTTGATTTTTCTGATTTAACATATTTAAATGTTTTGGGATTTTAAAACATATTTGAATGTTTTTATGATTTTCTAGAATTTTTCTGAAGCTATGTACAGGAAATGAAGAAACGTGGATTTCCCCAATGACAGATGAGATGTACAAGGGCATAATGCCACACGTATGTGTAAGAAATTGAATATGCAAAAATGCCCCCAATGATAGATGGGAATATACAAAGGAAAAGTCTTCACACACAGAAGCAGGATCAAGGCCAATATGGATAGGTTCAACACAATGATTAACTTAAACCCATGAAATGTTAGGAAGCAGAAATGATTCACATAGCGTAAGTTGGCCAAGAAGCACATGATAGAAAGAAGTAGAAGATTGTTTTTGTGAAAGGCGACAAAGTTTCCCTCAAACGTGGAAAAAAGGAAATCTTATACACATGGATGTTCTGAATGAAGTAGAATAGAAAACATGAATGTTATGAAAGTAGCCTAGAAGCCTCACGATGAAGAAGCGATTAACCAAAGGCACAAATCGTGAGACAAGATATGGACTAAAGTAAGAGTCTGAACAAGGTCCAAAAAAAGGCACTTGGTAACATACTAATCCTGTTTTCTCATTGGGATCCAGTGTGTGCACGTGGAAATTTATTACCTCTTGGGGGGAAGATTTGATAGACAACAAGTGAAGACACCCTAACCAATGTGTAGGAATGATTTATTTTCAAAGGTTGATTTGTGAATGGAGGGTGGAAGGAGAGCCGTAAATTGCTTCGATACCATCCAAGCGTCCATATCCTTGATGGAGATGTATTTGATTCTAATCACAACATTTATCTACTAGTCAACCAGGAATTCCATAGCCCTGGTAGAGATTATTGGAAATACCCCAAGAGAGAGTTATATATCAATTTTCTTTTTGCTTTTGATTTTTGTTTTACTTTCTGAAAATTTATTTCATCTCTCTTGATTGTTTTCATAAGGGGTTAAGAATCACTTATGGCTTAATGGAAGGATGTGGAAGTGATTACAATGACGACATTGGCTAGTATCAACAAATATGTCCAAAATTTCTTCACAACAAGTTTATTAGATGTTTATTGTGAGAGGATCTCTAAGAGGTCAATCATTCTTTAATTTACCAAGGTGATGAAAGACCAAGGTCAAACAGATACCATAGAGATAAATTTCGCCAAATGCGTGTGAATAGACTAACCAAAATATCATCAAAGGGATGACAATGGTGGATGACTTGCAGAGGGATGGAAAGAAAGGGAAGAAATAACATCCATGTGTATACAATACTTAATTGCAATGTTTGATCTTTGTACCTTTGATTTTTTTTGTACTGTTTTAAAGTTTTCTCATTTTTTTGTATTTTTGAAAGTTTTGATTTTTTAGATTTTGGGAAATTGGGACCACCAATATCAATCTACGTGATAAGATCTAACAAAAATGTTTGCAATTTCCTTGATAAGGGAGATTAAGCATGTTTGTCTTATCAAGATTCATATTATCTCTGATCTTAATGATCATGGTGAGCTCATACTCAACAAATGACTTCGATTTATCTTGAAACATGGATTTCTTATGTGGGAGGTTGAGTTCCCTATCCATAAGTTTATGCACTTTTCACCATACTTGATGGTTATGTTGGTGTGCATTCTTGAATTGCGTTTGATTATGAACTTTATGATTGTTTAAACTGTTGGGAGCTTTGGAGCTCTTGGAATTTTTGATCTTATCTTGATAAAGAAATTGTTTGGGTTTCCTATAAGCTAATGCATGACTTGTCTGATCCTGAGAAGTGGGAGAAGAAAGTGGACATCAAGATTTGATGTGAGAAATTTCGGTGGGCTTACCACAATCATTAATAGAAGGATGATGTGATGGACGAAAAAGATACGGTCCAAAAATTGAAGAGGATGGGCTACCAGGAGGTGTCCCATAGACTGAAGATGAAGGGATACTAGGATGTGGCCCAAGTATAGAAGAGGATGGGATACTAGGAGGTGTCACATAGACTGAAGATGAAAGAATATTAGGATGTGGCCCAAGTATAGAAGAGGATGGCCTACCAGGAGGTGTCCCATAGACTAAAGATGAAGGACTACTAGGATGTGGCCCAAGTATATAAGAGGATGGGCTACCCAGAAGTGACCCACAAATAGAAGATAAAGGGTTACTAGGATGTGGCCCTAGAATAGAAGGTAATAGGCTACCAGGAGGTGACCCCCAAATAGATGATGAAGGGCTTCTTGGAGGTGGTCCACATATAGAAGAAGAAGATGGGCTACCAGGTGGTGACCCAAGGTGAGATTGTGATTGAGGAATCATGATAGATAAAGAATGATTGGGTAATGAGAAGATAGGGCATGGATCAATGCAGGACCCAAGAATTTCATCACGCAATGAAGAACGTGAAGATGGAAGAATAAGAGGAGGATCAAATTTGATGATCCTAGGATCTTCCTCTATTTTCTAGAAAAAGGAATCAACCTCTTCCCCACAATACGTGAATGTATCAAGGTCTAAAGATAGTTTTTTCTCGTAACCTTCTAGAGGAATATCTTTATGTACCCTCATAAATTCTCCAATCATTTCTTCATTCTAAAATAAATCGATCGGTATGGGTGGTTGTTCTTTCGACCATAATAGGTTGATTGGAAGAAAGAGGTCCAACAGGTTTGGAAGATCTAGAAGATGTTTGACGAGGGGAAGGTTTGACCTTATTGTGTACACAAAGGAATTAAATAGTGTGTCGAAAAGATATCTTAGCACGTCATTTCTTGTGAATGGTTCGACATGGATGCAAACATTGATTTTTAGAAGATTAATGAATACGGAATAAGGTATGATCAAAATGACCCAGGGGCCGAAGAGGGATTAGATTCCAATTAATAAAACAAGATGACTCTAGATATGAATTAGATTTTTATTAGGATGTCTCACGATTGGAAAAAGACTTTGCTTTGAAATAGCTTGGCATAGGTTTGCCTAGAATATGACATAGTGCGGGTAGGCCAATAGGATCAGTCATCCAGGCAGGGTATTATGATGTAGGGGTCAACTTGGATGATCGACTAGAAGAATTTTGAGTCACATAGATCTTCAATGGAGGAAGATGTCATTGAGTTGACTGATAAATAGGGTCCTTCGAAGAAAGGGAGGACCACGACTCCATAGTCAAATTAGATGTTTAATTGGAGGAACCTTGAGTCGTACGGATCTTCAAAGGAGGAAGGCGTCATTGAGGCGACTGAGAGAGGGGGTCCTATGAAGAAAGGGAGGACCACGACTTAGGAGTCGAATTAGATGAATGATGGGGAGAATTTGTGGCTACACAAATCCTAAGAGGAGGAGAACTTTTTTTAGGCAACTGATTATTCCTTAGAAAAAATTTGATTGAATGAATCTCAAGACACTAAGAAGAATATAAAAGATAGTTTGGACTAGAATCATCAGGAGATTGAGAGGAATCAAAATAATAATTTGGATTGGAAGCCTTAGAATCACACCACCGACTATGAGATGAAGGTGGGGAAAGGGGTAACTAAACGGGTTCTCTAGCGCAAAGAACCAAATGAGTTTTAGTTGTGATAGGCATCCTTTGATGGGAATGTCAAAACTTGGGTTCCTTATTGTCATAAGTATGAGGAACCATGCGATAATCAGTCATGGTTGGCATTGTTGAGTTCAAATGTTTAGACCTATATGGTAATTGAATTCCTTCATGGTGAAGAAATTTCTACGTCCAATTCGATAAGCATAACGGAAACCAACTAGACATTTTACAAATATGGACCCTAGGACAAACCAAACAACATAACAACGTCAAATCGCCACAAAGATTTCCAAATAACAAAGAATGGTAACGAATCCAAAGGATAAATATGAACCAAGGACACCAAAGAATAACAAGTGACACACTAATCATAGTATTATATAACAAGAAGTAGTTAGGACAAGATAACTAAGTACAAAACTCCAATCCAATCACAAAAATAGTATACTCCCTACATTTTCCAAGATAGGTGTAGTGCAAATAGTGACTACACAATATCACCACTTAGGTAACTTTTAAACTAAACAAGACCTAAATACTAAGAAAGTGTTGATGTGATACCCCAACAAGGTATACTAAAAACCATTTTCGGACACAAACAAAGTTCAAGTCTTTAAAAATGGAAGTTACCAATGCGAGCAGTGTAACAACACTATTTGGATACGTGAATCAAGCTTTCCGATAAAACCAATATTGTTAGTATCAAAATAATGTTATTGTGATGCGAACAATGTCACCTCAACACTCTCAAAAACTCAAGGCAATGTTAGGATCAAAAATTAAGCCTAAGTCTATCAAGAATTGTTTATGCATGCGAGCAGCATACCAATACAATTTAGAGACTTAGATCAAGTTTAAAAATGGAAACAAAACCTAAGTATCACAATTGTATGGCTATAATGCGAGCACCATAATAACTCAAAGGAATTCAAGTGATGAGATAACCTAGCTACAATATGAAATATCGATTATGGGTATCAAGACAATGGCTACTAAGATACAAAGACGTACCAACACACTTTCAATGCTTATTATCGCAATCGTAATAAGAAAGTATGTAAGACGGTGCAAAAGTGGTGGACACAATCTTTAATAGAACTATGTATATATATTCCAAAATAATTTGTCGCACAACAAACATGAAACCCTAATTTTCCCTAAAAATTAGGTTGCCCAGCACATTTAGGGTATTAAATCATCTCCAAAAATTATGAAATTAATTGTAAAACATAGCAGATTTGAAAACCAAAAAGTATACTCCCAAATCATACAACAATAACTATTTTTCACCATAAATAAATGTGTTAGGGTTAGGAACACTTTCCCAATCAATTCGCCACACAATAGATGCAACATACACACAAATTGATCCTTATCAAAATCAGATTTACTTCAATTCCAAATCGAATGAGAGAGAGAGCACACTGAAGAACTAGGGCATACATCCCATTTCTTCAAGCATGGATAGATATAAATGATCAAATCCAACATGAGGTGAAATTACCCCCTTACATCCCTTAAATTGAGACTTCCCAAAGGGATCGACCCACTCGGAGGGAAAATACACTTTTTAAATTTGCAATTACAAGTTGGATAGCCAAGTGGCCCGTTTTACATCAATTTCCCTCCCATTACATTTAATATGCTAAGACTATGTGCACTTTATTATTTTCTAATTAAATAATAAAAGTAACTAAACTATGTTCACATTTTTAAACTAAATAAAGACTCCCACTTGTAGTGTTAGGCATGCCAAGGGGTTATAGTGCAAATAAAAGAGATGAACAGATATATTAGTAATGCCCCAGAAAAGGGGGAGATTACAAAATACAACAAGAATATGAGTTAGATAAATCTTGTCAGTTCTTTGAACTGACCCATGTATACATATTTCTCTCTCTTACAATGTGCAGTACGGAGTGACATTTATGAAGTGATTGATTGGATTGTATATGCATGATTTCGTAATGTATTATTTGTTTAAAAATTTCGATAAGGATTATTGTATTTAATTGTTAGCACGAAATTATTATCTTCACGAGATGATTTAAGGCATTTTTCCTATTTATACTATAATCATTAAATGGTGTATCAATTTTACTGAAAAATAAGGACTCATCTGTATTATGTTTAAATAAAATACTTGTTTTGAAAACATATTTTGTGAAATATGAAGGTGTTTAAATGTTTCTTTTAACCGATTATACATAAAATTTATTGATATTTGTTATGTAATTATAACTAATATTAATTCATCTTGAATAAACGAATATGTTTTATAACAAACATAGTATGATAGGGAAAACAATACAATGAAGACATCGTTATATTATTATTGTACCTTATTAAATAAATTACACAGTTCATATCAAATGGATGATCAAATGAGATAAAGTGAACTATTCATATTAAATGATGTACTTATGAGATTAAGACCAATACTAACTAGGAGGTGATTGGATCATATAAATGTGAGACATGGCTAAATTAACATATATTAAACGACAACATTAAGTTTTGAAATTACAATAAGAGGTGTTCATAAAAGATAGTAACTCGTTGAGTTACTATTATCCTCTATCAAGAAATGGATAACATGTTACGATACCTAATAACCTATCGTAAAGATGAACTTATATACTTATCCTAAATAGATAACTAAAAGTGCAAATGAAGTGTAGGCATTATGATCCACTATTTCTTTCGACGTAATCCTGACCGTGCTAGCTTAGGACGGCTATGGGAAGGATAGCAGGTACATAATGGCGAAAGGCATTATGTGGTCACTATCTTTCCCATAGGGATCCTAAGATGGGACTGATAGGATCCTTTCGATCAGAAGGGTGAGTCATGATTCCTACTTCTTCACAACAAGAAACTTAATTTCTTAAAAAATGAATGATATCCAAATAACTGTGTAGAGATAGTTGTCCGATGACAGAGTCAAGTTTCGTTGACTAGTGTGTGGTCACGAAACTAAGCTTGCATTGTATGCTTGAACATTTGGCCAAAGTAGTGTAACTAGTCGATTACACTATTTGTTCACCATGCCCCTAACTTGTGTCGGATACCGGATGGGTTACAGCTTGTATGTTTTCCATGTCGACACTTAGGATTTACACATAGTTCTTTAGACCTGTTAAAAGGTTTAACCAAAGGTATACAAGTTATACACACTCGGTTAGAGTGAATTAAGGGGGATCGAGTAGATCTAGTTGACCCTTGCAGCTGCAAATGGTTATTATTTGTTATTAGATGGATTGTAAATATTTAATTATGCTAGATTTTATTTGCTACAAGCAGAAAATCATTGAAGGTATCAATTGTAATTAAGGGTTTGTTTTTAAAAAAATCCCTTAATTTAGATGATTAATAACATGGGTGCTACAATTACTTTTTTATTAATATTCTGAATATACATCTTGTTTTTAAGCTTGATCTAGAACTAAGGGAAGTAATTTCTTCTCTTTCCACACGCTTATCTATTTTCTAGGTTAAATAATTTGGTGACCATCTTTATTGATAGAATGCTTCACCTAGTTTAGCTCAAGTTTCCTACCCTAACTACTAGGCCTTTTGTTACAAAACACTAACTTCCCTAGGGTTTTCATTTATTACTTAGTGCATGATATTTTTCTTAATCTTAGGGTTTTTTAGCCTTTATGCTTTCATGGCTTTCCCATCTACATAGAGATCTTTGATGAAGATTACATGAGGTTTCAAAATATTTTCCCTCACGATGATTTGGGTTATCATCACTTTAGTCAAGTCCCTTCTACTTTCCAACAAGAAAGAAGGAAACAATTTCCCCGCAATACAAGCCTACCCACTCACTTTTTTAATCTTAGGATGTCATGAACACTGCTACTCAACCATCTTCTCCAATAACCTTTGATGACCTCCTCTTATCTATGGAGTGTGTTAAGATTCACATGATTGATGTTACTTTTCCTTAGTCTGGTCTTACTTACCAACCCTTCACTAATACATGTCTTTATACTCATTGAGTAAAGCGTCAATTTGCACAACTTCAACTATATACTCCATTTAAAAGGAAATTCACATGATTTCCTTCCTCACCAAATTTGATCTTACAAAAAAAAATTGAGCATAGCCTTGTGTCTCTCCCTCAACTTATTGAGGTTGATATGAGCCTCGTATGAGCAAGCCTCCAGCTAAATATTTCGACTTCAATACCTATTATGAATACCATAGACGTATTGGGCATACTACTAACAAATGTTTCAGGATTCGACATGTTATGCAAGATCTAATTGATACCAATGCTATCAAATTCAAGACCCCCCAGAGAAATCTTCTAGTGTTCCTATGAATACACATCCATCTATCATTCCTCCCATTACAAGCCCATTTCAAAAGATGGATAAAGATATTACTTTTGGTCCTATAGAGTTACGTATTAAGCATATAAGGTATTAATGTCTACCCCTATTTTTCAGTGCGCAATTTTGTAGGTTTCTTATTAAAATAGTACTAGTTAACATTGGATCCACATTAAATATATTCCTTAACTCTTTTCTCCCATAAATGGGTATATCCATGAGTGTTATTGATAAAACTCTTATTCACATTTAAGACTTTAATAACATCCTGCAATCTACACTTGGTTACATTATTTTGGATTTTCTATTCGGCCCTAAAAAGTTCCTCGCCATGTTTAATGATCTTCATTACAATCTCCAATTGGGCTAACCTTATATCCAAGTTATGGAAGACATTCCATCTACTCTTCATCAATGTGTTAAATTTATACATGATGGTCATGAATATACTATTAGAAAAAATAAGAAACCTTTCAAATATTGTAAAATTGAATATTCTTGTTCTAGTGAGCCTATTATCACACCTCCAACACAACATATTGTTATTGATAAGTTGCACATGTATGAGGTTGGTGAATCAAACAATACCCATGAAATTAAGCTTCTTGTGCACATACCCCTTGAGCATAAGGAAGGACAATTAATAGGACTACATGTCTCTACAGATGGCATACATATTGAATGCTCCAAATGAGTGTAGCTTACTCCACTAACACCACTTGAACAAGAAGTTACCAAAGAGTTGTCGTTATTAGTTAATTCATAACAACATAACTTAGTTATTACTTACTATCATAGTGTTGAAAATGATATACATGATAGTGATGTTATTTCTTATTTGCTTTATGTTTGAGCTTTTGTTAATCAACAACCTATTCATAGCACATTGATTGATTGTCATTCTAGGTACAGCATGTGCACTCTCACACTGCTAACTTCTTTGGGCTATACTAAGAAACATACTCAATTTGATGCATAATATCCTGGTCAACTTATTGCACACATTATTCTCCCTTTTACAATGGGATCCATTGTTATGGCATCACCTTTCTTAGATATTGATAAACTTAGGACATGTGACATGCCTAATGATACACTTAGATTCATAAAATTAGGGATATTCCTTCTATTCGCTATCAATGTGTGCAAAACACTTATTGTAATCAAGTTGTTGTAGTTCAAGGTATTTCTTATGAAACTCCTTTGCCTATTCATTCTTACATAAGAGCACTAGTTTCTATGCCCATGTCCATTGCACCTACTCATGTTATATCTACAAGCTCTATCTCCCACAAACTTTCTCCAAGGTCTCTTATAGATGAACAATTTCCTAAGCATGCCACATAGCTTCAGCTTAAGGAGACACAACCTACCCCCTATTATACACAATGTAACTTTGAGATCCACACCTCCTATATTTGTGAGTTTCTATCCTCTCCCTCTTGATCCTATCATAGGGTGGCCCTCGTAAATCTTTCTAAAAAGCATTCAAATATTCTAATAATCCAAAAACATTCAAAATTTTCAAAAATACAAAAAATAAGACTTGAACATGGCTTGATATACTAGTTCCCTACTTTTTGTATGTTGTTAGTCACATGGTTTGATACATATAATATTTTATACCAAACACACACATTCATTTCAAAATGTATATGAGCATAGTGTAGGATACACAAGACTCCACAATGTTTGTAGATGCTAGAATTTCCCTTTTACCAAGTCGTTTTGCTAATTTGGGGGCATATTTTATACCATGAGGTGTTATTGTTTCATTATGGTGCTCTTTCACATCCTAGTTATGCTTATATTATATATTATGATATATTCTTATTCTTCTATACTTTTCTTGACTAGCACATATGGACTGTGTAAGGCTAGTATGTCTTATTTTGTCCACCTCCTAGCTATTTTTTACTTTTATCATCATACATTTGATTTCTTATGTACTTGTCTTGTGTGTGTGGTCTTTGGCCTTCTCTATGTGTGTGTGGCACTCATGTGTCCCTTAATTCTGTCCTTAATTGCCTTTTCTTATGCAACCATATGACCCATGTTTGTGTGTGCAACACTATCGTTTCTTGTGTATGTGGATATTGGCCTTTTCTATGACTATATATATATGTGTGTGTGTGAAATTGATTATTGTAGTTGTATGCTTATGTTATTCTATGCTTGTATACTTGAGGTGTATGTTATTGTTTTGTGTCATGGATTCTACCATGCACTCTCTTGCAAGGTTGGGTTCTATATGGTGGCCACCTACAACTACCTTCTATGTGATCCAATAATGAATATACGCTACATCTGACATGGCCACACTTTAGTTCTTTTGAGTTGAGCAATCTACAACATATTTCACTCATCCCAAAATAAGGGGCATCCAATGGGGTTATCACACAAATATAAATGCAATTTAGAAACATAGCTAGATTATGGACTACAAAATATAGTTGAATAAAATATAAGGACACAATAACATAAACAAATAGAAATTATTCAGAGTTTCCATTTAGACAAAACCATCCAACAGAGGGCAAAATTGACACACATTACTGCCCTAAATGGATGAAACTATCTTAAGTAGATTTTAGACATCCGATTCAGAATCTTCAAGAAAATATAGGATTTTATAGATCTATGGTACATATTCAAGGCAAATACATAGTTCAGATCAAGGTTCACGATATTTTGGTATAGAATGTGGAGGGAATGAGTTTACTTTATTCCCTTTACACTTTGCGCATCTTGGAATCTAAGAACTTCTACAAATGCATGGTGTGGGGGCATAAGAATGCTTCATTCCAAAACTTATTCTACCAAAAAGGATGGATCATAAAAATAAATTGCACCTGTGTATAAAATAAAATGGCACTCTCAACCCATTTATTTGAGGCATGAAGTATACCATCCTCTATATGCAAAAAAAAAAAAAGGATGTGAATTATGCCTACAACAAATGTATTGGACACAAGAATATACACTTCCGATAAGCTCTTTCTTTTCCTCCTTTCTTGTTAGACCCCAATACAACCAATTTACATTATGACAAAAATAATGGGCTTGACTACAAATGATTTCAGCAAATGGAAGAGTTCTCATAAACCCATCTCTTCAACATCAACCTTATCATCCAATTCAGTAGTATCAATCACCAATTTATAGAGCACTTCAATCCTAAGACTATGTTTGGCCCTATCAATGTGCATGCTCTTCAAAATCTTAAGAATTTTATCCAACTTCGTTATAACCCCACCTTCAATCTACTCCAAATTGTCATGAATTCCCAAAATATTGTTGAAATTAAGTAACACCATAGATACTCCTATTAAGCAAACCACTTTCAATATAGTAAGACCGGTAATTGTCTTTCGAGGTTCAATCATGGCTTTTAGAACATAATTAATGAGCCCTACCCCAACATTAGTGAATTGAACCCAAAAAGGATTTGTAGTGATCAATATCTATAATTTTGGATTTTTAATGCCTTGAACTAGTGCACTTTTCCAAGATTCCATGGGTGTCTTTGCAAGGATTATAGTGCTTTCATTTGTGATCACTTTATCTTTAGCAATTTTACATCATCCACAAGCCTAAAGTATGCCTTACGAACCTCAACGGTTGACTAATTGGATGAAATAATTATTTTACCATAGACAATTTGTTCCTTCGCCTTTTTTTCCCTAGGCGAACTTAAAGCTCCTATTGCTAGAGCCCTCACATTTTTCTTTGAGGAGCATCATACGCCATGGTGTTGGGCATGGATAAGGAAAGAATACAAACTCTGAGATGGGAAGGCATGAATTTTATATGTACTAAGGAAAAACCCTATCTAGTGGCCAATACTTGAGACTACAATTATTGAGAATGGGGGGGATTTTTTATTCAAAAGCTTCAAACCCTATATTGACACTCTTCCAAAAATGAAAATTCACCTATTCAATTTCTTATTTCTAAAAATTGAAAATACCTTTTATTTGGGATAAGGAAGCAAAATATTCCTGAACAATATCATGCACTTCCTAAAATCTCACCAACAAACAAGACCAACACCAACCTCGATCCCCTTTGACCATTATAAACATGATAGAAATGAAACTGAGAGAGAACAAAGGTTCTAAGTTTTTCATGTCAAGTGGTGAGCTATTGTTTCTTTGATGGATAAATGGGAATAAATTTTCAAATTTAAGAGGGGTGGAAGGAAATTAATCCCTTGTTTAAAGTGCAATTTTAAAAACAAGATTCATAATCTTGTCAAGTGGTGGGCTATTGGTCTCATTGATAAATAATTGAGAATGAATCACCATATTAAAGAGGGGTGGAAGAGAATTGATCCCCCACATTTAAAGTAGCTACTTCTTGAATGAGTAATCTCATACAACTAATTCTTGCACCAATTTCACCCCTTGAGGTGCACAAACCTAGATCCCTCAATTACCTTGGTGATCAACAGTTTTGTTATTATCTCTTCTAATATAATTGACAAAGTTAGTAATACTTGACAAGGCTATAATTTTGCATCTTTTATGATCTTGACGATTTACCATAGCATAGCCCCTTCAAGATACAGTTGATCACAAGCTTCAAATTTCCTTTTATTGACAAATGTGTTCATCCCTTGCTTTTCACTATGGTGAATCTCACAATACAGCTTTAGCTCTACTGCATTTGATATACATCATATACTTTCATAATAAGAAAAACATATTTGGCCTTGAAAGCCCTTAACAACTCTACATGGTCTTACGTGTCCTAGATTATCTTTGGTTGCTCCTTCAAAATTTATTTTATTACACTGTGGGGCAATCTATTGAAACTCGTGGTTAGCATACTCTTATGAAGGAAATGTATTAAGCTTTAATTTAATCAATTATTTAGGAAGAATAAGATTATTGAAAAGATAAGAAAATGAATTTTTTATTAGTGAAACCCCAAGAAGGAAGGATTTTAAAAGAAAATTTTCTTGACAAGGGTTTTACACACTATACTAAAAATTATTGTTGGAATTAATTTCAATTTCTGGAGCTCCTTACAATATGCTAAGGGGGTGTTTACTTTTAGCTATAGGGTTCTTTTAACAAATGTTATCACACATATTCATTTACACTTGAGTAAAGTTTCCAGTGTGAGTGTATGCTAATTTAATCCAACTCCAAAATATTACAAGAAGCATTAAACAAGATGCAGAATGAAATTACCCAAAACAATAATGAAATAAATACAATAACGAAAAACTTATTAAAGATCATAAAAGAAACTTGTCAGATGATGTCTTAACTTTCCACGATCGAGAACCATATAATGAACCACTTATAACCATCACAAACATACAAAACATAGTCCTACTTATTGGAAGACTCTTCCTCAAAAATTATACTCATACAAATTAGATCATTGAGAACACTATCCCCTTGTTCAACTTTGATCTCAAACAAACACACTAAAATAGGTAAAGAAATTGATAATAATATTTCAATATCAAACTTACGCATAGATAGTGCCAATGACAACTCTACATAGATATTTCAGTGTTGTATAAATAATGTAAATCTACCTTTAGAAAAAGATTATACAAGTTGGGAAGGAATCAAACAATCTAAGTCCATGTGTGCTTAAACTTGTCTCTATGAATAATAAACTCTATTTAACATGAAATTGTGTTGTTTATTTTTACTTTGTAAAACTCTTCTTCGAAACATCCTCCTTTAAAAAATAAATTCTTCTCCATAGAGAAGTTCATAAAAAGGAAATATTGTGTTGTTTATTTTTTGGCTGTGGAAAAGATTGTGTTGTTGTGGAACTCTCAATATTCTTCCTTTCTAATAAAAATAAAATCATCTACACAAGGAACTCCATTAAGACGAAATATTGTATAGTTTAATTTTGCCTTTGTGAAACTGTTTCAAACCTTCCTTTTTAAGAATACTATTTGTGGAAATGCACAATAGGTCACTTAGAAGCATGAAATGAGTTGAATAAAAGAGTGGGGAGGGGCCGGAATCATACTTTTTCCCTTACTTCCACATTGGAGAAATTATTGGAACATACGACTAAGAAATTATAGTCTTAAATTCTAATAATTATGTTAATTGCACCACCATAAGCCAAAAAAATTTTGATAGGTAGGTAATAATGTCAAAGAAATTCTTCAAGGCATATGCTACCATAATTTTATTGAAGACTATAAGTTTAACCACAAGATAAGGTGGATCCACAAAAGACACAACCACCACTAAGCAATGTTCGTACCTAGAAAAGAAAGGAAGCATAAAATGATCAACAGGCATTTCCAGCCAATAAATTTGTGGATCTTCAAAACATCCAAAACATAGTTTGTCAAAACTACTTACATGTAGTAATGTATATGTGAATATTCAAATCCATAAAAAAGAAGCCTTCCCATAGCATTACTCTTTCTTTTTGATTTGCAATCCTCATCATAATCCAACAATAATAATACTTTGCATATGGGCAAAACATTGATATTTTTTTGTTCAAACCTTGCAGAGGCAATTATAAAATTCCTTCTGAAATCTCATCAATGAAAGTTAAATTTCACCTCAACAATGTAGCGCATACGTATTTGTTCCACATTGTAAACAATGAACTCGTTATACAAAAGTGAGGCCTGCAAACCAGTTCAGTCAAGCGAAAATACATTAATGCTAGTAAAACACATGTTAAAAAATATTGACAAGGGACTTTGTAGCAACACATGCATTCTTCACTTTTATAAATGGTTGTGATTTATACCACTGGCAGAAAATTAAGAATTCTTGTATAAGTTTTCTTTACACAAGTGGACTTGTTATCTAATCTAATAACACTGCATCAAAAAAGCAGGAAAAGATTGTAGCGAGCTAAGGAATTCCTGCCTTTCACATTGTACTGCAATTACTTATTCCTTCGAGATCAGACACACAGTCAAATTTACAGACCTCTATATCCTGATTCCCACTGGCATCACATTAATATCTGATTTAAAAATCAGTTTTTTTCACTTCTAAGAAATTCACCTATACATCGCCATCAACCTGGAGATTGACTGTACCCTATTGGAGCTATTCTTTCTGTGAATGCATCCAATAAACTGCTGTAACATCACATTGCCTACAAACATGAGATTCAATATGTTGTCACCAAAGTCACGCAATCCAGTTCATGGAACAATCTGTGTAGCTGGCTGCTTTCATATTTTTCCGTGTAAGGGAGACTGAATGTTTCAATTTATTGTAAACTCCCCCAAACCAGAGACTCTACATTTCAAGTATGTGGGCACTAGGCTCAAATGAACAGGCACTACAAAACTCTAGAGAACCAATACAACAATGCAGATAATAAGGATCTTTGACATAACAACGTAATATTATCATATAAAAAAATCAGTAATTAAAGAACAAGCCAGCTAAAGATTAACATTGTTCTCAAAATAATGAGGCGCAGCTAAAAAAAAGTTCACATGAAACTAGCATCCATAACTCTTGTTTCATTATCAATAACTGCCAAGTTTCCAAAATCTTTCCAAACACTGATCATGACTGTTTTTGTCAATGGCTAAAAGAAGTCAATAATGAGACACCTCTATAGATTGTTAAAGTTTGCTCGTCTCCTATTGCAAAAGTGGTGTGAGTGAGTCGCCAAGGTTTGGTTTACTCCCTTGCTCGGTCATTAGGTCAAACCCCAACAGGAAAAAATGTGGACAATGTAAATAAAGTGTGGTGAAAAAAACCATTTTCACAAGGGGTTTCTCATATGGCATGCTGGCTGTACTCTAAGCTAAAAAACCGCCATAGGGCTTTTGTTCCAATGCGTGAGACAGAAAACGGGGGTCTGGATCATTTGAAAAATGGTTAGAGCTCAATAAACATTTTTCCCCAGAGGTTATTGGTAAGGGAAGGAAGAATATGCCCGTATGATGATTTAACTCGTTGTCTATTAAGCATTTTTTAGTTTTTGCTGATGCTAGCTCCTAATATTGTTATATCTAATTCATTTATCTAGTGCTTTCCTATATGTAGTTATTTGATAGCTAGCTGTAA
The DNA here is from genome assembly GCA_019776745.2 of Taxus chinensis. Lineage (NCBI taxonomy): Eukaryota > Viridiplantae > Streptophyta > Pinopsida > Cupressales > Taxaceae > Taxus > Taxus chinensis. The sequence goes on from CM034148.1 coordinate 679,406,013, forward strand.
GCATTCAACTGCTCATTTCTATGAAGTTGTTATATCTCATTACCATGAACTTAATAATACAGGAGTATGTCGTTACTGGTAATGGGAGGAAGGTACAGCTGTGAAGTTGTGAACTTACTGTCGTGGTAGATTGCTTTGGTGTACCCAATGGGACTACAACTCCATCAGGAAGAACGCGGGATTCCGAGGGATCAGGTGCTGTTGCACCAACTCCTTTTGTGCTGCGCAACAAATAAAGTTATCTATTATTTCCAAGATGCACAAAATCATATCATTATCTTTTCAATTTTTGTGTGAGTTAAAAGAAACACTGTTGGAAAATACTCAACAGCATATGCGTTGAAGAAAATAGTTTGACGTAATCTAAACAGTGCACCCAATAACAGGTTATGGCATAATCTCATTTGGAAGTTGCATCCAGATACAAAATAAAAACATATCCAGATAAGATTCATGTAAAGCACTGATTTTTAAATATGGCATAATCTCGTCTGAAAAAGTCACATCCAAAAACACAATAAGAACATATGGATAAGATACATGTAAAATAAGCAACAAGCACTGCCAATAAGAATGTAAAAGGATAAAACTAATGACAAAGGACAGATCAAATCAGAAGAAAAGTGAGAGTGCCTTCTGGTGTACCTATAAAATTTCAAATGTTACCAAGGCATGGAATATATTCCAATACCAAAGAACAATGTAGTCTCATTCTTCACCCAAATGATTTCTCAACAGCCAAGACTTGGGGTAGGATTTCCATCACAGGAAATCTATTGCTAAAATCCAGATCTGCAAAATCAATTTATGGTAAGAGTAGAAATGTTTACAATTTGATGGTCTCTAAGTTCGAGCAAGTGTTTTTTGAAAGAAAATATAATTTTGCATCTTGCTTTTATTTAGGCTTAAGATTGCCTAAATAGTATAGTTGAACCTTTTGAATGTCATTAATTTGATCGTGGGTAAAAGTTGAAAAAAGTATGTTAGGCCTGTGTGAAGGGTCTTGTTGGTTAACAATCATCTTTTAAGTTTGAACATTTTTTATGGTGTAATATTATGTTTGGCAGGCAATCCCTCCACCGTAAGGGTAATAAAATGATTAGTAATGTCTAAGAAAAAAACACAAAGGCTAAGGACTGTGTGATTGTCACCAAACCACATCCATAGAAAATGACTGCTTGATTTTATTTTCCAATCTTATTAGGATGCTATGGTCCACATATCTGAAATTCCATCCAGCTTGTCAACCTTCGCCACCCACGAATAAAGAAAAAAAAGTGCTTGAAAGGGCTGAAGATTGCCCAAAGGGTGGTGTGTGTATATATATATCAAATGCATGAAGGATGATGCATAAAGAATCAATTGCCCCATAGCTTGCTAGAAGGCACATGCAGATTCTGAAGAAAAAAGAAATGATAGCAAATATTCTAACTATACCTTAGCACAGAAACCAAAATAATTATGACAGCAACAAATAGGCCTGCATTTCAATATATAATGGCATTAAATGTAATCAAAATTAGTCAAGCTACCTTAGATGATGTAAAAAACAAATCTTCTGTCAGCAATATTTACAGCAACTAACACAAAATCAGACTTCCGATTGACTATGGTGATATTGACATCACTCACTCATGTCAGCCATCAAGGTCTGATCTGGATCTGAGGAGGTCTAGGGGGAAACACTTTAAACAAGAGTTTTGTTGGCTAGATTTTCTGCATAGCTGAAAACCTAGGCAGTCATGAGATAAATCTCCCTCATTTACCAGTGAGGCTCCCGTGTAAGATTTGTCAGTTAAATATGCTAGTATCTATTTGTGGGTATTATTTTAACCATGCAGCTCATGAACCATAGCTGTATAGTTTTGCAACAAATAAGCAACTGTTAAAGAAATGAAATATTTGTTGAAGAAGAAAATAGATGAAAAAAGGAAAGAAAAAAAGGAAGATGTGCAACCCAATCAATAGATTACAAAGTTGATTGCATGCACATAGATAAAATAGATAGATATTAACATACAAAATTATAAGTAAAGGGAACTTTCAGATTTAGATCTAGAATAACGCAAAGTTTATGAATAAATCTAAGACAGAAAGTTAGAAACAAAATGCACCGTTGACACAAAGTTCTCCGGAAATATGCTCCTTTCTATTCCTTTGCTTCAAATGGCTATCAAGGATTTCAGCACAAATTCTGGAACACAAGAATGTTGCTTACAAATTCTGATCCTTAACCCGAAGATTCTTCCTCTACTTATAGAATGTAGAAGGGAAATTACAAATGGGAAACTTAACTGAACTAGAACATGAACAAGAAGTAAAGATAACATCTGGAAATCATCTTCCTTTAATTCCTCTTTTAGTGACATGTATCAGGAGTTCAAACTAAAATTGTGCACATATGTCACTTAACTCAAAGAGTCATTCCAAATAACTTAAAGTAATGGTTTTTAAACCAATAACTTTTAAGTTTACAAGCACATCCGGGAACATAAAAATAGAGGAAGCAAGAGGAGGATATGCCAGCTATAACTTCCTATACTTTCTTTTTGTTCTGATACTGAATATACTTGTCGAACATGCAATTCAACAACTTCTCATCTATTTTAGCCACAACTTCTTTTTTTGTCCTGAATTGCAACAATCCTTCTTTCAGAACCTCGATGCACGCTTCCACATCCTTCAAGCTAGGCCCGAACTTCTTAATGTCTGACTGCAGCGTTACCAGCTTGTTGATGGAATCCATCGTGAAAGGCCTAACAGCTCCATCAATCCTCTCGTGCACCATCAGAAGAGATCCTTCCAAGGAATCAGACACTTTGTTAGGAATGGTCTTTTTGCATGAAGAAACGTTCCCGACCACTTCCTCATTAGTGAAAGCAATGACATTGTCTGATAGTGATGATGCCATACTCTCGAGCGTCCGCATTCTTTTTAGCATGATTCTGAAGATCTCCAAACGGAAAGAGACCGCAAACTCAAGTTGCTTTCCCTTTTCAACCGATCCATCGGGCACAATTCGTTTTGCAGTCAAAACTTCCTTCGGCAGCTTATTTATCTCGACCAAAGTACTTAGGTTACTTTCAACTACTGTGTTCATGTCCATCGTGCTCGTCACTAGTTGTTTCAGCTGAACCAATGCATCCTTCATAACCTTTAGACGGGCCGGCACCTCCCTGAGTTGTATAAAAGCTTGGAAAATGATTAGATACTTCCATTCGTCGATAGCTTTAACCTGGTTACCTACATCTTCCACTTCCTGCATCAAATGATCACTCACCTGCTCATGTGTTGAAATTGGCTGGGTGGAAGATTTGGCAACTTTGGCAATAATCTCGCACAACTAAGACACCTGCTTTTGAAGTTCAATTTTTTCCGCCTTTTCTTTGTCAAGCCTAAGGAATAAAGCATTTATCAATATCTGTGTGTCTTGCTTCAATCCCTCAGTAGTGGTTTGACCTATCAACACTTTGGTCACTGTTATATCCGCTACCATGAGCTCGCCTTTCTTCTTTCCTTCTGTTGGAACTGATACCTCAGCGTACTTCTGCCCTGACTCCTCAATAATCAACTTCGAAGTCACCTTAGCAACTTTAGGCCTTCTGTCTTTTCCGCCCAAACTTAGGAGCAGCTGCAAGTCATGTTCCTCCAAGTTGATCTCCTCTCTAGCTTCCGAGACTGACTGTAAGGCCAACCACTTTGAGAAATTGCTTCTTGGAGAATGAGAAGTCGTTGAATGCACAGGCATCTCGTGCTCTGATTCCTCTCCATCCAAAACTGCTACAGTGTTGTGACTGTCGTCCTCTGAATTGTCCAAAGACAATGCTCTTTCAAATTTTGCCATCTACAACTTTAGCATTTCTTCAGGAAGAGGTGAAGATCGGAGTGGCTGAGGAGAGAACACAAATGTTGTCGGATTCAACGGAGGAATGGCAGTATCCTGCTGAGGTGCAAAAGTTGGTGAAGTACTTGATGTTAGAGAAGTCGGAACTAGCACCATAGCCGTAGAAGTGACCTTTTCCCTCGAATGAGACTTCTTGTGCACTTTAAGCTTTTCAGGTCTTCTGCTGCTTTCTCCCTCGTGCTTCCTTTTGATGGAATCTCCTGTGTTGAGGTTGCATGTGATCTGATTCATCAAAGCTTCATCAAGGCAATACCCCTTTGTCAGCAACCAGTTCAAAGTGTTCACCAGAACAGTGGCAAACCTCTCCTCAATCGTGTGGCAGCCACCAATGTTCTCCTGAAGTGCAACTCTATCTCCTCCCATCTGATGGTATGTGTCAAGTAACACAGGCCCATTGTCTGTAAGATCCGCAGATATCCGTGTTAATCCATAATCAAACACTTGTCGTGCTGATAACCTGCTAAAGTCTTTCTTCCTAACTTCGTACTCGCTTCTGCACTTTATCCAGAAATCTTCTAACGAAGGCACATGTGCGTACTCCTGGGAGATTGTCTTCCTTGCTACCCCATATGGATCGAAGTTCAGCCGAGCTGGGAAGCACTCATACTCGTACTCCAAAAACATCTTAGCTTCAATCCCTCTGGCTTTGTGAATGCTCTGACAACTGTAATAGCCCACTATGATCGGAAAGAAGCCTATAGACTTGTGCCTTTTTGACTAAGGTGATGCATCTCCATGAGTTGTCTGCTCAACTCCATGATGACCAATCTGTCGCTTGGATATCTGGGCAACTTGACTGGTTCTCCCGAAAAGCCGGTGACCCTGAGGTATGTAAAGTCTGCAAACTGGATGAAGATGCTGCCAATCTGGGATACAGCTTCCCAAGCTTCCTTGCTTACCCTATTGGTCTTCAGATCACCGTTCAGCCTGCAAATGAATCTGTAGAAGAATCCATCATTGACCACCTTATAATCCTTATTGCATTCAGGCACAGTAAGTTGTGAGTAGCACTCACAAATAGGATCCTTGGAGAGCACACCCCGTCTATCCAGCTTGGAGAAGATACCCTGCGAGGCTACTGCATATACCAAATATGAAGTCATCTTGAAGTTGTAAGTCCGCCTCACACTTTGCAGCTGCTCACCAATGTTGTCGTTGATGATCTCCGACCAATTGATTATAGAATCTGCTTTGTTGATCTCAATGGTCCTAATGAAGGCATACATCCATGAGCGGAAGTTGTGAGCGTTAGCTTCACCATTTATCCTGCATAGCAATTTGGTAATGTCATCCACCTCCTGCACCAGATTGGATCGTGGAAGAGTCCTCGGAAACTTCGACAAAGATTTGGGCTTCTTCATATACCTGTTGTTCATGATGCCCACACAGTCTACTTTGTGCTTCTCCCATCTGCTACCAGCATCCAACATGTTGATTGTAGTCACCACCTGTCATGTTGGAATCTTCAGGCAATAATTGATAAATTGTACGTCCAGCCGGATTATTGTCTTCCCCGTAGCATCCCGGGATTGATCTGAATAGTGAATGGTACGACCTTGTGCACTCCATGACGAATTCTGGCAACTGGGTTGTGGCTAGGAATGCCGAAGCTCGGATGATTCCACTGCTTTTGACTACCCGCATGAGAGAAGTCTTTCCAGCTTTGGATCTGTCAATCAACTCGGAAAGAGGTTTTGCGCCTAGATCTGTGTCTCTGATGTCGACAAATCTGGAAGTAATGTATGATTCCGCTAAACCTTCTCCTTCATCCTGCTTTGCCATAGTTGGAGCAATCTTTGTCTGAGCAATTTTTTTTCTTTTTATTTGGCTGGAATTCTTTACAACTGGTGCAGATCTAAGAATTCCTTCAGATTCAGAGGATATATTCAATGTATCTAACATTGATTTAAGCTCTCTTTTAATTATATAAGCACCTGTAATTAATTCAGACAAAGACGGCAACCGGAACTTGAACACTTGATTTTTATCATAAAAATTTGCATATAAAGCCCGCTGCCCTAAAATTTGAGGTTTTGCTTGCATGTAAAGCAAGCATAAATATTTTCAACTTCACCTGGGCACCTATACCAATATGCAGATAATTAACCAAGCTTAAAACAAGCTCCTCCAATCCTAGGTGCCAAACCTTGAAGCTTTCCGGCAGTGAAAAACACTTCTTTGAGCAAAAATCCTCCTCCTTTGGGCACCAAAACTGTCTGGGCTACACTCCTTTGCTAGAAGAATTAATTAATTCATCATTATGGCAGCCCATGCTTATATAACCTTCATCATTCTATAATTAATAATTGCCTCTCCTATTCCTGGCAATTAATTAATTAATAAGCATGCTTTTATCTCCAATTTGGGCGCCTATTTTTTGCATGCTCATGGCTGCCATTAAATAAATTAATTTAATTTATTTTTAGCCCTCTACTTTCACTTAACATCATGCTTTGACCTTCTATTTCTCCATGCACCAAAATTAGGAATAAAAACCATTAATAAATACTTCAAAAAGCATTATTTATCCTCCAAATGGGTAGCACTTTTTAGCATGCTCTAGGGCTGCATTAAATAAATTAATTTAATTTATTTTTAGCATTCCACTTCCAGTCTTCTTTGACTTCTCTTTATGCATTGACTTTTCCTCATCCCTGGGCGCCAAAATTAGGAAGGGAGACTATTAATAAATGCCATTAAATAAATTAATTAATGCTCCAAAGGAGTCGCACTTTTTGGCAAAGGATGATTTCTATATTTAAAAGTCAATTTTTAATGGGATTATTCACCCTGCATGGCAGCTCCAAAAATCCCATCATCCACTTAAGTTGTTTGCCTTCCATAATGGGATTTTTTACCCTGCAAGGCAAGTAAGGAATTCCCATCAATGCCTTAAGTGATTTTTCTTTATTTTATAATGGGAATTTTCACCCTGCAAGGCAGGTAAGAAATTCCCGCCCACCTGTGCCTCTAATTTTCCCATCGTAACTTAAGTGACTTTGCCTTTATGGAAAAAAGTACCATGCAAAGTAGGTACGAAATTCCCACCTGCCTGCTGCTACCAAAAATCCCACTGCAACTTTAAATCCAACCATTCCCAAAAATGCGACTTGCCCAGAAGAGGCTTTTTTGTGCACAACTTCATCTTTTTAAAGAGAACATGACTTCCTATGGTTGATTCCTTCTGGCATGGCGGTCGTAGATAATCACCAGATACTCCAGGCAAAAAAACAGACTGTACTGGCAAAGGAATTGACCTAGGGGAATTTCACAGAGAAAAAACGCACAAAAATAAAAAAACGAAAAACATTGCTAGAAGTCATAGACAAAGCCCAGGATCCATCCCTGGTGGAAACCCTACTAGTATATGTGAATATCAACATGGAAAACTTCAACAGGGCTAAATTGGAGCAAAATTTACTTCAAACGGGGCTCTAAATAATTAAATAAAATTTTCCCGTAGACAAAACTTGACTAAGGGATAAAACGATTTTCGACATTTGGGTATTTGTCGAAATTGGCTCATATGACTCTCTGGGAATATCTTGACGCAATACAGGCATTTTCTAGCAATGAAAACACAAAACGACCCGTTATTTTAAAAGTGCAACAAAATTGACATGGGGTAGTCTCAGATTTCAAGGTGAAATCTGGGGACACCAAGTTTAGATGGGTTGTATGCGTATGCCCAAACCATAGTTTGCATACTTGTATTCAACAAATACTCGGCAAACCCAAAAAAATTGACTCGGCAAAAACTCGGCAATACTCGGCGAATATTAGGGAATATTCGGCAACTTAAAAAATACTCAAATTTCTTTAAAAACATAAATTTTATGCAAAATACAAAATGCATCAAACGAGTCTATAAAATGTTGGAGAAGTGTTTTCCATTAGATTTGAATACAAATACAATAAAAAATCGCATCATCATGCGAATACAACATCCAGTTGATAAGTGCTATAAATTTATGATGATTGTCATTGAAAACTATCATCATAAATTTAATATCTATGCAAGTTACAATATACAATAAGTTACATTTTCCTCTTCCCCGTTCTACAAAAATATTGGGGTGTAATGTCCCCTCTATTGCAAAATAATACTAAATTGAGGGCACTCGGTTGCATCATCTTCGCTTCTCCGTAGAAAGTTGCAAGACTCCGAACTTGAACAAGGTAGTAAGCACTCGTGGCTCCTATTGCTGCAGTGTTTTAGATTCATATCCAATGTTTTTATCCAATGTGTTTTGCCTCTCAAAGCAAGTCGGTTGGGTCCCTGCATAGTTTCCAACATCGAAATTAGAAGAGAAAGTAAGCTTTTAAGAGGTCGGTCTAGGGGTAATTTCTCTTCTTAAACCAGTTTAGTGTCCACCAAAGGGGTCCTAAGCCAGGAGACATATGGGCTCATTTGGAGCATCCAAGCCTTGGTCATATACAAGGGGCTTTTATACTTCGTTTTAGGAGCTGATTGGCTCTGAATTTCTATTCCACTAAAGGGTGGCAATCCATTCAGTGTGGCATCCAAGACGAAACCCTGTCCTTGTGGGAGATTGGAAGACAAAAACCCTCCAATTTGATGGTCGTTGAAGACTTTCATAGGGCATCACAGGAGTACGTACAAGTTCTAATTTTGCGTTGGGGGGTCATTGTTTGGAGCCATGGCAACTCTCCTAAGGGATCGACTAGGGTGGAAGTTACTTCTAATTCAATGGCCCTTCCTAAGGCACAAAACTTCGAGTAGAGTTCTATTGATATTCAGATTTATGCATAATTTATAAAGCTAGCATCTACCATTTTTTGAAAATTGAAATGGGGTCCTTAAATACCTCATTTTTTGCTATTTTTGAGGATTTTACTTTTGTTGTCTTGCAAATAAATTGCTTGCTGGAGTAAAATTTCAAATTTGAACGCATAGTTTTGGCTTGGTAATGAGTTCTATCCCTAATTAGCAGTGCATAAATTGGAGAAGCATTGATATATTTAATTTCAGCTTGTCATTGATGGAGTTGTTTTGATGCCCTAACATACAGAGATATTCAATTCATTGTTAGGGTTTCAAGCAGATAGTAGATCTATTGGGGGATTATGAAATAATCTGATTGAAGATAATCAGTTTGGGGTTTGTGTGATTTCCTTGACTTGTGTGTTTCAGCCCTAAAGAAAGGGTTTGGCATCATTACGATGGGGATTTCAGAGGGGTCTATTGTCTCTATCTAGTCCAAACTCGGTTGCGAATTGTTCGCTCCTCCTAGATTGCAGCGTTCAACTGCAGGGTTTCCAGTTGGCCATAGTAGTCAGATGGCGGTGGTAGGGTTTCAAGGAATATTGGATCTCCTATATTTATAAATGTTATTTCCAGAGTTACATTCAGTTTTTGCACTTGTATTCGTGAGGATATTCCTTGTTTGAAGTGTTTCTAGCCCTAGTTTAAGGGACACTGTAATTTTAGGGAGAGGGTTATATTGCCTCTGATCAGTCCCCACACTCGATTGCGATTGTTATGTTCCTCCTAGAAGGCTATTAGCAAGCTGTGGCTCCACCATGGTCAAGTAGATTGGCAGTGGCTCCTCTATTGGCATGTTATGACATTCACTTCCAAAGATGTCGCTGCCCTAACTGGTAAATATCTTCAAATATCAAGTGCTTCTCCCTCCATAGCTTCCCTCTCAAAAGAAGCAATATCTTGAGTTGTTTATGTGGTATCCCACAAGAGATTTCCTTTTCTTGCCCAATCCAATTATTGTATGGATCGATCTCATCCAAATCAATAAGCTCCTTGTGATGTGGCCTCCACCTTTTATTGTGCAAAGCCGAAGATTGTATTGCACAAAAACCAAGTCATTGAGGCCGTTTTGAGTCAACTTGTTGTGATTGCGCTTCTTCGATGTGAATGGCCTCAAACAAACTCCAATTGCACTCACATCCTAGAAGCTACTACAAGGTTGAGATAAAATTCTGAGGACTAACTTTTGAAGATGATGCAGGGTATTTTCTCCCCAATCCTCCCACCAAGAACCTACAAACAAGATAATCAAAAGTTTATAAGTAATTAATAAAATAAATTTATAACTTGTAACATATAAGTAACTTAGTAAACATTCTAAATTTCTAATTTTTATTACCTAGTGACTGGGTGGTTCTCTCTCGAATAGCTAACGCCTGAAGAAAAGAGCCTCCTCCTAACATGCTTGTAATTATGCAGCTCTAAAATAATGAGGTCCCTCGTCTCAATCTCTGGTATCATCCTCTCAATGCATGTTGAGAGGCCCTCCATAACCTCTCCGTTCACATCTGTGAAGACATCAGAGAAGAAAACTTTGGGGTTGAGGTAGTACCCCGAATGCATGAATAGGTTGGTGGAGTTGATTGTTCCACCTCCAATCAATTATCTCCCAAATAGAGACCAAATCTGGCCATATCCCCCTATAATAGTTGTGGATGGCCTCTTTGGCCCTATCCATGGCCTCATAAATGTACCCCATAGGGTTTTGTTCCCCATCAACCAACCACAAAACCCTCACCAACGGCTTTGACACCTACACACAAATTAAAACTGTAAAGGTTACAAACTTACAAATAAAGTTTAAAAAGTAAATAATCGGTATTTAGTAATTTAACAAATTAAAATAAAAGGAATCAACTTGAAATACTGTAAATCAAAGTTTGAAATTACCTTGATGATCTCTATAGCTCTCTTTGCAAAAAATCATCGAAAAGTTATTTTTACAGTCTCTCTCTTCATCAGCTTTCTTTGAATATTGTGGTGATCTAGCCATGCTTGACTCACAAACATTTGCTTCAATGATGACAACAAACTAGAAATACTGCAACAATTGTCAAAAAGTTAGTTGCAAACCTTGTGACAGTGGCTCGCACAAGCTCTTTCCCCTTTGCACATGTGTTCTCTCATCAATGTGGTAAGAACCCAAGGGTGATTATATATGTACTTATTTATATTTCTTGCATCTTCTTAACCGGCCTCACTCAATCAATTTTGCCTATGTCCTCTAATCTTGAAGTGTCAAGGCAATGAGTCCGCACAAGGATAGTCCTAAAAGAGTGATGGATGCCTCTCCTATAGTAGTCTACTCAATCGCTTTCGCATATGTTGCTTGCATTGGTCTGTGACAACTTGCACAACATTTTGAATACTCACATGTGTAATGGAGCAACCTTCTCCAACATAAGTACTCAAATTTTCTGCATTTTTAACTATGTTAGAGCCATCAATTGACTTCAAAAACACCATCTCACCATTTGAAGCCACTAAAAATTGATAATGGAGAGGTGCAAGACTTCCTTCCATCTATCCACATCTGGAAAGAATGGTGCATCTATGTTTGTTGTCATTATGTTTTTTTTATCTTCTTAGCAATTGTCAGTTGCATCTGCAACTACACCCTTAAGCAATTTACCCACTCAACCCTATTGCAGAGGATGCCTTGTACCCTTTCCCTACAATTGTCAATATTGTTACCAAGTACTCTCAGTTACAAGACTCTTTGCCACATTGAAGGGAAGGTTGTTGTACTACCAAAAATTCACACATGCTTTATTTGCTTCCTTGTGCATGGTGCCCTTGTTCCAACTCTATACCTTACAGATGAAGGTTGTGCTAATCCAGTGTATGTTCCTTGGTACAAAAAAGTTACGTATCCCTTTGCTTGAACTGGGATGAGAAGCGAGATGCGACTCTTCCATTTGGTATCATTGCGTGGACCACGAGTAGAGCCTCACAATACATGAAAAAGATCAAGATCCTTTCAATGTGCCATTCCAAGTGTTTCTCAATCCTGTTATGGAAAATGTTTTGTTGCAGAAAATTACAAACCACTGTTCCCCGAACTGCTCCACGTACACAAATACTTCAAAGCAATGGTACGGGCACTAGCGGGGAACAGGTCTCCTAGGCCTAGTAATGTTGACCCAGATGTCGACAGTTAGATGCCACTGAAATGAAGGTCTTATCTTAGACCCACAATGCACATTTAAAAAATTAAAAAAACGTAAACTTGATTAAAAAAATTAAAAATGTGTATGCATAACCTTATTTAACGTAATTTAATAAAAAAACATACCTTTGGTTCGAAAGGACTATTAAAAATTTAAAATGATTCACGATTAAATTGAATGCATTTAAAATTACAAAACATATTTGAAGAATCGAATACAATACGAATGTATAAAATTTAAATAATTTAGAACAAATTTGCGAAAAGAAATTAAAAAAAAACTTACCTCCGGCTCCAAATGACTATTAAAATTTAAAATCATTCACTATTAAATTAGATGTATTTAAAATTACATTATGAATATATAAAACTTAAATAATCTAAACCGAATTTGCAAAAAGTTAAAAAAAAAAAAAATTTAAAAAAAAAAAAAACTTACCTCAAAATGCAATTCTCCAAACTTTCTCTTTGAATTCGCTCAAAAATCCGTTCAACTCATGCAATGCAAGCTCAATGGCTGTGTGAATTAAAATGAAGTGCTTTGGTGCCTTAAAAAGAAAAAAAAGTGTATTTTCAGCCTTTTTGGTGTGTTTTTTACGTTTTTCACGTTATGGCGAGTACTATGCACGGACTCACCAAATATTGGCAAATACTTGCCAAATAGTCTCAACGAATATTCGCCGAGTCAGGTTTGGCAAGTTTTACCTGCGATTATTCCTTTTTTTAGCTTTGTCGAGTACTCGTCGAGTTTGCATACTATGGTCTGAACCAACCACCCATTCATAGATGACATTGATTGATAATGAACTATCCCGAATCAATCTACCACCGGCTATAAAATAGATGGGATGGGACTAACAGGTAATGTAGAATGGTCTGATCAGAAGCATCTTTCTAGATATACATCTTGATTGGGATAACCCTTGCGTGTGTGCCTCAAACAAATAATAGAAACGTGTGCCCTCTCAATCCGCTTCTCCATAGATGTCATGATGCCTAATCTATACTTTTTATACTAGCCTATGGAGAGATGTATACTATACTAGCTGGTGGAGATGTGTATATGCTAAGTCTATTATATCACTAAATCCCCATGTATTAAGAATTATTTGAAACTATATATAAGGGGTGAAAATAAAGAGAAAAAAACATCAACATTTATGTGGGTATATAAGATATAAAGATTTAACTTTATAAATAAAACTCTCCCATACATGTACACAGATGATGTGAACAAATAACAAATAATTTATTAATGTAAATCAAGTGTGATATGAAGGGGTGTGTGATGACTATTTGTAATTGTAACCACCTCTTATTATACCGCTGAAGACAATTATATTGGTTTCACTAAGACTCTTTACTTTTTTTCCCTGATCAATAACAATATACCAACTGTAATATCTGATTTGTTTTCTAAAGTTTTGCATCTAATTTTCGAGAGAATATTATTCTAACCCTTTATTTAGGAATATTCCATTACTTCTGTTTTGGACCATAGTTTTAATGTGCACCCCATAATATTTTAGTAGTATGTTGGCCACAATGTCATGCCACTTTTAGAATTATTTATCTCAATAAATTACGAAATGACATTTGTATAAGGCATTAAATTCTATATTCAATGCCTTTCACTGTCAAAGATATGCGGAAAAAAATATGTCATGCTTATCTATTCGCCACTAGTGTTTTCAGAATCGGTTGAACTGGGACCGGAACGGGCCAGTTCAACCAATCTGATGTTTTTTTGCTTAAACCGGTTGATAAACCCAATCGTTGACCGGTTTGATATTGGTTTGGTTTCACTATAAACCGGCCGAGTCATGCCAATACGCAGGTATTACGGCGCATTTTTTTAAAAATTCACTTTTTTAATTAAAATTTCTACTTTTACTACAGCCTAAACCCTAGTTTATTACTATATAGACCTCCCCCACCCTCTATTTACCTCACACCTCTCTCATTGAGCATTTGTGGGCATTGTGAGAAAAATATTGAAGAGTTTAGTTTTGGAGAGCTTGGAAGTTAGAGCTTGTTTGTCATTGCTTGTGGGCTCTTTGTCGTGATATTGGCATCCATATAGAGACTTCCTAACTTCTATTTGTGGGCACCTCTTTCATTTGTAAGGATTTGGAGGCTTGGGGCAACATTGAAGAGTGTTGATTTGGAGTGAGCTTGGGGTTTGTTTGGCATTGCCTGTAGGCTCCTTGTGGTGGTCTTCACATCTACATTTGGAGGGTGCAGCCCATATACAAGCTTGGAGTGTTTCTTAATCTCAGTTGCGTGCACATTGAAAGGTATGTTAAGTTTTCCTATTTTTAAATCTTATTAAATAGGAAACATGAAATATTTTTTTTATTTGCATTTTCAAATTTATTTGCATTTGTAATGCCCCGCCCCCGAGTTAAAGACCCTACATGGAACCATGTTGACATAGTTGATAATCAAGTATTTTGTAAATATTGTAAGAAACACATCAGGGGCGAAGAGGGGGGCAAGGCATTCATTGGTTGAAACAACATTTGGCTGGTCAAAGAGGTCGAGTTTCCCCATGTGATGCACTGGATATTAGTGCCATTAGGTTGGAAATGATAAACTTGCTTGAGAAACATAAAGAAGATAAGGCTAGGCAAAAAGAGATGGATGTTGAAATAGGGAGGAGGCAACATGCCATGGCTCAAACAAGTGTTGAAGGCTCTTGCTCTGACCCCTCTATCCATGTTAGAGACCCCTTTCGGTATATGCCTCCCACATCCACTCATAGTCATGAAAACCGGGTCTCAAAAAAGAAAGAACATCCAAAGTTTTTTTTTCATCTTCTTCCACACCTACTAGTGCTTCCATGCCAACAAAAAATCAGCCCACCTTAGATAACAATTGGAAGAAGCAATACAAAGAAGCAACTTTCAAATACATTGCTAGATGGTGGTATGATACAAATATCCCTTTCAATGATGTCCACTTACCTTATTACCAGCCTATGTTTGATTCCATAGTTGCTGTTGGTAAGGGCTTCAAAAGCCCTAATATGCATGACTTGAGAGGATCTTTTTTATAGAAAGAAGCTGTGTCCATAGATGAATATTTAAAGAGTTGTAAATTATCATGGGCCAAAACAGGATTGTATTATTATGTCAGATGGGTAGAGTGATGGCAAGAACCGTACCATAATAAATGTTCTTGCCTCTTGTCCACAAGGAACTATGTTTTTGAAATCAATTGATGCATCTTAGTGTCCACAGATTTCACCCTAAAATTTGGGACTACCCTATTTAAAAAAAAAATCATACTTTTAAAATAATTGGTCGTTTTGTGTTTTTATTGCCGGAAAGTTCTTGTAATGTGTCAAGATATTCCCAAGGAGTCATATAAGTTATTTTCGACAAATACCCAGATGCCCAAAATTGTTTTATTCTGTCGCTGGGGTTTGCCTGCGAAAAACTTGTATTTAATTATTTTGAGCCCCGTTTGAGGCAATTTGTGCTCTGGTTCAACCCTGTTGTGATCGTACATATCATTATTCCCATATACCAATAGGGTTTTAACCAGGAATGAATCCTGGACTTTATTTGTGACTTCTGGCAACGTTTTGTGTTTTTTGTGTTTTCCCGTTTCGTTTTCTGTGAAATTTCTCTGGATCAATTCCTTTATCAGTTTGGTCTGATTCTTGACCTGGAGTATCTGGAGATCACCTATGCACATTGTGCCAGAAAGAATTCACCATCGGAGGTCTGGTTCTCTCAGAAAAGACGAAGTCATGCACCAAAAGCTTCTTCTGGGCTGGCCGCATTTTTGGAAAAAGAGGGTTTGAAGTGAATCATGGGATCTTTAGAAGCAGCAGGCAGGTGGGATTTTTGTACCTGCCTGGCAGGGTACTTTTTCCCATAGAAGCAATGCCACTTAAGTCATAATGGGAAAATTAGAGGCAACAGGCAGGGGGGAATTTCTTACCTGCCTTGCAGGGTAAAAATTCCCATTGTGAAATAAAAGAAAAATCACTTAAGGCATTGATGGGATTTTATTATCTGCCTTGCAGGGTAAGTAATCTCATTATGAAAGTCAAATAGCTTAAGTGAATCATGGGATTTTTGGAGCTGCCTTGCAAGGTAAATAATTTCATTGTCAATTGATTTTTAAAAAATAGAAATCCCTCATGTCAAAAAGTGCGACCCCTTTAGGGAAAGAAAGTCAACCTTAAATGCAACAAATTAATTAAATTCTTCTCTAATTTTAGCACCCAGGCTTGTGAAAAAGTCAACAAAGGGAAAGTGGATAAAGGAAATTGGAATTAGACATTCTAAAATTAAATAAATATTATTTATTTAATGCAGCCCCTTTGTGTCAAAAAGTGTGTCTCATTTAGGAGAGAAATAATATTTTTTCAAGTATTAATTGATTTAATTAATTCCTATTTTCAGTGGCTAAGGTCAAAGCATACTGTGAGGCTTGAGTTAACTGGAAGCAGAAGTCTAAAATTAAATAAATTTAGATTATTTAATGGCAGCCATAAGCATACACAAAATAAGCGCCCCATTTCAAGAGTAAAGCTTATTAAATAATTAATTAATTGCCAGGAATAAGAAAGGCATCAATTAATTATAGAATTATGAGAATTATATAAGCAGAGGCTACCATAAGGATGAATTAATTAATTCAAAAGCAGAGAAATGCAGCCCAGACAAAAAGTGTGCCCCATTTGGAGAGGTTTTTTGCTCAAAAGGTGTAATTAACTCTGGAAGCTTCCAATTTTGGTGCATAGGTTGAAAGAGGTTGATTTGTGTCTGGATAATTGTCTGCATAAGTGATACCGGAGCTCAGGTGAAGTTGGTAAAATTCATATTTGCTTTGCATGCAAATAAAACATCAAATTTTGGGGCAGCAGACTTGAATTATGCAGATTTTTATGATTAAAATCCACTGTTCATGTTCCGGTTGCCATCTTTGTCTGAATTAATTGCAGGAATTCATTACAGGTGCTTTTATAAGAGAAAGGGAGCTTAAATAAATGTTCAATACATTGGATATATCCTCCGAATCTGAAGAATTATCCAGATCTGCACCGGTTGTGAAGAATTCCAACCGAATAAAAAGAAAAAGAATTGATCAGACAAAGATAGATACAACCATGGAAAAGAGGGATGAAAAAGATAACACAACAGAGTCATGCATCACTTCTAAATTTGCAGACATCAGAGACACGGATCTAGGTCCGAAACCTCTTTCCGAATTGATTGACAAATCCAGAGCAAAAAAGACTTCCCTAATGCATGCAGTCAAAAGCAGTGGAATTATTCGAGCTCCAACGTTTCCATACACAGCCCAGTTGCCAGAGTTCGTTATGGAGTGTGCTAGGTCTTACCATTCATCATCCAAATCAATCCGAGATGCTACGGGGAAAACAATAATCCGGTTGAACGCACAGTTCATCAATTATTGTTTGAAGATTTCGGTACGAAAGGTGGTGACTTCTATTACCATACAAGATGCCGGCAGCAATTGGGAGAAGCATACAAGTTGAGTGCGTGAACATAATGAACAGCAGATACATGAAGAAGCCCAGATCTCCTTCCAAGTTCCCAAGAACTCTTCCGCGGTCCAATCTGGTACAACAGGTGGACGATATTGCCAAGTTGTTATGCAGGATAAATGGCAAAACAAACACTCACACTTTCCGCACATGGATGTATGCTTTCATCAGGACCATTGAAATCAACAAGGCAGATTCAATAATCAATTGGTTGGAAATCATTAGCAACAACATTGGTGAGCAACTCCGGAACGTGAAGCATACTTTCAGCTTAAAAATGACTTCCTACTTGGTATATGCAGCAGCTTCACAAGGCATCTTCTCCAAGCTGGATAGATGTGGTGTTCTTTCCAAGGACCCTATTTTCGAGTGCTACCCACAACTTATTGTACCTACATGCAAGAAAGATTTCAAAGTGGTCAACGATGGATTCTTCTACGAATTCATTTGCAAGTTGGACAGGGATCTAAAGGCCAACAAGCTGAGCAAGGAAACGTGGGAAGCTATGTCCAGAATAGGCAATCTCTTCATTCAGTTTGCAAATTTCACATACCTCAGGGTCACCGGCTTTTCTGGAGAACCAATTAAGTTGCCCAGATATCCAAATGATAGATTGGTCACCATGGAGCTGAGCAGACAACTTGTGGATATGCACGACCTTCAGTCAAAACGGCACAAATCTACGGACTTCTTCCCGATCACTATGGGCCATTATAGCTATCAGAGCATTCATAGAGCTCGAAGAGTGGAAGCGGAAATGTTCTCTTAGTACAAGCAAGAGTTCTTCTCAGCACGGCTGAACTTTGATCCATTTGGAGTAGCCAGGAAGACGATCTCCCAGGAGTACGCACATGTGCCTTCATTAGAAGATTTCTGGATGAAGTGCAAAAGTGAGTACGAGGTTACAAACAGAGATTTCAGCAGGCTATCAGCACAGCAAGTGTTGGACTTTGGATTAGCACGGATACCTACGGATCTTAAAGATGATTGGCCTGTGTTACTTGACACATACCATCAAATGGGAGGAGATAGAGCTGTACTTTAGGAGAACGTAGGGGGCTGCCATACGATTGAGCAAAGATCTGCCACTGTTCTGGTGAACACTTCAAACTGGTTGCTAACAAAAGAATACTGCCTTGATGAAGCATTGATGAATCAAATCACGGGCAACTTCGACACAGGAGATTCCCTGAAGAGGAAGCACGGAGGAGAAAGCAGCAGAAGGCCTGAGAAGATGAAAGTGCACAGAAGGTCTCCTTCAAAGGAGAAGATCACTTCCACGGCTATGATGTTAGTTCCGACTTCTCCAGCATTCAGTATTTCACCGACTGTTGCACCTCAACAAGACACTGTCATTCCTCTGTTGAATCTGGCAACATTCATCTTCTCTCCTCAGCCACTCCGTTCAGCGCCTGTTCCTGAAGAAACGTTGAAGCTGCAGATGGCAGGGTCTGAAAGAGCTTTGTGTTTGGATGATTCAGAGGATAGCAGCCACAACACTGTAGCGGTTTCAGATGGGGAGGAATCAGAGCGAGAGATAGTGGTACACTCAGCAACTTCTCATTCTCCGAGAAGTAATTTCTTAGAATGGTTGACTTCGCAGTTGGTTCCAAAGGCTAGAGAAGAAATCAACTTGGAGGAACACGACTTCCAGCTACTCCCGAATCTAAGTGGGAAAGACAGAAAACCTAAAGTTGCGAAGGTAACTTCAAGGTTGATCATTGAGGAGTCATGGCAAAAGTTTGCTGAGATGTCAATTCCGGCAGAGGGGAAGAAGAAAGATGAGCTCACGGCAGAAGACATAACAGTAACCAAAGTACCCATAGGTCAAGCCACCACAGAAGGATTGAAGCAGGATACACAGACATTGATAGATGCTCTAGTCCTTAGGCTTGGCAAAGAAGAGGCGGAGAAAGTTGAACTTCAGAAGTAGGTATCTCAGTTGTGCGAGATCATTGCCAAGGTTGCTAAATCTTCCACTCAGTCCATTTCAGCACAGAAGCAGGTGAGTGATCACTTGATGCAGGAAATGGAAGATGCAAACAACCAAGTTAAAGCTATCGATGAATGGAAAAGTCTGATTATTCATCAAACTTCTGTACAACTCGGAGAGGTGTTAGCCCGCCTAAAGGTTATGAAAGATGTAGCAGATCAATTGAAGCAACTGATAACAAGCACGGTAGATATGAACACAGTTGTTGAAAGTAACTTAAGTACTTTGGCCAAAATCAATAAACTGATGAGAGAAGTGTTGATTGCAGAACAGATTGTACCTGACGGATCAGTTGAGAAGAGGAAACAGCTAGAGTTTGCAGTATCTTTCCGTTTGGAGATCTGCATAATTATGCTGAAGAGGATGCAGGCACTTGAGAGTATGGCATCATCTTTACTAGACAATATCATTGCTTTCACTCATGAGGAAGTGGTCGGAAATGTTACTTCAGACACACGGATCATTCCTAGCAGAGTGCTAAATTCGCTAGAAGGGTCTCTTCTGATGGTGCAAGGGAGAATTGATGGAGCCGTTAAGCCTTTCACGATGAATTCTATCAGCAGACTAGTGGCACTGCAGTCGGATATTGAGAAGTTCAGGTCTAGCTTGGAGGAGGTAGAAGCATGTATCAGGGTGTTGAACGAAGGATTGCTACAGTTTAGGACAGAAAAGGAAGTTGTGGCTAAGACAGATGGGAAGATGCTGAATTACATGTTCGACAAGTATATTCAGTATCAGAACAAAAAGAAGATATAGATGTTACAACTGGCGTGTCTTTCTCCTACTTTTTCTTCTCTTATTTTCCACGTTCCCAGATGAAATTGTAAACCTTTAAAGTTATTGGTTTTGAAACCATTACTTTAAGTTATGTGGAACAATTCTATTAGTTAAGTGACAGTTGTGTCACTTAAAGAGGAATTAGAGGAGGATGATTGTCAGATGTTATCTTTACCTTTTGTTTATATTTCAGTTCAGTTGAGTTTCTCATTTCTACTTTCCCTTCTACATTCTATAAGTAGACGAAGAACCTTCGGGTTAAGGATCGGAATTTGTAAGCAGCATTCTTGTGTTCAAAACTTTGTGTTGAAACCCTTGATAGCCACTTGAAGCAAAGGAATATAAGGGAGCAAATTTCCAGAAAACTTTGTGTCACGGTGCATTTTGTTTCTAGCTTTCTATCTTAGATTTTCTAATAAACTGTGTTATTTTAGATCTAGATCTAGAGTTGCCTTTGCTTATAATTTTGTGTATTGATATCTATTGGTTTCTTCTATGTGCATGCAATCAACTCTCTTATCTATTGATTGGGTTGCACATCTTCCCCATTTCTTCCCTGTGTTTTATTATTTCCTTCTTCTATGAATATTTCCTTTCTTAAACAGTTGTTTACTTGTTACAGAGCTGTACAGCTATGGTTCATGCGCTGAATAGTTAAAATAAAACCCCCATATAGATACTAGCATATTTTTATTGACAAATTTGACACGGGAGCCTCACCGGTAAATGAGGGAGATTTATCTCATGACTGCCTAGGTTTTAAGCAATGCAGAAAATCTAGCCAACACATCTAATAGGGTGAACGATGCAAATTTGTTGTTTAAGCTTTTGGATAAGGTTGTTGTAGAGTTGGGGGTGGAAAATGTTGTACAAATCATCACAAATAATGTCTCTAACTATGTTCTTGCTAGTAAGATGTTATAGACTAAACACAAAACAATATTTTGGACTCCATGTGCTACACATTGCATAGACCTCATGCTTGAGGATATAGGAAAACAAAATTGGATCAAGAACACTATAGAGCATGCCAAAAAGCATCACAAAATTCATCTACAATCACTAATGGGTATTGAACCTAATAAGGAAAAACACCAAAACCAAAGAACTTGTTAGGTCAGCCATCACAAGATTTGCAACAAACTTCCTCGCGTTACAATCTCTTCTTTCCCAAGCAGAAAACTTGAAAAAAATGTTTTCAAGTGATGAATGGAATGCATCAAAGTGGGGCCACAAACAAGATGGGAAAGACACAAAAAAAAAAGTTTTTTGACATTGATTTTGGAAAAAACAGTAGAGCTTGTGAAAATTGTTGAGCCTCTTGTTAAGGTGTTGCAATTGGTGGATGGGAAAAAATTAGCCATGGGCTACATTTATAAGGTTATGGATCATGCAAAGGAGCAGATAAGGGCAGCATACAAAGACAAAGTAACTAAGGTATGGGTCTATATGGAAGATTATAGATAATAGATGGAACGATCAACTCCATCACCCTATACATGCAGCTGGATATTTCTTGAACCCAAGGTATCATTATAGAGCTCAGCTTGGAGAAAATCAAATAGGAGAAGTCAAAGATGGTTTGTACGAGTGATTAGAGCACATGGTCTTGATGACAGGCAACAACTTGAGGTTCACTGACAAATCAATTTCTTCAACAAAGCCACAGGTACATGTACGTCCCCAAAAATGTAGGTACAGTACTACCCGGAAAGAGGTTAGAAAAGCCCCAATGATGATTCAGGTCTCTTCGCAAGGTGTTCGGAATCCAGAAAAAAGCTCGTCAAGTGTATGTTTGCATCCCAGATGCTTTATCCAAGCTCCATGTGTTTCGTTCTGTCCTTTGCCCCCCTTTTTCTTTGCATTTTGGTCATAAGTGACAGTACCGCTGCCCTTCCTGGGCGGCGGTCCTGTGACTGCCGCACAGGATAGGGCGGCGGTCCTGTAACCGCCGCCCTGTGCAGGGCGGTGGTCCTGTGCGCGTTTTCCAAAAACATTCCGACGAATGTGTCAGATGTAAAAATTCAACTTTCACCCGCATTCTTCACCCACTTTGGCTTGCATTTATGTTTTGGCCACCCAGTAAATAGTGTTTTCCCCTTTGTTTATAGTAAAGGAGATCAATTGGGAGTTACCCTCTGGTAAATGCAATTGCTATAAATAGTCAGTTTGTTTTCAAACAAAAGGCCCCTCTCCTTCTCTGTTTAATTATTCAGTTTGTTTGAAGTTCTTGCTTAGAGTTCCAATAGTTTCATATTTTGCATCAGTTATCAACCTTACCTTGCTGTTTAGAGATCATTTGATCTTCTTGTCTCCATCTCACTTCATTGTTGTTCTATACAATTAGTTTAGAGTAAGGTAGTTTCATTTCTAGATTAGAATCCATCTTAGAGTTGCACATTTTGTTTGTCACAAAAGATAGTTTCTAGAATTCTCGGCGTATTTGTGTTGTATTCCCGCAATAAATCCTGCTAGGAATTGCATAGTCAAACTCTGTTCACTTGCGCTATCCCTCTCTTACTTGCATTGTATTCGGTCTATATCCAAAACTACCATTGTTCAAGTATCTTCTTCTGCTAACACTATCATATACACGCTTTTCTGGATTCACGAGAACACGAGGGAACGAGAAGATCACATTGAGGGGACAAAGTCATACACAACCGGATTTACCACTGTTTTGTAAACTCCAGGTTTGAGCGATCAAAGTTCTAGTTACAATATATCAAATAGAGTAGTAATTTACTTCATTTCAGTTAAAAGCTCGCTTTCGATATTGTCAGGGAAGTTGTGGGGATTGATAGTTTTCTGAGAAACTATGATTCATTTCTCACATCTGAGGTAGGATTGAGTCTTTCGATTAAAATTAGTTAGTTATTTAAATATTTAAGATAAACTCACAACTGCACAGGCAAATAGCTATACCAAGCTACGTTGTTTGTTTTTGTTATTAGATTAATTGTCCATTTTCTGAATATATTAGAATAGCTGCTCTTTTAATTTCAATTAAAATACTTCATCGAAAATATAAAAGAATAGAAGAATATATGCATAGTGTAGATATATCTTTCATAATTAGCTTATTCGTTTCAGTTAAAATTGAATCATCTTTGCATGACAATCACGGGACCTAGAGAGCCCAGAGAATATGTATTTGAACCAATAGTGCCTCAACCAAACCTCCCCACAACACTAGCCGATATAGATCAAGACCTTAGGATTCAGGTTTTTCAAACAACAATGAACCTACGAGCAATTAGTGAAAAATTGTGAGAGTTGAATATTGAGGATGAAAAGGCATACACATTCTGAGCAAATCACCCCAACTACAGACTAGCTTGATAAGATATCCGCATGATCGTACAAGAACTCGAAAGAGAACAAATATTTGGTTGCGATCCTTTAGTTCCACAGCCCAACGCAAGAGACCTCCCCATCGACATAGATACTAGCTTACGTACTCAAGTTGCCAAAACACCTGTAAGGTATTCTGAGAAAATTACACAACTTGTTCTAAACATAGAGGCTGAAAAGGATTATGACTATTGAATAGTCGGGAGAAGAGATTGACTCCTCATATGACCATAGGAGGTCCGCCACGACCATGAACTTACGGTTGTGATCCACAGGTCCCAAAACCAACAGGCCTACCAATCAATCAAACATTAACGCTAGTTTGCGCACACTAATATTCAGATCCTCACCCACTTCCACCAAACATCATTACACAATTCTCCGTATTAAACATAGCAGCCAATCAAGCTAGGGATTTCTGGACTAGACCAGAGAACCGTCCATAAAACTCTGGAGGATCCACTACACCTCTCATCACCATTTTCCATGACCTTGTCTGGAAATATACACGAAGCACGTCCAAGTCATTTTCCATGTATCCAACAGCCAATAAATAGGATCTTGGCAGAGCTCGACATTGATTGGAGCCTCCGAACAACTGTTATATCCAAACAATCCATTACACCAATTCAGGTTAGGAGGGCCTTCTTTGCCTTAGATTCGCAGATTCCATTATTGCGTGTTGAGGATATAAGATTGCCCAACTAGTTTGTTTGTATCCACATATATTTCATTCTCATCGGCTGTCTCGGCACGACCCTCAGGAGGTCGGGTAAGAAGAAAAGTTGCTTGTAGATTCTCATGCTCGCATGTCACTTTTCTATCGTACAGTACCTTTGGAAAAAACCTTGCAAAGATTGTAAGAGATGTGGACTAACTAGGTAAGCAATTCTATGTTTTTTGAAGCTCGTTTAATTAAACTTTATAATGAATAATCATGAATTTTTACCATAAGACACAATCTAATTTGTTGAATTACACTTTAAGTTATAAGTTTTATTTTTAATTTTTAACTTTGTTTTTTTATCGTCAATGTTTAATAATTTAACATTTACATTTTTTATCACAGCACATTGGTGGGATTCATTCGGTAGTCAGTGGCCTCAATTGCAAAAGTTTGCAATTTGGATCCTGAGCCAAACTTGCAGTGCTTCTGGGTGCGAGTGCAACCAGTCCGTCTTTGAGCGGATTCACACGAAGAAGAGAAACCATTTAGAACAAGGGTTGAATGATCTTGTCTTTGTGCAATACAACCTCCAGCTGAGGCGCAACCACTTGTTAAACCGAAGACCTGATACAGATCCCATTGTCTTGTATGATATAGATAAAACCTCATATTGGGTAAAGGAGAGTCAGCCAACAGAGTTTGATCCCGATGACTTGGGGTGGATGGGTTTGGACCAGGATGATGAGCCACTAGTAGTACCGTCACAAGACATAACAGGCACAAGTTGCACTCATGCTACAACCAATGCCAATACAATTGTTGCAGATGTGTTTAAGGATTTGGATGGGTCCGAGTCAGAGGACGGTGATAATATTGATGAGGATGAGTTTGAGGATCCCATTCTCAGCAATGGTGTTGAGTTTGATGATTGGTCATTGATGTCATCTAGTTTCTTCTAGAGTTTTGTAACTTGTAGTATCAATGATCATGGCATGTTGTTTTTTTGGAGTCTTGGACTATAGAGGCCATTTAGAGCCACATTATTTATGTATTTTGTTTTGGAATCACATATATGATATAATGTATTGTGTATTGGACTTGGAGTTGTGCCATTTTGCTATAAACACCTTTCTTACATATATACATGAGCAAGCTTTGCATATTTTGTGTGTAATTGTTGGAATCGTGGTTTCTAATCTTTCAAATATATTGTTTTAATTAAAAATATAAATTTTTATGTGTTTTTTAGTAAAACGATTCATAAAGATTGAACCGGTCCAGTTCTGTTTCCGGTCTGGTCCAACCCTCAACCAGTTCCGAGTCCGGTTCCAATTTTTAAAACATTGTTCACCACAAATCTCATTCTAGAAAAATTCCAGTAATGTCTATTTTCATCGCCTTGTTTTCAATTCAGATCCTTGGCAACCATTTGGAGCATTTTACATCTGGTGAGTTCTTCAGTTCTTTGGCTTTTTCTTCTCATCTGCAGGTTTTTTTCCAGGTTTTCAGGTTTCATTGTGAACTGATCTGATCATGTTTTTCATGTGGGATTGAGATTAAGGTAATTGTGCCATGCCTTCTTCTTGTGGAGACCATAGAAAGAAAGGCTGCAGCAACCTGCTCCTGACGAAGACGGGGAGGCAGCAAGGTGTGTGTGGATGTTGGTATTGAGCTGATGGAAGAGCCGTGCCACCATTCTCTTCTCTTCCACCAACTGTGAAGGCACCATGTTATAATTATAGCATTGCCTGCCTCCTCTTCTTGTCTTAGTGCTTTGTGGTTACTCGTAACTTAAGTTTTTTGGTTTTGCAGGATGTCATTTTTGCACAGAACATAACGGCATATACAAGGCACATTTAAGGCTCCCATGCCAAGAGTTGTGGTGAACTACACCCTTTCTTATGGATCACTAAAAGGCCATGGCCATGCTTGTAGATCAGCACTTCTTCCCACTTCTACAGAATGCGCTTAGGTTGATTGGGGATTGTTGTGGTTGTGATTTGAATACAATGAATAATTAATGGGTGATTTCCGCCTTTCTTATCAACTGGTACAATGAACAAACATGCACATATGGACGGAAAAATACTCATATTAAAATACAAGCAACACATGCATTTGCAGCAATAGAACTGCTGCCTGGTTTATTTTATATGTACCACTATGGTTAGCTTTAAATTTCTAGCTTGAGCAAGAATGATTATTTGATTTTCTATTTCCCTGCAACTATGTTGGCTGGATGTTTAGATTTATGATTATCACTTTCAATAAGCTACTAATTATCAAGTTGAATTCAAATTTTAAATAGGTGTATGAAGAATTTGTTTTGAAATTCAAGGGTCCTTTGACAGACACCGTTTGCTTGGGCTTAATAAACTGAGAATTCTGAGCTTACCTTAGAATGCTCTTGATGGTTTTAGCCTTTCTCCGCATCAGATGCTAAATAAGATAAATTGTATTGATCTTAGCTACAATAATATTAGTCTGACGAATTTGGAAGGGGCATAAAAGCCTATACGGATATTGATAATGTTACCAAAAAATAGACTTGAGCTATAACATTTCTACTAGCTTAACCCTCTAGATTAAGCCAAGTTTCAGAATTTGTGCTTCTTGACTTTACATCAGAATAAATTCATAGCACCATTTCCCAGCTAGGCAAATCAAATAATCAGATAATCATGTTGCAGGAGTTTAGGATGTTTGATTGTAATCCTTCTAGTGTAAATCATGATGCTATGAATAATCATGTGCCAAAATTCTACACCTAGGTAATATTGTAGGAGGCCTAAATCAGTCATGTAAAAAAGCAACACATAAATCTGGTTTTACTCGATGAATAGCAGAGGCCCCACTACCCGTGATGGCAAGATCATTAACATAAGCAATAAAGTATCACAATGTCATCACCATCACTTTTGACACAAAGATTCAGATCAGAAAGACTTATTCTAAATCCGGAATTTTGTAAGTGTTGACATCTATTTTAATATACCAGGCTCAAGGAGCCTGCTGAAGCCCGTACAAGGATTTAATTAGCCTGCACACTAGATGTTCACGACCACGTGCTTGAAACCCTTCAGGGTGCACCATATAGCCTTCCCCTAGGCCAAATCTTCATTTAGAAAGGCGCTTTTTACATGCCTTTGAAAAACCTTCAGACATCCAAATCGAGCGAGCAATTGAGGCTAAGCAGTTTCAGAAAGTTCTCCACACATTTTCAGCTACTACAGGTCAGATTATTAATCATGGAAATTCTGACATTTTCTTTTTTCATTGCTTTGAGAGACAAGAGAAGCAAATTCTGAAAATTTTCCAGTTTCAGAAACGAAGGCTCTCGTGTCAATATTTGGGGGTTCCTTTAGCTTCCAAAAAGTTAAGAGACTGGCAGTGGTTAATCAACAAGTTCGAGCTTAAATTAAGTAAGCGGACTCATAAATGACTTACATCTGGAGGAAGAATGACTCTGATCAAGTCAGTCCTTCAAGCCATGCCTATCTATGTTACCTCAGTCCTTAACATCCCTGGCACTATTTTGAAACAGGTGGATACTATTTGCCAAAAAATTTTATGGAGTGGAGCTCAAGATAAGAAAAAGTGGTCCTTGGTTACGTGGGACGTTCTTTGCCGGCCAAAGATGGTTGGAGGCTTGGGATTTAGATCTTCTCCTAAGCAAAATAAGGCATTGACTGTCAAGCTATATTGGAGAATGCTTGTTTATCCTAATGATTTATGGGCAGCCATGTTCAAAGCCAAGTATGCTGAGAATAATCCTCCTTAGCAAATTATCAGATCTACCCTGCCTACTAAGGGATCTTTGACTCTAAAACTTATCAAAATGGGAGAAGATATGATTAAGAAACAGCACTTTTTGGATTCTTAATAATGGGCAATGTGCTAATTTCTGGACTGATTCTTGGGATGGGCAGCCCCCTCTCATCCATCAATTCCCCCAACTCATACCTATTATGGAACAAATGTAGGAGTTAGGATGGGTCAAGATTGCCCAGTATGGCAAACCAGCTATTCAGCCACGGGACATTGGGAAATCCTAGATTCCACTTGTGGAGTGGCCAATTGCTAACATGGATCATCAACTGCAATTGTTGCTTAACAATATTTTGAAAGCTCATCCTTTTCCATCATCCCCTGACTCCTGATAAGCTGGGTTGGGGAAAGGAGGCATCTTGTACTTATTTTGTTGTTGTTGGCTATGCCTCTTTGGTCACTGAAAATCCTCATCATCTTCAGTTTTTCTTCAAGCACATTTGGCATCCAGGTATGTGGCCTAAAGTCAATGTTTTTTTGGCTTCTTATCGACTAAAGAGTCTTAATTGGAGATTGCCTTCTAAAAGGAGGTCTTTATGGCCTGTTTCGATGTGCTTTATGCCTTCATGATGAGGAGTCTTCTACTCATCTGTTCATATCCTTGGGTTACCCTGTTGTGGCAACTCCTTGCTTCTTTATTTAAGGTGCATTGGATAAATTGTGAATCTCTTGAGCAAGTTTTTAGAGCTTGGAAGGAATCCTTCTCTAAAGGCCAAAATCTTATCCCCGTGATATGGAGTGGTATCTCTCTTCTCCTTTTGAATATTTGAAAGGAAAGAAACAATAGAATTTTCATGCAAATTAATAAAGATAGCTATTTTGTTTGGGAGAAGACCAAAATTAACATAGCGGAAAGCCTGAAACATAAGATATCTTTGCCTCAAGATCTTTCCCCTGAGTGGGAAAATATTTATGAGCTTAACATTGATCCTAACGATGTTTCTTGCCCTAGGTTGCCGAATAATAAGAAAGCTCTAAGGGATGGCCATTGGAATAATCCCCCTCTAGGATATGGTAAGTTGAATACGGATGGGGCTTCCAAAGGAAATCCTGGGAAAGTTGTTATGGGAGGCATTGGCAAGGATGTTGAATGTGGGGTCCAATTCTTTTTTGCTGAGAATATTGGATCTACTACTCACAATCTTGCTAAGGTTAACACTATCTATAAAGGCATGCAGGAGGACTTAAAAATTGATAAGAACCTTGCATATAATAAATCAATAAATTGTAGAAGATAATAAAACACGAGATATGGGGGGACAAGATGCCCAAATAATCAATATATGTAGAATAATACCCTTAAGGTAGGGAAACACCATACATAATGCTCCTTAAGGAAGGAGTAACTCCACAATCTCCCAAGATGAGAATCCACTTCTAGGCGGACACCTCCAATATACCTCTACCAAGTAGAAGACTCAACTCATACATACATTCCCCTCATAATGATACTCACATCCTTTAAATAGGATGGGTAACACCTAATCCCAATGTAGGCCGACCCATTACCCATATAATAATTCCTATGTGAGCCCATATAACTAACTAAGGGGATGTGTGCCACATGTCAGCATCTCCATCAACCCATATACATTATATTATCATATCCCATGTGAACCCATACATATAACTAAGGGGATGTGTGCCACATGTCAGCATCTCCATCAACCCATATATATTATATTATCATATCCCAAGGTACATAGCATTGCCTCCCTCTTTGACATGTTTTGTCCCCGAAACATAAGAAGAAGCCATATAATGAGTGTGCTTTAAATTATTGCACACTTGTCGCCATGCTCGATCATCTAACCACCCATATGAAATCCTAGTGGGTGATGTTACTCCAAACATGATTCCATATTCCATTTTGCTCATCTGATTCCATCCTGGTCCATATGTGTTCCTCCTTGGCATCCATGCATATCCATAATTATTATTCATGTGATTCCATGACATATAATTATTGTTCCATTGATTCCATGTATAGCCAAAATTATTACTCCTCCAATTCCCTGTATATCCATATAGATTGCTGCCCTTGTGTGTCCTAGCATGTCTCCATGATTTTTTCCTCTCATGATGATGTGGGTGTCTATATGGTGCAACCTTAGTATGCTCAACCTTATCAATCTTTTCCTCCACTTTCTTTTCCTCTTCCAACTTGTTTGCTATTTCTTTTTTTCTCTTGAGTAGAGAAACTATTTTTTACTTTTTCATCATGTTCTTCATCCTCTCCTTCTGATTCATCCTTATTCCCTTCTTCACCATCTTCAAATTCATCTTCATGATCCAATTTTACATTATTTTTTTCCTTGCTAAGTGTGATATCTTGCAATGTAATTTTCTTTCTCTTGTACCATAATTTCATGAATTTCTTTTGCACATTAATATTAATTGTTCCCAATGTCTCTAACCAAGGATATCCGAGAACAATATCCATACCATCCATATCTAAAGCATAAAAATCTGAATGTAAAACATATTTATCCATAGAAAGCTTTAAATCTTCAAAAACTTGAATATGCTTACCATCCATTTGAGATTCCTTGATATGCTTTGTTTGCACATGTAGATTTTGAGCTACATCCATATTGATGAAGTTATATTTGCTGCTAGGGTTTATGGAAACAATTACCTTTTTTCTTTGAATGCACCCTTCAAACTGAAATATTGAAGCTTCCTTCCTTGGAGATGCACTATCCTGTGTAGCAGCTTCATCATCAACATTTTCTTCTTCA
The DNA here is from genome assembly GCA_019776745.2 of Taxus chinensis. Taxonomy (NCBI): domain Eukaryota; kingdom Viridiplantae; phylum Streptophyta; class Pinopsida; order Cupressales; family Taxaceae; genus Taxus; species Taxus chinensis. The sequence continues at coordinate 679,436,759 of CM034148.1, forward strand.
TCATCAACATTTTCTTCTTCTTCTTCTTTCTTGTTGCTTCTTCTTCTTCTGTAACAAAATTGTGTTTCTTTTTTGTTTCCCATCTAGCTAAGAAAATATCCTCCATTTCCTCCCAATCCCAATCCAATAGATCTATATCCAAATAAGAATACCAATGTCGCGCTTTCCCACCAAGATGAAGATAAAAACTAACCCATACTAAACATTCTTCAAAATACATTTGTTTAAATTGTATCCACCATTTTTTTGCATCAATTTCCCCCATTACCATAGAAAATCGGTATATCCATGATGCATAAAAATTAGGGTTTCACAAACTTACTCCTTTGACCAATCTTTGACCTGATGATTTCGTCAATCAATCAGCCTCAAATCTGAAACCACAAAGAAGTAACCCCTGCTAAAATTTTGAGAGATTTCCGAAAATGTAAGAAATTCAGAAAAAATTCCTCAAATTGCGGCCTATGGAGCAAAATAGTGAAAAAAATAAAACTGAAATAACTCTGTCAAAATAGATCCACCAATTCTGAAATTTCAATGGTATCACCGTTTAATATATTACCATCAACCCAAAGAAAATTATTTCCTAATTCGTCATTATTCAGAAGATATAGACAAAACCTTAGAATTAGGGTTTCAACCCTAAAACAGGCACAACTTTTGCAAACCAGATCCAAAAAATCTGAAATTTGGAGGGAAGATCACTTGAACTATGTATCCAATCCCCAAAAAAAATATCTAAAAAATTTCAAGTCAATCTCAAGATATAGACGAATCACCAACATTAGGGTTTCATCCCACAAATTGCCCAGATCACTGCTCTGATACCACTTGATAAGAACCTTGCATATAATATCAATAAATCAATAAATTGCAAGATGCCCAAATAATCAATATAAGATAATAGGGAAACACCAACACTTAAGGAGTAACTCCACAATATGAATCCACTTCGAGGGGGCCAATATACCTCTAGATGCCCATATAATAAATCAATAAATGCAAAAGATAATAAAACACGAGAATATATATCAATATATGCAGAATAATACCCTTAAGGTAGGGCAACACCATACAATGCTCCTTAAGGAAGGAGTAACTCCACAATCTCCCAAGATGGGAATCCACTTCGAGGGGGACACCTCCAATATACCTCTACCAAGTAGAAGAATCAACTCATACATACATTCCCCCTCATAATGATACTCACATCCTTTAAATAGGATGGGTAACACCTAATCCCAATGTAGGCCGACCCATTACCCAATATAATTAATTCCTATGTGAGCCCATATAACTAAGGGGATGTGTGTCACATGTCGACATCTCCATCAACCCATATACATTATATTATCATATCCCATGTGAACCCATACATATAACTAAGGGGATGTGTGCCACATGTCGGCATCTCCATCAACCCATATATATTATATTATCATATCCCAAGGTACATAGCAAAAATTGAATGGCATAAGATCCAAAGTGAGTTGGATTCCCAAATCATTATTCCCCTGCTTTCTGATAAAAAATTGAACTCTCCTCCTAATTGGCCTATTGCCAAAGAGATGTGGAAGATAAAACAACTAAGGGAAAATTTTCAAAAGGTCCAATTCAATCACATTCCTCGTGAAAGGAACAAAGTTGCTGATGGACTAGCTAATTGGGCTCTGGACAACAAGGACCTGTTGTGTTATGGCATGCCCCCTCCATGTTGGTCCAACAAGCTTCAGGAGGATATCAGATATATTCTTAATCTTAATTCTCTATCATGATTATTTCTTTTGCTTTTTTGGTGTATGATGCTCAAGCTTGGACCAATAGCTTTCAAGCTTGGCACAGCCAAATATGTAATTTTGTGTTTTTCATAATATAATGATCTGTTATTGGGAAAAAAAATTGAAAGAAGTAACTAAAAAGTGACCATCTTTGCAGTATAAGCAAAAGTCTCCTCATAATCTATTCCTGATTGTTGCGAGAAGCCTTTCATGACAAGACATGCTTTGTACTTATCCAAAGTACCATCAACTTTGCACTTGACCTTGTACACCCATTTGCAGCCAATGGGTTGTTTCCCTGGAGGCAACTCCACCAATGTCTATGTATATTCTTCATCAAGGCATCATACTCTATTTGCATGGCAAGTTCCCATTCAAGTATAACTTTTGCTTCGAAGTATCTTTGTGGCTCAATGATTTTGAGAAGATCAGAAGAAAGAGCAAAATGAACATGCTCTAAATCAATAAGTTTCTTACCAATCTGCCGAGGTTGTGCATCTAATTGGGGCATTTCATCCTCCCGCACATCTTGCAAAGTGGAGTAAAACCACTTAGGTCTTCATTGGATTGTAGAAGTATGTTCTGGATGAGGCTCTACCAGATGAGGAACCAATTTAGGTTCACATCTTAAATATACTTGTGTATTACTTGTGGGTGTCACAGATTGTTGTGGTGGAGTCCGTGGAGGAGTCGGAGATAATCTAGAGTTTTCATTAGGTAAAGGAATCACAATATTTTAAGAAGTGGTTTGCTGATCACACCCAACTGCTTTCTAATTACAACCAACTGTTTGTTGATCACATTGAAAGAATGCCTCTGCTTCTTTCACATCAACATCACGACTAACAATTACTTTGTTAGTAGATATATCAATCAGCCTAGAAGCCTTAGATTGATCAGTATAACCTGTAAAGAAATGTATTGTCGTTTTAGAGTCTAACTTCTCTTTTTATTCGGAACCAAAGTATATGTAGCTGAACCAAAAATATGAAAAATTGATTCCTCGGGTTTGGTTTTTGATCAAGCTTCTTTAGGTGTGGCATCCTATAAAGCTTTGCAAGGACTCTGATTGAGAATAGATATTGTTGTGTTTAGTGCTTCTCCCCAATATTTTAATGGTACACCTCTACTATGCATCATGCAATGAGCCATCTCCATGATGGTTCTATTCTACCTCTCAACCACCCCATTCTATTGTGGGGTATATGGGGTTGCCAGTTGATGATGAATTCCTTCTTTACTGCAATAATCCTTGAATTGCTTAGAAGTGAACTCCCCCCATTATCAGATCTTAATGTCTTGATCCATCTATTGGCCTCGTTTTCCACCAATGCCTTGAACTTCTCAAAAGAAGCAAAATGGTCAAACTTGTTTTTTCAAGAAGTAGACCCATATCTTTCTTGAATAATCATCCACTAGCAAAAGAAAATACCTCGCAACAAGAACAATGGGAGATCATGATGGCTCACAAAGATCTTCACGAACAAGATCTAGAAGCCCCTTGGCACGCCAAGCACCTTCAATTAGAAATAGCTTCTTTTTCTATTTTCCAACCACACACCCAACACACATATCATGATTCTCTTGAATAGTACGCAAATCAAGAACCATATTAACTCTACTGAGTTTGGCAAGATATTGAAGGTTGAAATGTCCATAACTCTCATGCCAAAAAATGTTGGTATTTCCCTCCACAATTGAGGCATGTAAGTTGACAGTGGCAGGATCAACCAGCGTCTACAAGCCTCCTTGCCCAATGCCCAGGGCAACAACTTTGTTTAGTTTTACATCAGACACTATGCATTTCTTCCCAAACAAGTTTACAAAAAAAATGGGGTTTTCCGGTAGTTGACTTATAGATAAAAGATTCTTATGTATGTTAGGTACATTTCTAACATTTAATTTGACATTAACATTCAATATGATTCAGATATCCCCTATCCCTTCTACTGCATGTGATCTTCCATCCCTTAATGAAAATGAATCAAAACTAAAATTTGTGTGAAAAAATTTATAACATTATTTACAAGTTTACAAAAAAAATGGGGTTTTCCGGTAGTTGACTTATAGATAAAAGATTCTTATGTATGTTAGGTACATTTCTAACATTTCATTTGACATTAACATTCAATATGATTCAGATATCCCCTATCCCTTCTACTGCATGTGATCTTCCATCCCTTAATGAAAATGAATCAAAACTGAAATTTGTGTGAAAAAATTTATAACAATATTTTTGACACATGAAGTCTCTTGATGCTTAAGAATCAAAGAACTAACACCTTGTAGGGTTGTCATCTGAGCATGATATCATAAGGGCATACTCTTCTTCAGGTTCTTGTTTAGCTGTTGCCACATTTACTAGTCCCTTCTGCTTTTTGTTGGCAAGATCATATTGTCTTTTTCAACAATCCTTCTTCACATGACCAAGTTTATGCTAGTAGTAACCCTTGACTTGATATTTAAGAGATGATTTTTCAGGTTTTCGTTTCCATTTCCCTTTGGATTGAATAACAAAAGCACTCTTGGTTTGTCCAAAATTGGACTCAAATGTCTAAATTTGTCTCCGTTCCTTTTGTAATAAATAGGAACTGACTTTATCTAAAGTCAAAGTCTGACTTTCAGCCAATAAATGAAGGACTTCAACAAATGACTCAAATGATGATGGCAAACAATTCAGCACCAACACCACGATATCATCGTCGTCTTCTATTTTGTTAATAGAGGCAAGCTAATCTCAGAGGTGTAACACCCACCCTCTTCCAACCTTGCTGAAAATAGCAAATTCTTTAGGTATAACACCAGACTCTTCTCTGAAGTCATATAGTTGTCTTTCAAACTGATCCATAGATCACCCACTAAAGTGGCATTGCAGGATTTTGTTATCAATTCATTAGATACCGACAACTTCAGCAATAATAGGGCTTCCTTATGACGTTTGCCATAATCTAGAAAATTAGTAGCGGGCCTACTTTCTTTGCCACATATTATTTCACCACAATCGTGAAATTCCATGATGGTCAAGATTTTATGGCTCCAAATATTATAATTTTGATTAGTTAACTTTTGCGCCTCCAACAGAACAAGGTTTTGTATATTCGTCATTCACACCAATTTGAATTTCCGACCCACAAATTAATATAGAATAAAAAATGAGGCGGATATAAATATAACAATGAGCAAAAATAGATATTACAACATACTTGAGCTTGAAATTTTGATTATTCAAAATGCTAGCTTTTTTTGGCAGAATTAGTATGCATGAATTTTTGTGCCCTGACACCCATGAAATGACATAGTAATGCTTGGAAACTTTCGTGCCCTAGAAACGTTTTTCCTCTAAGGAATGCACCCACAAAAATGAATTAAAAACTTGTGCCTTTTCCTTGAATCAAGACCATATTTTCATAAAAATTGCAACCAAAATATTTCTTTCCTCAAAAAAGTGTGTTGTTAAAACATTGTGACTTAGCAAAGTCTTAGTCTTCATTTCGTGCCCTAGCGGAATCTCCAAATGCATGTGTTCCTTCACTGTGCCTTAGCGTATTGGTATTGCTAATCTTTACTATGTGCCCTAGCACAAGGCTTCCTCGTACTATTCTTTTTGAAATTTGTACTTCCTTGCAATTTTCCTTAGCTTTCAAATGTTTTCGAGCACTAGAGGCTTAGATACCAATCTTAGCAAATGCAGACAAAGATACAATCAAGAGGAAATGGACTGCACATCGAATGAATGTGTCCTTGATTTTATTATGATTGGAAGTAGTTACAATGTGGTTGGAACAGTTATGTGACAGTTCATAACTAAAAACTACCAACTAAAACATGTGCCTATAAATATATTCATTATAATCAACAGTAGCCTGGGATGTGTTTATTTCTCTGTTTCAAAAATCGTGATTTATCGGCGATAAATCGTTTACAAGCATGAAAACGATTACTCTTTTGAAAAATCGCGATTTTTTTAATTCTGATAAATCGGCGATTATTGGCAATAAAATACCCTTGAAAATCGTACCTAAACTCGTGAAAAATCGCGAGTCAAATCGTGGCTTAGGTTTAAATGCGAAAAAAGACCAAATCGATTTTTTTTCACCTATTGTCTCTTGCCCGACTCGGTTTTGCTCCTGCGACTAGCATTTACTCCATTCGTGGGCATTCGACGTGGGTAGGAGGGCATTCGACGTAGGTAGGAGAGTATTCGACATGGGTAGGAGGCCACGCAGGTGCAGAGTTCGTGGCCATTTTCCAACAATTCGTGGCCCTAGCAGCAGCAGGTAAGAATACTGTATTTTTTTCCTTTTTTTTCAATACAATGAATACACTTACTTTTCAATATTGTAAGTGTAAATACTTAATATTATAATTTATATTACAAATTTACAATACAGTATTACAGTGAATACATGACTTTACAAATAAATATTTAACAATGAAAATACTTACTGTCTGTAACCTATTAATAGTTAACTTAATACTAATAATATTTATTTAAAATTTTAATATATTAATGCGTTTTCATTCTTTTATATATATTTAATATAATTAAGTCTTTGTTAATAATTAATTGTTATACAACTTATACAGTATACTGTACAGTGTATATATTTATATAAAATAACAGTCATATTGTATTTTATTTTATTTTATACGTTTTGTATATTCTGTACAATGTACATTATTATAAATTTATACTTATAATCTATGATGCCAGGAAACGGCTGGGGGGGTCCCGTTTCCCCTTAGAAACGTTTCCGAAACGTTTCAGGCAAAGGAAACGGGGGGGAAACGGCAAAAACGTTTCCGGAATAGCCTGTGCCGTTTACAGGCGTTTCCGGAAACGTTTTTGCCGTTTCCTGCATTTTTTACTTTTAAAAACTGACTTTACTTTTTAAAAAATGAAAAAAAATTGCATTAAATGAACCCTAACCCTAATACAACTACTTAGACTTTACTTTTCGGTGCTAGTGCTGTTCATGGAGATGATTATGAGGAAATCTAGATGATATATTTTAGAATCTAGATTATTATTATGTATATGTGAATCCTTGAAATTGTAACCATGTTGAATGATGACTCTTTAGAACTTAGAGGTTCAAATTTCAATGAATTCAAAATATTTTGAGTGCTTTATCAATTATCTCTTACGGTCTACAATTATAAAATGAGTACTGTGCATATATATATGTATGTATGGATGTATGTATGTATGTATGTATGTATGTATGGATGGATGTATGTCTGTCTGTATGTATGTATGTATGTATGTATGTCTGTTGTACGGACGTTTCCGTTGACGTTTCGTATCCAAGGTTTTTTGAAAATTGCCGTTTCCACGTTTCGTACCCGTACCCGTTTCCGTTTCCGTTTCCGTTTCCTGGCAACTTAGCTTATAATTAACACTGAAGTTCTTAACTGTACAATATACACTATAAAATTAAAATAGTATATTCAATATTGTATAACGATTTTAAATATATTATCTATGAACTTATCATAATATACTAACGTCTTCAATATAGTTTTTTCGTAATTTTTTCTTCATACAATAGCAATATTATTCTAAATTTCGTCATACAATTTAATTTCTCTAACGCTTGTAAATCTAAGACAATTGTTTTTTCTTTTGTTTTGTAGAATGGCATCGGGATCCGGTTCAGCTGCTCGTAGTAAGCCTAAATCAAATGACCCCGCTTGGAAGCATTGTGAACCAACAGAGGGCAATTGTGTTATATACAATTATTGTGGCATGAAGATGAGTGGAGGTGTTTATCGCCGTAAGTTCCACATTTCACAGATACCAAGGAATGAAGTGACAGTGTGCAATCAAACACCACCTGAAGCTCAACGAGAGTTGTCTGCTTACCTTGCAACTTATGTAGAGAAAAAAAAAGAAAAGAAGAGGAAAGTTGATGCACTTGCAGCCCTAACAAATAGGAGGGCAGCGAAAGAAGATTTTAACATTGGGGCATCTTCTATTGCCTCAACTCCACGAGGTCAAACACTGGGACGAGGTTCATCCACTGATAGTGGTTCAGCGATGTTTTTTGTTCCTCGAAGTACTCCCGGTTCACAACCTTCACTCGAAGGTACTGCTTGGAATAAAGAAATGCACAATTAAGCAAGAATAGTTGCGGCAAACTTTTTGTATTACAACATTCCTTTCAATGGGGCAAAAAGTCCATATTGGGAGAATTTGGTTACTGCATTGACTGTTGTTGAGAAGGGGTTCAAGGCTCCTACTCCCCATGATTTGAGTGGCCCATTGTTGGAGGATTCCATCACACATACCAAAACTCTTGTAGAAGAGCAAAAAAAGGTGTGGATAAAAAAAGGATGCCCCATTTTGTCTGATGGGTGAACAGATTGGAAAAACCGCACATTGATTAACTTCCTAACGGCATCAAGTGGGCAGTTGGTCTTCCTGAAATCAATTGATCCCTCCCACCAAGTGAAAAATGCAATCACTTTGTGTGATATGTTAAATGGAGTGGTGAAAGAAATGGGTGTGGAGAATGTAGTCCAAGTTGTGACTGACAATGCGGCAGCATATGTAGCAGCAGGGAGACTTCTTAAGAAGAGGCACCCTACACTTTTTTGCACCCCTTGTGCAGCCCATTGTTTGGATCTCTTATTGGAAGACATAGGAAAACTCTCATGGGTGAAAAATGTGGTTGAGGACACAAGAAATATTACAAAATTCATCTACTATCACACTTGGGTGCTAAACTTGATGAGAGAGCACACCAATGGAAAGGAGCTTGTGCGATCAGGGGTCACACGATTTGCCACAAACTTCATTACATTGCAGAGCATTGCAACCTCATTAATATCCCTTAAGCAGATGTTTGTGAGCACGCGAAGGTTGGAGTCTCCCTATGCTAGGAAGACCGAAGGGGAAAGGGTCGTGAAGACCGTTTTTTATGATATGTTTGCAAAGCAAATAGAAGAAATCATGAAGGTAATCTAAACTTGAATATTTGTTTATTTATCATTTGTTATAAAAAAAAATTATTAATTTTGATTTTAAATATATATGTTATTTTGTTTTAGGTGTCAGAGCCTTTGGTTCGAGTTCTACGGATGGTGGATTGGGAGAAAAAGCCAATGGGTTATTTGTATGAGGCTATACATTATGGGCACAATCAGCGAAAATATGAACCCCTTTCGCGCATAATTGATCGAAGATGGAACAAGACACTTCATCGACATATACATGCAACAGCGTACTACTTAAACCCGAAGTTTTTCTATTCCCCATCATTTAAGGCTAATGAGGAGGTTATGGATGGCCTTAATACATGCATAGAGAGGTTGGTATCTGACAAATTAGAGATGCAACTCTTGACGAGCTGCAAATTTACAAGACTGCAAAGGGGAGACTCTTTTCTTCGACTCTATGTGTGAAAAGAAGAAACATTTTTCATCCAAGTAAAAACAAACTGAGTCATTTGTATTTAGTCTCATTACACGTAGAACTAGAAACTAGAAGTCTAGAAATCTTTTATTTATTCAAGTTTAGTTAACTTACAAAATTATAAATGTTTTATTTGCAGATTTGTGGTGCGAAGATTATGGTGCAAAAACACCAAATCTTCAAAAGCTAGCCATCTGCATTTTGTGTCAGCCATGCAGTGCTTCTGGATGCGAACGTAATTAGAGCATGTTCGAAGTTGTTCACACAAAGAAGCGCAACAGATTGACAACACAACGCCTCAATGACCTTGTCTTCGTGCAATACAATCTTCATCTTTGTGTGAGACAAGTGGAGGGGGTACAGAGTTATGATGTAATCGACTTGGCTGACATTGATCCATATGATGACTGGATTGTTGAGCCTGATAATGCGGAGCCTATGTTTACTACAGAGGAGATAGCAGCTTTGGAAAGGGAGACTAAAGAAGCAATACCATCAGGGACATTAGAAGTTGGCGATGATCCAGATGATATGTTTGTAGATGAAAATGTTGGTGTTGCAGAGAAGGAATATTTACCTTCCACTTCCACGAGGCAGCCGTAAGTGCAACAGACTTATTTCAGGCGTGCTTAATGAAATAGAATATTATTGATATTTGATAGTGATACTTTAAAAGTCACATGTAACATGACTCTATGAGCATTTTTGTTTGCAAACTTTGTACTCTCTTTTTTGGTCAAAACTTAATTGAAAATATGCATATGGGCCTATGGCATTCTATAGGGTCACTTCTCGCATCATTTAACATTGTTTTTTCATTGTTTTTACATTTAATTTAAGTATATTTTATGAATTTAAATGTTTTTAAAAGTAGCAATAAAGTTGCCGATTAATGCCAATAAATTGTCGATTTCCGATTTCCGATTCAAAATTTGGCCTGTCGATTAATAGCCGATAACGATTTTTTGAACTATGGTTTATTTCATTAAATTATAGTGTTTTATGTATAGTATTCTAAAATGCAACACCTATTGTGTGTCATATCCTGTTATGCTATTTCGCTTCAATCAATCCAACAAAACAATATTTTAGATCTCTCCATAGACTATGATAGGTTGAGGAGAGGAAGCGGTGATTAAAAATGATTATTGTTATTTATAAATATTTCACTTGCTATTCACTCCAAGAGAATCTTGGAAAAAAAGCATTTAAATTTAATTTTTTACTATAGCTTTTATCATGATTATTAATTTTTTTACTCTTGTCAATTATTTTGTGTCACATGGTAATTCTTCTATTCTTTATTCACATATGGGATATCTATTGCCTAGTCAATGCTCTTCAATCGATGATTGCCATTTGTCACGACCAATGGTTTTTCCCAGTGGCCGGTAAATGTTTACAAAAAAGAAAAAATTTAAACTGAGGTGCTTTTTGAACCATGGTATTTGGAGCACACGTGCATTTTGCTTTCATCAATGTTGTCCTACCAACCATACACTGGAGTCCACATAGGTGAACAAACCACTCATTTATTAAACATTGGTTTCATTTACAAATGAAGATGGTAAATTGACAACTTTGGAATGCTTGATCACTTGCAATGTTTTTCATTAAAATACATTAAGTGTCTCTTTATGAAAACCATGATATACCTAGTGAAGGACAAGTTGACCTCATTCCCTATTTCTCAAAAAATCATTATTTTAATATAAACAACCATCTAAAGTTCAATTACTTCATTTTTTGAACATTGTTATTATATATAATTTTATTGTAACACGTTTTGTAATACCCATTTTATGGGCTGAAAGTGAAAACCCAAGAACTTGCACAGTCCAAATAGTAAATTGAAATTAATTCTAAACCCTAGCTGCAGGCTGTAAATATATTCATTTTATGATATAAATCAGCCACAAACTTGTTGGAAATAATTTAGAAACCCTTCAAAATAATATTGTTCAAATCCGGAAATGATTGCAAGAGAAAAACATCAAAAAATATATCTTTTAACCAATTTAATATCAGCTGGAAATTAATTAATTAACAGTGAATACCCTTACAAATATGGCTGGAAATGAAGGTTTTCAAGCCCCAAAATGAAGTACAAATGAAGATTACAGCTACTAGATATAGGAGAAATACGATGATGGCTGAATTTGGAGTTGTTCTCTAGAAGACACCAAACTCCACCTTAGGGAAAGTCACCAATCTTGGAAAGGGCTGGAAATGCCTTCAAAATTGAATACAAACTCCTTATGTGATCACCCTTTTGCTAGCTTGAGGAGTTTAGTCCTCAAACCAGCCCACTTTTGACAGGTTTCGTTCTCAATAGGTCTTCTAAGAGGGTTTTCGTCCTCAATGGATGAGAGAGGAAACAAACATGCTCCCAACTCCAAAAGAATACATTTCGAAATCAAGCATAACCTCTTCCAAGCCAAGCAACCCCTTTAAATAGCTAGAGATGGCACCAAAAACCAATTAGAATCCTCTAAAGAGGACCGACCTCCTTGGGGACATAATAGTTCTTTTTATCCTATTTTTCATTTGGCTTTTCCCCTTTACCCAACAAACCTGACTAAACTTAGAAAATTACTAAAAAAGAATGCAAAGTTCACAAAAACAACTGAAAAAAATGACATAACTTCCCTTGCTCATTCCCTTTTTGCCCACGGGAAGTGGAATAGGCTAAAGGTCCTTAAAGAGAAATAGTGTTGAGAAGGGGACATTACAGTCCTCCCCTCCCAAAATCACTTTCCCTCAAGCAATTGCAAGCTTGGATGCTCCAATAATTTGGGTCTTGTACTTGTCAAATGAAAGAGCTCTTGCCAAAACAAGCTCATATGCCCAAGTACCATCATATTATCATAACCAAGACAGCTAAATCCCATAGTTGTCAAGTGGAACAACCACCGCCAACAATTATCATGGTGACTACTCCATCCATCACCCACATCTATATGCTACCCCTCAATGAAGGCTTCTACCCAAAGCATCAGAACATCTTTCATACACTCCCTTAAGGCCAAAGGCTAACCCAAGTGCTCACTACCGTGTTCACGAGGTACCCATTAGTTGATCCGGAGGACATTTTGGGAGGTCAGAGGTTCCCTAATTCTCCCTAAACCATCCGGAAGAGAACTCCGATAGCTTTCCAACACCTATTGGAACGCGTGAATCGGCAACCATATGTTCCCAATATCAGTGGTCAAAGTTCAGGATCAAATTGGGCCAACAAGGAAGCGCAAGTCTACAATGCCCTGGCTCATGCACAAAGCCTATTTGTGTATTTCAGAGTTGATCAAAAATGATCATGGAATTGTTTGATCAAATTTTATTCGCTGGTCTTCAACAAGCATGCAAAAATTGGGTTTCAACTGTGAGGTTCACTCTTGTTTTGGAAGGGGACCTGGCCGCTGTGGTATATTAGTGTGATTTTAATTTTTCCAATTATACTATAGTTTATGCCATATCATTGTGTCTTCTTGTGCTGACACAGGGCAAGATAGAGCTCAGCAATTTGGCGGATTTTGGAGAGATCCATGTGGTGGGATCCTCAGGCCACCACGTGGCCTGCCACCACTTACCTGCCAACTCAAAGGATCCAAGCCATTTTAAGTTTTAACCACACGCGGAGCTCCCAGGGACTGTCACCCCAACTTAGTGTTGCCAATGCGGTCGAGCCGCTACAACTCACCAATCATACCAACATAGTCAAGCCAACAAACAATCACACCAAGCTCGCAGGGAGTTATTCCCACTTCGGCAAAACAAAGTTGTTACGTGGCCACTGCCACATTGAAATACAATGGCAATAGGCTATTTCAAGCCTTAAAACCTCCTTCGCCTGACAGATGTGGGATTTAATCCCAACATACTAAACAAGGCATTGGGAGATTCGAACCGGTGACCTAGGCCAAAATTATATGCACCCCAACCAACCCACCACTTGTTTGTAAGTGCTATATATGGCGCTTTGTGGTATTTGAAGGGGAGTGAGTCCATGGCTGTGTATAGTCCTTAAGATGGCAGTTTGTAAAAATGGTCGTTTTTGGCCCTCAAGATGGCATTTTCAAGATTTCTGCAAAACTGGAAAGTTGTTCAGAATTTCCATATGCCCTGTCTGGACCTTTTCGACCACTTTTGACTTAGAACATAGGGAATTTGATTGTGCAAGTGCTACAAGAAGGTAGAGGACATTGTCGATCAAGTTCAGAGTCTTCCGAAGGTCTGATAAGCACATTTTTGCAGGTTAAAAGGTCTATTAATATTTTTTGCAAGATTTTTATTGTACTTGCAAATGATATTTTAATGGATCAGATTGCGTATTAGCAATCCCAGAGACGTAGCCCGATCGGCAGGTGAACTTCGTCATCAATTTCAATGTCATGATTTTTTTTGCATTTTGTTTTTCCGCAGTAATGATTCAGTAGTTAACCATAACCCGACTGTATTGTATTACAAATACATAATAAGAATCAAGAGTGATTTATGAATACAAAAAGAATCGAATACAAAAAGAATCGAGTACAAATGTGGATGGTGGACTGTCACAAACTACTATTCATAAAAGCGTCAAAATTTACGTGTATATTTTTTATTTTTTATTTTTAAAAAACAACAAGCTTCTATTAGATGGAAATCAAATTTACATATTTGGCTATGCAAAGCCTGAAAACTATTAGTCCAAGCTCTAGCATTATACAAAAGTAAAGCAATAGCAATCATCATATCATAGAATCAAGATTGAGAATATATCTGATGTCTTCTTGTAGCTGGTTGGACCACCATGTAGGAGACAAGCCATAGCAAAGAAGATCTTTGTTATCCAGGGCCCAGTTTGCCAATCCATCAACAATTTTATTTCTTTCACGAGGAATGTGAATGAAGTGCACTTCTTGAAATTTCTCCTGCAATATTTTTATCTTCCAAACCTCTTTAGCAATTTGCCAATTGGGAGAAGGATCAGTCCTGCTATCAGATAATATCTTCATAACGATTTGAGAGTCTGAGTGAATTTGAATTTTTTGTCATTCACTTTTAACAGCCTATTACATACCTTTATAGACCGCTTTCATCTCCGCAATATTATTGGTAGTAATGCCCAGGTTCTTTACAAAAAAGAACTACACCTCACCCTCCTTGTTTCTACCAATGCCTCCCATATCAGCTTTCCCTGGGTTACCTCTAGAAGCTCCATCAATATTCAATTGTCCATAACCCAAAGGAGGGGCTTTGGATGGACTTTCTTTCGCGTTTTTCTTATTAATATGAAAACAGGGTAAAGTGGCATCGCTTGGCTTAAGAGATTGTTGATTGCACATATGCTTCCAATTCGTAGAAAGAGTATTGGGCAAAGGTATCTTATGTTTAAGAGTTTCTGCTATATTGATTTTAATTTTCTCCCAAACATAAGAACTGTCTTTGCCACTTTGCTAGAAAATTTTATTATTTCTTTCTTTCCAAATATTCCAGAGAAGAAGAGACATACCACTCCAAAGTACCTGAAGAAGATGTTGTCCTTTGGGAAACAGTCGCTACCATTCTTTGATAACCTGCTCAAGGGACTCAAAATTATTCCAACGCAAATTAAACAAGGTCGCAAGTTGTTCCCATATGTGAATAACCCAGGGACAAAGGAGAAAAAGATGAGTAGAAGATTCTTCATCGTGTAAGCCCAGAGCACATCTGAAAAGGCCATAATTTACTTGTATATTTTTAATATTTATAATTCTATGTATTATTTTGTAATGTCTCTTTTTCCCACTTAAGGATCAGATTTTGGACTTCTTGTCATTCCCTTTTCCATGACAAAGAAGTTGAGGAGTTGGAAAAAGAAATTGAGCTCCCTTTTGCATTTGCTTTTCTAATTTTAATGTTTTCTTTTTAGTGTATTTCATCTTAAAGCAGGTCGGCTAGGCTCAAGGCATTTGAAGAGGCTTAATAAAAGAATATAACATCTTCTTATGGGTCGGCCATGTCTTTCCTAGCTTTGACGCCAAAGGGAGGGGTATAAAAGAAAGTGAAGAACTCATTTTGCACATCATCTATCTTGGCGCATTTTCTCTATTGGACTGAAGAGCTGGTTGCTCTTGATTCTTCCACTCTTGAATGAAAACCCAAGTGCAAGGCATCTCCTAAAAGGACGAAAACCCTTCTAGTGGTTTATAGGGGGATGGAAACCCTCATATCTTGTGTGAGCTTAAAGGAGTATTGCAGATTAGAGGAAAAGAAAGCATATTCAGATTTCTATTTGCATTGAGAGGTTGGAGTGAAGTTTGATGCCCTAGAAAGACTATAATTGATATTTCACTTCATTTTCAAATTTTCTTATATTTATAAAGCTGGAATCTACTTTCTTGTGAATTGTTAGGGCTTTTAAACCCTCATTTAATAATTATTTTGGAGCTGTACTTCTGCTGGTCATTATTAATTTTCAATTGAGCATATGCATGTCATTTGGGTTGAAAACAGTTCTAGAATATCTCTAAAGGCTTCTATAAATTGTGGATGCATTACTAGTTCATATTTTGGGTGATATTGTAAATTTTCATACTGTTGTTCCTAAGTTATGTTCGCTGTCCTAAATCTAGGATTTATTTCAGTTTGTTGATTTAAAAATCAGATCTGTTTGCTTTGGGGTTTGAGCTAATTTCATTGGTTATGGTTTCATCCCTTGAAAGGGATGAAACAATGGTATCAGAGCTCGGATCTTCAAAGGCCGAGGGCTTCAATGGAAGAAGGTAACAAGGGTTCGGTACTATCAAAGGAGGACAATATGGATCGTCAAGAAGCCACAGTTGACAAGTTGATTGCCAGCCAAGAGAGAGACTAGTGGATACAATGGATTTTCTAGCCCTATCCCTCCAAAAGATAATTGAACCTAGGGTTCAAAATGGTGATGGTAGCTCATTTGGAGCTAACAATACACGATGACCTATGGGATCAGCCCACGGATCCTGTTACAAAGCCCACTTCCTTCCTAGAGAAGAAGCTATTCCAGAGGATGAAAAAAGGCCCTCCATTGGACGGAACATTGCCGCAAGCTATGAGGAGTATATGGCTCTTCCAAGGGAAATTCGTGAGACTATTTCACTCACTGAATTCATTGGAGTGAATAGAGGATGACCTAGGCCCAAGCCTAGACATCACATGCCACAAAGGGAGGATTCAGAATGTGTTGGGAAAGATGACTTTTTCCACATTTGACGGATCAGCCAAAGGGTTAGCTAGAGCTTGGATTCAGAAGTTGAATACATATTTGTCTTTGAAGCCTATGATGGAGGAGGATTGCTATCAAGTTTGCTACATTGCATCTTGAAGGAATTGGTCATGAATGGTGGTTTCATGGGTTAGTGACACAAGGGCATAATGAGATACATGCCTATGATGAGTTTTGTCAAAGACTCATTGATAGATTTGATAGAGTTGATCCGGAAGTTCACTTTCGTGAGCTTGCACACTTGAGACAACAAGGCACGGTAGAGGAGTATGTGACGGAGTTCTAGAGACTTTCCGTTATGATCACGGATGTGTAAGAAAGAAGGCTTATAGTGCTTTTCGCTAAAGGTTTGATTGAACCCCTCAAGGGTTTGGTTCCAGCCTTTGATCCATTTGTCTCTTCGAGAGGCAATTAAGAAGGCTTTAGATCTTGAAGGTGCTGCTCCAAAAACAGCAACGAACAGACAATCTTCCTAAGGTGAATTCAAGTGGAGGACAGCCCACTAGGCAGCCTAGAAACTTCCCTTTGGACCAGCCAAAGAAGCCACCCCAAAAGGTGCCAAGTACTCACATGGAGCTGCCCAAAACCAACAATGAAAAGGAATCTAGAAACAAACTTTGAAGGAAGAATTTGTGCTTCTCATGCAAGGATCCATGGACTCCAGGGCATCATTGTTTGGGCAAAAGGTAAAGTGCATAATATTGTATTTTTTGATTGTGATGATGAAGAAAACATTGTTGATGAAACTAGGCATAATGATGTTCCGGAGGAAGAAGATCCAAAGAAATTAGATGGCACTTTTGCTACATTGTCAGGGGCACCTAGATATCACCCATTCTAAGTAAAGGGTGATATTCAAGGACAAAAGGTCACTGTCTTAATTGATAGTGGAGCCGTGCATAATTTTGTGGATGAGAGCTTGATAAAGAAATTGAAGTTCAAGGCTGAAAATTTCAAGGGTTTCAACGACACGGTGGCGGATGGTTTCATACTTCCATGCACAAAAAGAATACCTCAGCTCACACTCACCTTAGGGCATATGGTAAGAGATGATTTCTATGTTATTAGTATTGGTGAATCTGATTTAGTGTTGGGAGTGCAATGGTTACATTCTTTAGGTGAGTTTTCTCAAAACTATCAAAATATGGAGCTGAAATTTAAAAGGGAAGGCAAGGAAGTGGTGTTGCATGGAATGAAAGGTGGAATTCCTCAAGTTGTGACAGCTAAGAGCATGGAAAGAACCTTCAAAAAGGGGAAGGTTGTTTGGGCTGCCCATTGCTTGGTAAGAGCTAACTCTTTAATTTCTATTCAATCTACTTTTCATGATGATATTCAACCCATACTTGACAGGCATGCTAAATTTTTCAATGAGTTACCTCATGGGATGCCACTAGATATAGGGGATTCCGACATGTTATTGAGTTAGAACTAGGTACCAAACCAATAATAACCACTCCCTACCATCACCCATGGATTTACAAGGAAGAGATTGAAAGAACTATCCAAGAATTGTTAGAAATGGGGCTGATAAGGCCTAGTTCCAGCCCCTATGCTTCTTCCGTGGTGCTGGTTAAAAAGAAGGATGGCACTCTAAGAATGTGTGTGGACTACCGAGTGCTCAATAAGAAGACAATCAAGAACAAGTATACGATTGCAAGGATTGATGAGCTCATAGATGAACTACATGGAGCGGTCTACTTCTCCAAAATTGATTTGAGATCCGGGTATCATCAAATAAGAGTGAGAGAGGAAGATGTTCACAAAACAGCTTTTAGGTGTCACTTTGGGCATTTCGAGTTTCTTGTCATGCCATTTGGGTTAACCAATGCCCTGCCCACCTTCCAATCATGCATGAATCATAATTTTGGTAAGCATTTGAGGAAATTTGTGCTGGTTTTCTTTGATGATATTCTGATTTATAGGAGATCATGGGAGGAACACCTCCAACACTTGGATAAGGTGTTGGAAATTTTAGAACAGCAGTCATTATATGCAAAGAAATCTAAATGTGAGTTTGGTATGGATGAAATTTTATACTTGGGGCATGTTATCAATGCACGTGGAGTTCATGTGGTATCAAAACAAGATCCAAGCCATCATGGATTGGCCAACACCAACCAGCATTACTCACTTGAAAGGATTCTTGGGTTTGTGTTCATATTATCGAAAATTTGTGAAGGGATTCTCACAACTTGCAGCCCCATTAACTTCTCTAACGAAGAAAGGAGCGTTCAGCTGGTCAAAAACGGCCCATGTAGCTTTTGAAGAGTTAAAAAGGTGATGTGTTCTTGCCCAGTTCTTGTTGTTCCAGATTTCTCTATACCATTTGTACTTGAATGTGATGCTTCCAGTGAAGGTATAGGTGTTATTTTGATGCAAAATCAGCACCCCATTGCTTACTGAAAGTTGGAAATTGAAGGATCATGAGAAAAGGTTCTCCATTTATGACAAAGAAATGTTAGTCATCATGCATGCATTAATCAAGTTCTGGCAATACTTAATTTGTGGAAGGTTTGTGGTCAAAATCGACCACAATAGCTTGAGGTTCTTTCTTCCATCAAAAGGATTTGAATGACCGACAACAAAAATGGGTGAGTAAGCTCCAAGCATTTGATTTTGATATTGAGTATGTTAAGGGAAAACATAATGTGGTTGTGGATGCTTTATCAAGGATGCCACCTCCTACTTCATTAGAGGATGTGGAACTTCATAGTGAGGGGAATAAAGAGTACAGGACAGCAGATACATTGGATTTACAATTGCTTGGGGACAAACAATTTTGGGAAGGGAGGACTGTAATGTCCCTTTTTCCCACTTAAGAATCAAATTTTGGACTTCTTGTCATCCCCATTTCCATGGAAAAGAAGTAGAGGCAGTTGGAAAAGGAAATTGAGCTCCCTTTTGCATTTGTTTTTCTAATTTTAATGTTTTCTTTTTAGTGTAATTATCCTCTTTAAGCAGGTCGGCTAGGTTTAAGGCATCTGAAGAGGCTTAATAAAAGAATATAATGTCTTCTTATGGGTCGGCCATGTCTTTCCAAGCTTTGGCGCCAACGGGAGGGGTATAAAAGGAAGTGAAGAACTTCATTTTGCACATCATCTATCTTGGCGCATTTTCTATATTGGACTTAAGAGCTGGTTGCTCTTGATTCTTCCACTCTTGAACAAAAACCCAAGTGTGTGGCATCTCCTAGAAGGACAAAAACCCTTCTAGTGGTTTATAAGGGGATGGAAATCCTCATATCTTGTGTGAACTTAAAGGAGTATTGCAGATTTGAGGAAAAGAATTCATATTCAGATTTCTATTTGCATTGAGAGGGCCTCTCCTAGGTGGAGCAACCTACCTTGGAGTGAAGTTTGGTGCCCTAGAGGACATATAACTTTGATATTTCACTTCATTTTCAGATTTTCCTATATTTATAAAGTTGTAATCTACTTTCTTGTGAATTTTTGGGGTTTCTAAACCCTCATTTAATAATTATTTTGGAGCTGCACTTCTGCTGGTTATTATTAATTTTCAGCTGAACATATGCATGTCTTTTTGGGTTGAATACAGTTCTAGAATATCTCTAAAAGGTTTCTATAAATTGTGGATGCATTACTAGTTGATATTTTTGGTGAAATTGTGAATTTTCATACTGTTGTTCCTAAGATTCTGTTCGCTGTCCTAAATCTAGAATTTATTTCAAACTGCTGATTTAAAAATCAGATTTGTTTGCTTTGGGATTTGAGCTAATTTCCTTGGTTGTGGTTTCATCCCTTGAAAGGGATATTACATATTTTTAATTTTAATAACAGCCCCCTAGCCATCCCCAAATTTTGGAAATTTTTTGCCATCCCGGAGTCTTAGGTAACTAAGTATTAAATTGGTGGGAGAATTACAAAGCGGGTCGATCTATCAAAATCAAAAGATCGACAGTCTTTTGTACCATCCAACAATTGTTCTTTTACATTGAGTACCTAACCACCTGTTTCCCACATTAAACCCCAACATAGCCACATATATAACTATGAACAAAGACTACTAAGTAAACTGCCTATAAAACTATTACCAAAGACACCAACATGAGCACAGTAGTCCATGACAAAATATGCACATTTTACCGTTAGTGCATACATATTAGCTGCTGTACTTTTCCGGATACCAAGAGATAAACTCTTAAAATACAAAATTGGGAATTTGCATTATAAAACAGTAAGCCCCTCCCTGCTAAACATTACAAAGCATTTCTTATACAGTTCCTTGAAGAGGACTCTTCTGCATAGGAAAGACAGAAGTAGCATCCTGCATCAGTTCATCTTAGTCACAAATAATTGGATTGGACTGCCCGGCCGCCAGTTGAAACACCAGGACTATTCAGTCAGATGCTTGAGCCTGTGTGCTGCTGCAGCGTCCAGCTTGTGCAGCCTGCCTATTGGCTGCATGTTGAAGTTCAATATTTTATTGCATTGTCACAGCAACCAGCCTTTTGATGGAATCATACATGAGAAGCTTCTGGCAATCAAATTTTTTCATCAATTGATTGATGCAAACATTTGGTTTTTCACTGTAAGTTATTAGTTTGTTGATACATTCACCTAGAACAGAAATTTGAGCACCATGGTATCCCAATTTATGACCCAGATTATTAATTCTACCCTCCAGACCATTGATGGGTTTCTCCATGGCAATGTAAACCCTTATCATATCAGAAACATGGGGCAGATCAACTTCAGGCGCAGCATCCTCTATTCTACAGCCTAAAATCTTGAAGATTTCCTTGGATATGGCATTAAGAATGTGGTGCTGCTCAAGAAGGCCACCTAATTCTCAAGCCAACCCCTTCCACATCTCCAAAGATTGTTCAGACTTCATTGGTAGCAGGCACTAGTTCCAGGCAGGCGGCAACAAAGGGTAACAAAAACTAGAAATTCATGGTTGAACCCTTGTAGCCAAAGAAAAAACTGAATAGTTGCCCCACACCAAAGATGTTGAGTTGGGAAAGCCTTTCAGCCACTAAATCCCACACATGGTGAGCCAGTAAACCTGAGGATCATGAATTGAGGGTGGCGGTTCAGAGAGCTAGGGTGGACAGAATTTTAAAGATGCCATATTTCAATGCCAGAGAATTTGAGCCTTAATTGATTTGGATGGTCTCAAGCTACAATAAGGATAGGAGGTGTCCATTCGTCTAATACATGGACAAAGAGGTAAATATCACATATACAGCTGAGGATTTTACCAGGTGTTTGGCATACCCTCACATGGACAGTCGGTTAATAAACTGACAGGCAGTCTCCAGATTACTCAAAAGGACTATATTGTCCAAAATTTATGTAGGACAGATTTGATTGCTGAAG
Organism: Taxus chinensis; assembly: GCA_019776745.2. Lineage (NCBI taxonomy): Eukaryota > Viridiplantae > Streptophyta > Pinopsida > Cupressales > Taxaceae > Taxus > Taxus chinensis. Next base: position 679,458,515 of record CM034148.1, read on the forward strand.
GGTTGGGTCACAAGTGGGCCAAGGAACATCACAGCATCAAGAAGGAGTACTCTTCAAAGGAGTGTTGTCTTTTCTATAAGATCCAACGTCAACTAGTGGATGCCACTTGAACCTCCAACATTGTTGTTTAGATCATAGTTCGCATACTCGTACTCGGCAGACCCAAAAAAAATTTGACTCGGCGAATACTCGGCAACTTAAAAAATATGCAAATTTCTTTCAAAAACATAAATTTTAAGCAAAATATAGTTACAAAATGAATCAAATGAGTCCATAAAATGTTGGAGAAGTGTTTTCTATTAGATTTGAATACAAATACAATACAAAATTGCATCATCATGTGAATACAACAGCCGGCTGATAAGTAATATGAATTTATGATGATTGTCATTGAAAAATATCATCAAAAATTTCAAATCTACGCAAGTTACAATATACAATAAGTTACATTAACTAGGGGGGCTAGTATAAAAAAAAAATTATATATATTGAAATACTATAATGTAACATATATGATATTATAAAGATGTTATTATATAATATATATGATATTATAATATGTATATAATAATATAAAGAAGATTTTATTATTATAGGAAAATATCTATAAAAAAGATATAATCATATATTAAAAATAACAAATATAAATTATTAAATATAGAATAATAATAATATATGAAATAATATATAAATATGTATTTATTTATATAAATTAAAACAAGTAATAATAATAATTGGAGGGGTGGGAGAGCTCGGCCTTACCCCAACCCCACCATATTTTAATTAAAAAAAAGAGAATAAATTAAAAAAAAGACTTAATTCTTTAATTTAAAGTGAAAAAAAATAAATAATTATTGGCCTGAGAATGGATAAATGGGGAAAGAGGGGAAAGAGGAAAATCTTGCAAAGCTATAGGTGGGATAGCAGGAAAGGGGCACTTTCAATGCCTTAACCAATTCAACAACTAATCGAAATAAAAGTTAAAGAGCAGGAAGAACGAAGTGGTAGCTGCTGTCTACCGCATGGTGCTGCAAGGGTTATAGAGCCACGTAGCACAGGTGCCCAGAAGTAGAAGAAGAAAAATCAAAACAGCGGCAGGCAGTAGTCCCTCTCATAGACATTGAAACCTTGTCAGATAAAATATACAAATCCAGATCAATAAAATTAAAATGAGGAGACAATACGTTTACAGATTTATCGGCGAGTCATTTTTGGCAAGTGATTTCGGCAATTACTCGTTTTGTATATTTTTTGGCGAGTACTCGCCGAGTTTTCTATCTATGGTACTTTAGATAATTGATCAGTTTACTAGGCTTACAGAGGGGTAAGATCTATAATTGGGGGTAGCTTTTGTGCACTTGGATTCATGAGTTTCCAATCCCGGACATGCAAAGGATTATATATGACATAGCATGTCATTGGAATATTCCTGGATGCATTGTATTCTCAGTCAACATTGGAGGGGGGGCTTCACTTCTGCCAGCTTATATGTTCCTAGTTGACCATCAATGTTTTGGAGGCATCTTGTTATCCACTCTGCAGATTACATTTCCGATAATAAACATTACATAATCCAGAAAAAATTATAGGTGGCACCACATTCTATAAACAGGTTTGAAATGTGTCAGCTGAAAACAACTCACTTATAAGAGAGGTGAGTACTTTTGATAGCCTCCTCACAAAGAACAAAATCCTAAAACACCAAATAAATAATATTTACAACAGACCCAGATATTAACTGGAAAAAAATCATAACTTTGCGTTAGACACAACTACCAAAATGTTGAATGCTTTTCGAAGTATCCAAACAAGCATTTTTCATCCAACTTATAATTTTGGGTACTATTCTTTTGATCTTATTAGTTTCTTTTATTTTTTCCGTGAAATATTTACCTTGGAGTATCGACCATTCCAAAAACATTTGTATTTTAAAACGAACAAACGTTTTTGATCCAATGATAATATTTGCTTTCACGAATTTCTCGTTCCTTCGGCCTAAGGCTGCCCTTTTCAATTTTCTGTCTTCAAATATTACCTTCTGATTTTATGGTTTCATTATTCTTGAAACACCTCCTCTTCATAACCTATTTACTTTAAACCTAATTCTGTAATAGAAAAATGCTAGACTGCATGGATACGGGTACAGGTACAGGTACGGTACGCCGATACAGCAAATTTTTAAAAATCTTGGGTGCGGTACACTTTTGGGTACATTATAGTATATATATATATATATATATATATATATTATGCATAAACTTATTTAAAGAAGCATTTGCATACTTATTGAAATTTAATACTCATAGAGTCATACAACATAAAATCATTCATAGAACACGAAAACAAAATTGAAATTTCCAATACTTTGAGAATTGAGACTTGAGTTTGTATTGATTCATAATGACATAATGTTCAAAACATGATAGTGAATAACATAATACATTCAAGTTCTCAACTTCTAGAGCATATCATCTAGATGATCGTCAAAATCATCTTTATGGATGCCACTTGCAGCTCCACTCCCACTAGCTCCACTTTCGAACCCTTGTGAAGGGCTCCCTGGAAGTTCCTCATCGATGCCAAGAAGTGAAACATTAGCCAAACAAGCAGCAAAAGCTTCAAAGTCCGTGTTTTCAGGTTGGAGGTCCCAAAGCTTGTTAGGACACTAGTATACTCTTGCGTCCTGTGGGTTAAGAGGCGCAAGTTGGAATGAACGTATACTAGATCTTCAGCCTTCTTCGATGCCAACATGGTGTGTTTGGCTGAGTGGATGAAGCCATAAGTACTCCACTTGCACTCTACAGAAGAATTACTAGCCACCTAGTCACAAAAAACAAAGTATTAATATTATTAATTAAAAAAAAGAATGATATCATTTTGAATTTTAATTCATAATTGGTAATTAAAATATCAAATAACAAGTTACAAACTTTATACCTGTGAGAGCAATTTGATTGCAACTGGTTGTAAGAACTTGGCATCATGGCCATGACAAGTCCACCACGTGATTGGATCCATGGTGGGTTTGTCACAAATAGCCTCTATCTCTCCCATGCTACCTTGTCCATTTACAAACATCAACATCTCCTGGCGGATTGCAAGTGATGTAGCTGGATCAGGAAACAACCTCCTGAATGCTGAGCTCGTCCCATTCGCAACCTCATGGTCATCATATGGTCGCTGTCTACCAGTGCTCCCAACTATTTCACTACTGTAATATTTGGGATTTAAAGCATAAGCAAGGAGATGCAATGGGGGTGGTCATTTTGTTCCACCTTTTCACGATCACATTTTTAACTTCACTATAAAAAATTTCCTCAGGGTCCTGCTCTTTGGCATGTATGATATCATGGAGTTTTTCAAGCATGGAGTCAATGCCATCATATATTTCTCCAATGCAAGCATTATCTTTGTCAACAAATCGTATCATACTCAAAATAGGCTCTGTGAAACTCAACAAATATTCAACTTTTTCCCACCAATGCTCATCAAGGATCCATGATTTTATTCTTTGGGCTCTTTCTATGTTAGATTGCCTCCAGATGGTCCAAAACATTATCAATCACCATCATGCTCAAAGCATGTCTCACCTTCACAAGTCGTCTCAAGACAAGAGTGTGAGAGGCAAACCTAGTCTCAACAACCTATTAAAAAAGAAATGGAAACAATTCAACAACACAATTTGAAATTGATTTAAAAATTTAAAATCAAATATTAAATTTAAAATGAATTGTTCCTTTACCTTCAACAACTCCAACTTCGAAAATTTTCTGAATATGGCTTGAGACATGTGATGGTTGGTGACAAACATCTGAATCTCGTTTGCCTCCGTGTATATTTGCTCAATCCATGCAATTTTCTCAATCTTCTGCATCATTAGATTCAGGGAGTGTATTGCACATGGTGTCCAAAATATGTGCTCATACCTACCCTCTACTATCAATCCCGCTGCCTTGCAATTTTTGGCGTTGTCCGTGATGACTTGGACAACCCTCTGCGGACCCACTGACTCAATAGCCTCAATGAGAATATTTGCAATGAATTGGGCATCTTTTACTTCCCCCTCACAATCAACAGCCTTCAAGAACATTGGCCCTTTAGGGCATACTGCAATAATGTTGATGAGAGGTTTGTTTCTGGAGTCTTTCCATCCATCTGATATAATAGAGACTCCTGAATCAGTCCAAGAATCTCTAATTGGCTGTAGAGATGTCTGAAATGTGTTGCACTTCTTTTTCCAAAAGAGAAGTGCGAACCTTATTATAGCTAGGGCTTGTATACCCCTATGGTGCCTCATTAATGCCTCTCACCATCTGCTGCCAATAAGGTGATCTCAAGACATTGAATGGTAGTCCACATGCAAATATACACCGAGACACCAATTCATCTGCAATTATCCCTCTTCTCGATGTTAAATGCTTTTTCTAATGGGCCTTTTGTTCTCTTTCTTGATGGCCCTAAGGTATCTGCATCAAAAGGGTCATCATCTGGAATAGTTTCAACACGAGTCTCAATGAAAGGATGAAATGATGGTGTTGATGTTGGTGGTTTTCCCATGGACTTCTGCTGTAAAGAAACAGTTCTAGAGCGAGCTCTTGCTGCTTCAATGTTTGCATCCTCTTGCTCTTTTAGGTACATGGCTATGGTTTTCTTTTCCACCTTCCTACACGGTCTAATACCCGTCCCCGATGCCCCAGTCAAATGAGCTCTCAAACGGGTATATGAGGATTTAAATGTGGCGGCACAATGGGGACATGTCCAAACACGGACACCACCACCGACAACAAGCTCTATCACTTCCACATGTCTCCATAAAGGATAATTTGGATCCATTTTCACTGCCATACCACCCGAAACATTTTCCCCCTCTTGCCCCACTGAAGCTGAACTGGATGCCATGATTGTAGGATTAATTCAATAACCTACAATAAGAGATATTTTTTAAAACATTGCTAAATAATAAAATTTAAGATAATTTAATTAAAAACAACAAATTGAAATACAAATTAGAAAATTAATTTGTTGACCCATACACGTCATTCTCTGATTCTGATCACCAAGTTCGCCATAAATGGTGCGAGGTGAGAGCATACACAGAGGGTAGACATTTAAATTTTTAACAAATTCAATTTAAAACTTTAAAATAAAAAAACGAACACAACTAACTAAAAAAATTAAACAGTTAGTCCTACACGTCAATCTCTGATTCTGATCACCAAGTTCGCCATAAATGGTGCGAGGTGAGAGCATACACAGAGGGTAGACGTTTAATTAAATAAAACTTCACTATTAAACTTAAAATACGGAAAAATTAATAATATATTATATTTTAATAACCGTAAAATAAATAAATTATTAATTATTAAAAATAAATTTAAATCATGATCAATAATCATGAATGATGTCTTTGAAACACATCATTCATGATATTGATCATATTCATATACAAAACATTGCTCAAAAGATTAAAAAAAAATGCCTGAATGCATGTAAAATACCTGGAAAAAATCCTCCTTGATGTTTGTAGACTTGCTTCTCCTTCTCTCTTTCTCCTTCAAGCTCAATCACTCTTTCCTCCAAACTCTTTTTCTCTCCTCCAAGCTCTTCCTTTCTCCTTCAACCTCTCTTTCTCTCTCTCCTTCAAGCTCAAGCAAAATATCAAATATTGAGTGAGAAAAAAGTAGAGGGATTGGGTGTTTATATAAGTGTTTGGGGGGTAGTTTAGGGTTAGGTTAGATATATAAAGTTTTAAAAAAAAATTAAAAATGCTTTTGTTTAAGTTTTTTTGAAGTTCGGTTTATAAAAGACGTTTTGTAAATGCGGGTACGGCTGGAAACGTACCCACATGGATAGGGTACGGTCCAAGTACAGTAAAACCATACCCGGGACCGTACCTTGTCCCTGTGGGTACGTTTCCAGCCATACCCACAACGTACCATACCCAGTACCAGTACCTAGTACGGTTTCCAGGCTGGTACGGGGACCCCCAGGGCGTTTCCGTGCACTCTAGGGAAAATGACTAAAGAGAAAGCATACAATGTACACCAACATACTTATATCATAGATCACTAACTATTATTGCAACATGCCGCACTAATCAATGTCCATTTTATTGTGATTAAATAGGAAAAAAATGCTATTATGAATTACTTTTATAAGCATGTTGACATTAAAGGAAATCTTATACCATGACTTCTTTAGTATCAAACTTTTGACAAGATTTTGTTTTTTTAAAGTACAATATACACCAAGTAGCCACACTTTTTTTGCTAATATAAAAGAAATATGATTAAGTGTAATGTCCCCTTTCTTACGCTAAAGGCCTAAGGGTCAAGTCAAGTCCAAGTTGTGGTCATACCCACGAGGCTGTGGTCGCTGGGAGCTTTTTGGGAAGGGGCCGCATGGTGCTAATATTCAAGTTTGGCATTTGGGGGTCACTTTGGACCTTGGCGACTTAAACAGGAAAAAGTTAACTTTAGTTACTTTTATTTTATTGACCCCTCTGTGGAATGAAACGCGTCTAGGTCTATTGGGGCTCTTTTGCCTTGGAATGTATATAAGGCGCTGGGAGAGAAAGGAGAGGGACTTTTTGCATACATTTTATCCTCCTTCACGTGCAGCTGGTGTTGCGCTTCTACAGCTTGTGGAGTCGAATCCCACAGGGACCCTAGCTTCGGTGGTGAGAGACCCCTCCCTAGCTAGCAGGGGCATTCTTCAGTAGTGACAGATCTACCCTAGTCTGTCATTTTGGAGCCGCTTTCTGGGTTGTGTTACAGAGATCTTATCTGAGGTTTCAAAGGACGGATTTTGAGGGTTTTCGGGGCATTTGAGGAAAATAATCAGTGGGCTTCCAGATCAGATTCACGGCAGCCATTTGGGAAGGGCGTGGCAGCTCGTTGAAAGCGCCTCCATCATTTTCCGACCCCTTTCCAAGCGTGGCGACTTGCAGCCTTATTTGGAGGGTTTTCCAGTTGGTCCCCTACAGATCTAAAGGTTGAAATGTCATTTCCTATACCTATTAATGTTATTTCCAAAGACCCTTAATTTTTGCTCTTGTATTTGGTGATTTACGGATTTTAGAAGTTTACCAGCCGCCCAAGGCAATCTGTAATTTACTGGCAGCATTTTAATCTCTGTAAAATTCCAAAAACAGTTTCCTTATGTCATTTATAATAATATCAAGCCTTCTTTAAATTTTCAAGTAATTTGGGTGGTCATTTTGGGAAATATTAAGTTTCTTTAGTTTGCTGTCCTAGATGGTCATTTTCTGCAAAAATCAGTATTCTATGTGGCTGCAAATTTTCATTATTTTACGCATTTTTAAATAGTATCCCACAAGGGATATTACATTAAGAAGGGTACAAAACAACAAACCTTAGCTTTCCGTTTGGCAACTTGTCTGCACCATAATTTGCTTGTTGAAGTTCAACCATATCACCCAAAGCTACCTATGGAAAATCACATCATTTCAAAAACATCAAAAGAGATTAAAACTTAATTCATAAATACTTCAAAAATGTAAACACCATACGATATTTTCCTTCCAAAATATTCCTGGCAAGAAAGGGAAATAAAGATAACCTCGCACAATAGAAGCACACCAATTGGAGATGACGAAGCTGCATAACAATAGTTTGCACTTTTGGAAACCATGTCTGCAAAATAAACCCCCTTCCCAAACATGTAACCAGTAACAGGAGCTTCTAGGGGAGCAATTCGAAGACCTGCAATATTAGAGAACATTTTAAGAACGGAAGAGAATAAACAGCAGACAACTATCTAACCTTCATTCCAATCAACTTGATCTACCTTATTTATTCCATGTACTCTTCAAACAACCTTGTTCAATCCATGCACAATTCAAATTTACCAAGTAATTGCTGTACTGAAACATTATTCCTTCTATTTTCATAATTAATTGCAAGTGGTGACTAGCATGGAGACTCAAACAATGAGGCAATCAGCCATGGGCTGCTATCCTCTGGCAAAAAGATACTACAATTTGCCCAATGCTGATCCCACACAACGAAAATGGAAACTAGCACCCTCAACAATAGCAAAACCTATTAAAAAGGGAATAAAAACCCAATGCAGCAATCTCATGTGGCAAATTGGTGGCAGGAAAGCAGCTAGTTTATGGGAAGACAAATGGAAGTGGTAAACAGAGCCACAGAATCTTTGACAATAAATTGTGCACCCAATAATCGTTCACAACAATATTTGACATGTCCCTACACACAACGGTGTTTCGTTTTTCACAACAATTGTTGACAACAAATCCCGCACACAACAGTTGTCAACAACAATGTTACAAACAATCTACACATCCCTGCAGATGACATGTTAAAGCCACACCTCAATATGAACGGGAAAGAAAGTACAAAATGCAAACCTAAGGCAATAAGAAATGACCTAACACATTTACATTGAATTTTAATCATGTTTTTCAATTATTTGTTGTGTTTTTATAACAATATTTTGTACCATATGAAGTTGTTAGAAGATGTGATTAGAGAAAATAATGAAGAGGAATTGGACCAAACACCAAATGAATGTGTGTACTTCGTTTTATGATGTTTGGAAGAGTTACAATGTAGTTGAACAGTTTTGAGACAGTTCTAACTGATTAGAGTTAGAAAACTACCAGCATGTATGTGTATAAATATATTCATTATTTCAATACCCTCCCTTAATGACTAAACCAAAAACAACACAAGGTTTGTCCTGAAATTTTACAAACAAGATGGGACGAAGCATTTTAGTCATTAACTCTATAGGCTGCTGCTTAGTACGCTGAAAGCAGCAGCCCTCTGATGTTTTGCTGCCGTCCAATGTCGAATCTTCGGTGTAGATAGAGACCGAAAAAGACAACTGATAGCAAAACAGAGATCCGGTCATGTGGACATACAATATAGCAACTTGTCCACCAAGTGTTTGTTGAGTAACTCATTGACCAGTAATAAATCATCATTGACTAAGAGGTTCAGCCCAATCTCCAGAATTCCAAAAAACTGATTCTTGGTGATGTTGATTGAATAAAGTGTACCAGCCTTGTGGAGCCTAATTGAGTTCGTGCAAAGACTCGGATAAGTATGCAATCCAGATGTCTCGATCGTGTACCGAAACATCTTCAAGCCACACCATATATACCTCCTCGTCCAAAAGTCTGTTCAGGAAAGCACTTTGAGATACCCTCCAAATGAACTGATCTACTATGGAGAAAAACAACTGAAAGGTGACCATCTTCGCCAAAATAATGGAAGTAACAACCAACTCCACAACAAGAGCAATAACCATCTCCACAATGGTAGGGGAAACAACTGTATCCTCCTGCTGCCCATATATTCCTACTTGTTGCAAAAAACCTTTTGCAACAAGATGAGCAAAGTGTCCATGCTCTACTATCCTTCAAGCCAATGCTTGTGACTGTGTGGCATGTTCTGCCATCTCATCATGTGCCTCTTACGCATCCAATGGTTTGGGCATTTCATCTGCCTGCACATAAAGTATTCAAGTCTCCTATACATTAGTGGATATTCCCTCCACAATTAGTGCAAGTAGGTTGACTGGAGCAAGGTCAACATTCCTATGAGGAATGGTATCCTCTAGCACATCATGAATGGTGGAGTCTCCCTCCACACGTGCTTGTAAGTTGACTATACCGAAGTCAACTAATCCTATACTAGCTATCATGCCCAATGCCTAGGGCAATCACTCGTTCTTGTTTTACATCTGACACAAAACACTTCTTCCCAAAGAAATTTACAAAAATATTGGGAATCTCCATTAACTAACAAACAAATAAGAGATTTTTATGAAATTTGGGAGCATACCTAACATTCCTTACTAATAGTGTTTGAGCATGATTCATCACAATGCATACATCTCCTAACCCCTCTACTACAAATGACTCTCCATCAGCCAATACAATTGGATTAGAACAATTTGTAACTGTAGTAAATGACATATAACAATCCCTTAGATATGAAAAATGTTTGGATGCATCGGAGTCAATGATCCAACAACTGGTAGCATTGGCATTCGACCATGATGTCATAAGACAATAGAGAGCATGTTCTTCCTCAAAATCTTGTTCATCTGCAACAACTATCACATTTGCCTCATCCCATGACTTTTTGTTTTGTTGGGAAAGATCAGATTGTCGCTTCCAGAAATCCTTTTTGATAGTCCAGCCTTATGACAGTAATGGCATTTTACGTGTTATCTGGAAGATTCACCGAAGTGTCGTTTCCACTTCTCCTTTATTTGAGCAGTCAATGCACTCTCTGATTGTACAAAATTGGACTCGAGTGTCTGGTTTTGTCTCCGTTCCATTTGTAACACATAGGAACTAACTTTATCAAAAGTTAAGGTATGACTTTCAGCCATCAAATGTAAGGCTTCCGCAAATGACTCATACGAAGACAAGAAACTATTTAAAACCAATGCCCCCTGATTGTCATCATCCACCTTTTTATTATCGAGGAGAGTTCATCTTAGAGATCTTTCATCTGAAGTAGGTGTTCTAATAAGGACCCATCCTCTTGCATCCTCGTTGAACACAGCAAACTCTTCAAGTATAACACCCAACTCTTCTCTGAAGTCATGCATTTGTCCTTCAGGCCAGTTCATAACTCACTAGCCACAGTGGCATTCCAGATTTCCGGCATCAACTCATCAGATACCGACACCTTTAATAGCAACAAGACCTCCTTAAGACATTTGTCATAATCCGCAAAAATTGTAACCAGTCTTCCTTCCTCGATAAGTATGATTTTATTACAATCTCAAAATTCCTCAATAGTCATAACCTTATAACTCCAAACATTATAGTTTAGACTCATCCAATTCCACACCTTCGGATAAACAAAAATTTGAACGTTTACCATTTTTCACACCAATATGGCCTTCCAACCCACAAAGTAATGCAGCAAAATGAAAGTATAGTCTAAATTCTGAATACTTTAATTTTTTACCTGCAAATTAATACAAAATTAAATATTAATCTGCTACAGGAATTTTGAAATATAGTTTTACTAAAACATAATTTCCCATGCAAGAGGGGAAAATATAGTTTGTAGTTTTTAATATATAATTAAAAAACAGATTGGATGTTTTTGACAAGAAAATCAGTTAAAGTACATCAGTGTACCTTGGGAAAGAATGCCAGTCCAATTTGTTAGTCTTGAACCATGCCATAAAAGCATCCTATTTTTGGTAGAGCTAAACTGTCACAAGAAAAGCAAACTAAAGTGATAAGTTTATTATAATACACCCAACTATATACATTGGAAAATGCTTACAAATCAGGAAATGAACCCAGAAATATACTTTAAAGTTTAAACAATTTACAAAGAAAGATGCCCAACTATACGCTACAAAGTTTTCTTAAGAAAATTGAAGGCACGGATGAATGAAATAATTTAAAAGAAACACAAAATGCTTATTGAGATTGTAACTTACCTTTTCAAAGCGATCATATTCACCATCTCGTGAAACTTTGAACACGTGTAAAACTTCAAGAGTGTAATTTGAATGTGTCTTAGCATGAGTATTCGTCAAATAGCATTTTATCTGCAAACATGTAAAGGAAAATTTGTTTCACATCATGATCAACCATTTTCCTGCTTCTAAAGTTATATACAGTAATTCCTTATTTAGAAAATGTTATACCTACTATTCACAGAAATGCCTAATGAAAATGATTGTAATGCACCTCATTGGCTCATATAGACCAAATTTCACTTGCGAAGTGCCTGTTTTTTACTAAATGTATTGTCACTCATAATAGAGAATATTTCCAGTGCCAGCTTTCAAAGATTGTAGAACGGCAGCATGTAGTGGTCTAATTGTTAACTTTCCAATGCACTCATTGTTTAACATAAGAGAACATTTATAAATGGAACTTCAAGAAGGACAAACAAGTGCACTGAAAGTATTTTCTTTTCTGTACCCAAAAGACTATTTAACTTTGTCTAAGCATGGCCACTAGGAGTACTAAACTTCAGAACATTGCAGCAAATACATACTGACATTCTTGAACAAACTCAACTTCTCTACTCCAAATCACTACATGCCTCCATGATGGAAAACTTGAATTAAATTTATAAATTAATCAATTATCACTTCCACCAATACTGGGAACCCAAATAGCAACCTTTAGACATCAATCATTCATGGCTTCCAATCTTGGGGATATAAAGAAGGATCCATGTTGAAGTATTTTTTCATGTGCCAAGGCATGAGTCAAACAAATCATGCACTATCTTCGTACTGCATACTGCCACCCTTGTTCATTGAAAATTACAAGTAGAACTACCTTGTTTTAGTGGCAATATATAATTATCTATCTTACAACACATGTATTCCTATGTTGCACAGATTCACCTCAGGTCCCCTCACTACCTGCGTCCAGATGTTTCCAGTGCAGAAATGGTATGGAAACACTGCCGAAACGTCACACAGACCTGGGCATATTTTGCATGAGTGTTTTGGATTTTTTTAATATATATTCATAGCGTTTTGCATTTTTAATGAGTATTTTGCAATTTTAAATGAGTATCTTACATTTTTTAAATGTCACACACTAAAAAGGAGTATTTTGCATTTTTTAATATATAGTTATATTTTTTATAATTTATTGCAAAAAAGTTTCCATGCCACTTCCTAATCAAGGTTTTTTGGAATCGGTGTTTCCATGTCTCAGACCCGTTTCCGTTTCTGTTTCCTGGCAACATAGGTGTATTCTATTAACATTACAATAAATAATGGTGGTTCTCATTATGAAACCAATATATTTCATAAAATCAGAGAAAAGACAAATTAAAACATCAAATATAATAATAAGAGTATATTGCCACCAAGTTGTGGACTGATGCCACCAACTGTGGCACAACTCAAGCTTCATCCATGTGAGATGCCTGCAGCATTGACCATTCAGACTCTGATAATCTCTACTAACAGAAACTGGTCTGGTATCTCCCCTCACCACTATACATAATCAGTCCCAAACTGATTTGACCAACATAAGTACATTGCATAAGCCCATGACCATATACTTCGCTATATCCAAATTATTATACCCAACACAATATACTCGTAATAACACATAATCACATTTCTCCTAACATTCCACGCTCAATGTAACAACAAAAATGATCCAAGTACAGAACATGAGAATGTTGTGGGCAATACAAAAGCAGCACTGCAATACTAGACCACAAACCATTAAATTTAATCCTCAAACTGAAGCAAATGATGAACTTATAAAGTCCACCAACCAACCTTGAACACATCTGAGTAGCCTATGATCAGAAAAGTAACCTCTGACAAGATAAACTGTAGTCCACCTTCCGAGGCACTGCCACTTCTGTCTGGAACTCACAAACAATCATGTGTATCCTAGAAGCCTTTATTGCTTATGGCCAAGATCAACCAAACCATGTTCATGAAGATGTCATGAATCTAAATCACTACCCTCATACTGTTAAGAAACATGCAATCTTCTGACATCTTATGCATAACCTATTTCAAAAATCCGTTTGTCCCATCCATACAAACACCCCTAACCACGGAACAATTGTCGTAGACTTATTTGTGGGGTAATTTGTCTCTGTATATGGGCCTGAACCTGTATACAATTGGTGATTATCACAATAGAAACAGACTCCTCAATCACATCTCAAACCACATGTACATCTACATCTTGGGTTTGTGCATCTGCAAAAACTGGAACATTGGTGCCACTAGGAACAACCACGCTCACATTGAACTTGATAAGGCTCCCATCTTCAACAACTGTGGCAGTTGTATGATACCCATATTAACTATGTTGATGAAAAAATTTCCTCCTAAAGTATGAATTGCACATCTTTCTTCCGAATATGGATCATCAACAGAAGGTTCAACCTAGAACAAGGGCATGAACAACACATCTTAAAACCATCCATGCCTACCATTGGGGAAATGCACTTGAACTGTACCAATTCCCTTCGCTCAATGAGTTTCCCCATCTACAGATCCAGCTGTCTTGTGGGAAAAAGGTTGAAATTTGCAAAATAAATTTCTCTGATAGGTCATGCGTCTTGTGGCACCGATATCCAAGTACCCTATATCCTCCAAAAGAATGTTGGAAACATTTGTCATGAAGTAAAATCTATCACCACCCAGATAATCATCCCTGACCAACTCCTTTAGGCCCACATATCGAACATTTTCCTCCTTTCAATTATCAAAGGGTACCTTGTACTCTCTAGCATAATGATTACCCTCAACATCTATAGCATCTAACCCTCTTCTTCCTCCCTTTGCTCCATCAAGAAGAATCCTCCTTTGTCTGCTTCTTTCCCTTTCCCAATGAAGCACTATTAGAGCCCTCACTATATGCACGCTTCTTTTATGGTTGTAGTCATTGTCTTTGCCGCCACAAAGAGTCACCACCAGGCTAGCCTATCTTTTGCTCCAACTAAATGACAAACCTTTTTCTTCAAAAGAAATTGACTTTGGCCACTAGATCACCAAATGGTACTTTGTCCAACTTATTAGCTAAATGGAGCATCTCCAAGAAGTTCTTGCATATGGGAAACAGTCTCTTGATCATGACTCCTACAATGAGCCCATTCTCCAAATCCTTCATTCCATCAGCGTTCATCTCCATTTGGATATGCTCAATCCCCAAAAAATATTACAATACATTACTTTTTTCGATACTAACTCTGAGAAGCTTTAGAAAAACGTCAACCTTACTATAGTCAACACGTTCATACACCCCTTAAGTGTTTCCTGAGCTTCAAATGAGTTGCTACAGTGATAAATGTGTATCGAGGCCTCCACAGAAAAGACATAACATCATCGAGTTCAATGCCTTAAGCTTTCAAATTTCATCCCTCCTTGGCCATGCCATCATAACGGTGGTTTTAGTTTTGTCGGCAACATGCCATATCTATTTCTACATTCAAATACCTTTAATTATGTGCTTAAACTTTGAATAAGTCAATGATGTGCATTTATCACTTTCTAAAATTAAGCTCAAAAGCTTAGTCATTTTTGGGAAATGAAAATTATCACCAAAGCAACCAACACCAAGCACAAAAGTATCAGCTCTGATTCAAACAATCTCCCCACCAACTTCAAAAATAATGGGAATTTTACTCAAGCAACATACAAGAGGAGGTTACAAGTCCCCCTATTCGAATTATGGCAGATTCAGCAAGCAAGAATTTCAAATCATTGCAACATGTGATAAGAACAGCATAAAATTGCGACTTTTACCCCAGCTCCCCAAAATTGCAAACTAAAGCAATTACAATCACTAATTCGTGCTTTTTTTGGTTGCTTAACAGGCCCATATGCCCCATACAATAAAAAACAAAAAAAATGTTTCTGGTCATTTATAATCGTCATAAAATAGCAACCTGAACACCCTCTTTTCAAGCCAAATTGATTATCGATTTAATCTTCATGAAAAATACATATAAAATATTTTTGACCTTCTATTAAACTTTTTAGATGCCTCGTAACCCCAAGTGAATATTTTTTATCTTTGTTTTGAGAAAAAATACACAAAAAAAATATATGTTTGAATGGTCAAAAATTAGTCCAAGAAACTCATTCGAAGAGCCTGGTTGGTTTAGTCGGATCACTTTGACCAGATGACCAAGTTGCACAGCTTGGGTCATCCCAATGGCAAGCAAGTCTGAGCACTATGTGGTTGGAAGCCAAGCTCGAGCATTAAGAGTTAGTCATATACACCGGACATGGATTTAGCTAATTGGGTTATGGCCAAGGCACACACTCCTAGGAATATTGGGTTCCATACACTTTTATGTCTAGTCAAATATTGATTACTGGGTTAGTCTTGTTATGGTACAGAATGTTGGTTCAGACACGTTTGAGGCTCGGGATCAACCAAAGTACCTCCTGTGTCATCTTTGTGACTTCAAACCCCACAAACAATTCACGACCTTCCCCAAAACAAATCCCAAAAAACCTATGATGGAATGCCACTTGAAATATTGTTAAATCCTGCAAATAGCCTTTGTTTCACAAAAACTTGTGACACGAGCTTGTAAGACCAAATACATTAAAAAAAATTGAATAAATAATGCCATTTCCCAGCTTTCTATTAAACTTGTCTCAATTTTGCAAAATATCACACTGATAATTATAGAGTTCTCATTTAACTCCAATTAAGTAACATTAAAGGGGCGATTTATCAAAAAAACCTACCAGGAAAAGAGAACTCATGGAATTTCATTGGCCAATAATAGCCAACCGATTTCTTGTCTCCAATTTGTTGATGACTCCACGGTGCTTGGAAAAGCTATAACTATGGAAGCTAGACAAATTCAAAAAACTCTGTGGATACCTTTTAAGCTACCACAGGTCAGTTGATCAATCAAGGAAAATCCAACATTTTCTTCTTTCATACGGTTCTGGTAGACAAGAAGAGCAAAAGAAGAGCAAATTTTGAATACTGCTCCATTTTAAGAAGGGCATGCTTCCTCTTTAATATTTGGGTGTTCCTTTGGTCTTCAAAAAATTAAAAGATTGGCATTGGTTAATCAATAAGATTGAAGCAAAATTACAAATGTGGACAAACATGTGGCTTTCAACGGGAGGGAGGATGACGTTGATTAAGTCTGTCCTTCAAGCCATGCTGATATATGTTGTCTCTATTTTAAGTATTCCTAGCACTATTTTGAAACAGGTGGACTCTATTTGCTCAGAATTTATTATGGAGCGGAGTTCAAAGATAAGAAGAAATGGTCCTTGGTTAAATGGGAAACATTATGTTCCGGCCAAAGATTAGGAAGGAGGATTGGGATTTAGATCTTCTCCTAAGCAGAACAAAGCCTTAGCTGCTAAGTTATATTGGAGGATTGCTCGTTCACCCTAATGATGTGTGGGCTGCCACTTTCAGAGCAAAGTATGATAAAAATAATCCCCTTGGAGGATTATTATCAGATCTACCCTTCCTTCTAAGGGTTCTCCTACCTTGACGTTTATCAGAATGGGAGAAGAAATTGATAAAAAAAATAGCTCCTTTGGATTGTTAACAATGGACAAATCAACTACTTTTTGGACCGATTATTGGGATAGTCAGCCCCCTCTCATCCTCCAATTTCCTCAACTTAAGACCTATTATGGAGACAAATGCAGGAACATTCATTGGGTTAAGGTAGCCCACTATGGGTAAAACTGTTTGCCCATCCTTGGGAGAAGTGGAAAAGATTGGATCCCCGTTTCCAGAATGGCCCATTGCAATACAGGTCATGATGATCTCAGGCTTTGCTTCATAAAGTTGCCTTGCAGGTTCGTCCTCTTGTCTTCTTAACCATTACCTGATACGCTACGATGGGGGCAAGATGCTTATGGGACATATGCAGTATCTACTGGCCATTCTTCCCTATTGATTGATAATCCTCATCCTCTTCGGTTTCTTTTCAAACATTTATGGCACCCAAGTATGTGGCCCAAAGTCAGTTTCTTTGTTTGGCTTGTTATTCATAGAAGAGTTCTCACAGGGGATTGTCTTTTGAAGAGAGGTATGTATGGCCCTTTCATATGCATTATGTGTTTACATGACGAAGATTCTTCTTCACATCTTTTCTTCCTTTGTCCTTGGGTGATTCCTCTCTAGCATCAGTTCTCTTCCTTGTTTCAGTTACACTAGAATAGCTTTGCATCCATAGAGGAGACTTTCAAAGCATGGCAGAGAAATCTTCCAAGTATGTGGCCTAAAGTCTCCTTCCAATTTTTTGTGACTAGCATCTCCCTTATTCTATAGAAGAGTTCTGGAATAGAAAGGGATCGAAGAATTTTGAAGCAGAGTTATGTAATGAGAACCCTTTTATCTGGGATGAAACTTTGTGTTTACATAGATGAAGAATCTTCCTTGCATCATAAAATTTCCTTTGTCCTTGGGTTATTGGCCCCTATAGTGGAAACATCCCTCTTCTTTGTTTAATTTGCACTGGAATAACTTTGGATCCCTAAAGGAGACTGTTCAAAGCCTGGCAGCGAAGTCTTCTTAAAGGCCAAAATCAAACTTCGGGCCGTTGCATTTGTCAATGGTAACTTAGGCCTCCTTATGGAATATTTGGAAAGAAAGAACACCGAAGAATGCTTCCAGCAAGTTATCTAGAGACAGAGCTGCTTTTATCTGGGAGAAAACTAAAATTAACATAAGAGACAGCCTAAGATGAGGATGCAATATATTAATGTTGCAGATGAATTTGGGTACCACAAAGGTAGGTCAATTTTGTGGAGGTGCAACCCAAACAATATACAAAGTGCGATGCAGGAGGACAACTCAAAAATTGGAAGTTCCCAAGAATAGGAAAAATGAGAAAAGTCTCTCAAAGCATTCTAAAGTTGAAACCCGAATGATCCAATTGATTCTTCCCCATAATTGCGGGGGCAATGGAGCTAAGCGGGGGAGAAAGATGAGAGAAGCAATAGAAGGGAATTGAAGGGGGGGCAAACAAAGTTTCAATGAAGTCTACTCAGAAATGGTAGCCACACCCCTCCTAACATGCAGAGGCCACGAAAAGAAGCTCCTAATGGATTAGCAACCCGAAAAGGGGGGCGAAAACCTCCTCCCCTGCTGAGATCTGAGACTGATGCGAGAGCTAGGGGGACGAATGGAGCTGGGTTTCCCTCCTAGTACGTGTGTGCATCCAATAAGCTTCCGGCAATGATCGAGGGATAGTGTAGACATATTCTAACTAGGGACGAACTCGATCTATGCACTGTATCTGGGTCAGAAAGACTCTTTCGTTTAGTATCATCCTCCAGCCGGTGGGCTAGATACCGGAAAGAAGGCTTGGCTTCGTCTCGTGGAGATGTACTCTTGGAGGACTATCTAATTGAAGAATTTTGGTGGTCTCTGAACAGCAAAGACTCGCGGATGTAGAGGGAAAGAAATTGTTGATCAATATATTTGAAGAAGACTGCGGGAGAGTCTAGAATCACCTCTAAAGGCTTCAGAGTCGAAATCGTCCTGCTGCGATCTACATAGTATATGGGGCAGCAAAATATGATAATGCAGTCTCGGTCTCCACCTCTTAAAGGCATACAAAGCCTACAAATTCAGTCCTCCCGAACAATGTGGTGATCAGTCTCGCATCGAAGCCTGTGGGAGCCGACTTCTGAAATTGACCTAGAGGTCATACGGCAGGGCATGCACCCAGTGACTTTGATGGTGTACTTGAGGGCGGATGATGAATCCATCTCTGATTTCAAGTAAAGTGACTATGCATAAAAGGACATCTTAGGGCTGCAAACCCCCAAGAGGGTTCACCTAAGTTGAGTCTGAATGACACTCCTGTCAGATATCCTCCCGGCATGGACCTGTTCAACACTTTTTGCTTGGTGGGAAATCAGATGGCTAGGGGCATCCAGGGACATTGATTGGAATAGGGGGGAGACTGTATACAATTTGGATAACCAGACAGAGTCCAACCAGGAAGAAGTCTCAGAAAACCAACAACAGCCCCTGGCTAGGGCAATACTTCATAGAGGAATCAAGTACAGCGTAGATACGGATACCTGTCCTGTTCACCGGAGAGATCATTCAAACCTCCCGATACGGTGAACTATAAGGTTGATATGTCAAATATAGTCATCCAGACGGAAAGTTCGGGCATCCTGAAACATCTGCCAAAACTAATCATGTTGGGGGACCGTTTGTATTGCCAATACTGATGCAAGCTTCACATAAGGATGGATGGAGTCCCTGAATCCTCTCAGCAGAAGCCCAATCCGTGATTCAGAAAGGGAGGGCGCCCAGACAACAGACTCATAGAGAACAGTGGGGTGGATGAGGTTGAGATCATAAGAAACATCTTTGGAGGAGACTTTTCACTGGATAGTGGTGCCGAAAACACTATCTCTCAAGAATGGCAAGAGACCCATACCCTTTATTCACCCTCGGTCTGAAGAGCACGCCTCATATTGAATCTAGGCCCTAAAGAACAATGGACTCCCAGACTAGGTGTATGTATTAGTAAGGGTCAACCTCCTGACCCCTTGAAGAAGAAAAGGAGGTATTGATAAGCCTTGTTTCTTGTTACCCGTCTGAAGATCCTTTAGCAACGTTAGTATAAAACTACATACAATCTCATTGTATCTCACAAGATTCTGTCTCCGGAGTGGGTGTATAGTCTGCAGATCTCACTATGATCCTTTAAGGAGAATGTCACTTTACCCCGGCTAGTCCATTTAACCACCTATATAGCCCCATTCAGAGAAAGTCAATAGGAAAAGACATCCTAATAAAGCGTTATGAAGAAACTAAATTACACACGGAGCTTCTAGAGGGAATCTAGGAAGAGGATGTTATAGGGGGCATTGGCAGAAGTACAATGAAGGTGAAGGTGCATGTGCAGTTATTATGTTTGCAGTCTAGACTGTTTGGGTACTAGGTACCGGGTAATTTTGCGGAGGTGACTAGTAGTCCATAAAGGCACATAAGAATCTCTAAAAATTGGATGGCAAAAACTTCAAATATGAATCCGACTCCCAAATACATTATAAATTTGTTATCCGATTATAGAACTAACTCCTCTCCCAATTGGTGAATTCGAGTAATAGATATTTTGGAAGATAAAACAATTGAAGCAAAAATTTCAAGAGGTTCAATATCCAACACATTCCCCGTGCAAGAAATAAAGTTTAAAAATGGGTTGATTGAACCGGGCCTTAGATAACATAGGATCTTCTTTGCTATGGCATATTAATAATTAAAAATCTAAGATGAAAATCTTTAAAATATTAATTTAAATTTAAACAGAATATATTTATAACAAATGGGAAAATATTTCATTTTTTTTATAGTTTTAAATTAAATTTATTATCAAGTTTCCCACCTAATATAATTCTTTAGCTAGTCATTTTTAAAAAAAATCACATATTTATAGATCACATATGTTAAATCTTTTGTGACTAGATTAAAAAATTCCACTACATAGCATAATAGTGCGGCTCTTATTAAACAAATCAGTTTGGATGGAGAGTAAGAGTACCCAGGTAAGAAATAAACAATTTTAAGAACTGTAGCTGAAATTTATGGAAGGTTTATGCCAAAGAAAGACAGATTTAAATATTTAAAAAGCCCTACATACACTTTATAGACATTGGATGAAATTTAGAGCATGTAAGGTTTTCCTAGGGATTAGAACTGTAAGCTGAGAAAGGGAAATGTTAAATGGTTTAACTGAAGCCTGCTTTAGAATAACATGGTTCAACATCAGCAAATGATATTGAATATAGACTTCTCAGTGACACTGAGACAGGACTTGAGAGCTAGAACATATCTGAAAAACAGAACGAACTCCTGCTCCATGACATCTCAGATGTGAAGGAGATTCCTGAGATACATTGATCTTCCGCTTGTGTAAAATGTTATTTACTAATTTTATTACCCTCGGAGACGTGCTTCTGTACAGAAAAGCACACAGGTCGGATGGGTTTTAATTAATTAATGGACAGCTAATGAAGGTAAAAGAACTTCTTTAAGGTTCCCATGCATGGAGGAGAACAGATTGCTCATTTCAGAACCAGTGAACTTGGGACCAATGCATAAGAGGTTTTAAAAGTAATATTAGAGGGTTCATTTGAACGAGCTATCGAGGCACCAGAAATTTTAAAGCATTGCGAGTCAACTTCAGACCCGGAACCGGCCGGTTTGACCGGTTTAGCCTTTCTTTTGCACGATTGCGCTCTCATCAATTTCCCATTGCATAGGCAGATCAGTTTGGTACATGACAAAGCTAATATCCTAGTTGCAAGAAACCGCAACGACCAGATCCAGTTTTGCTTTTTTGTGGCATGAAACCTGTTTGCAATGGCGTCTGCAATAAAAAAGCGCCACTTGCAAACAGGTTTGGCCGTTGTCTGTGTAATTGCTCTAAACCCCAATTTACGTGTTCCGCAGATAGCCCCCGGTATTGATGTTTCATGCCTCTCTTATAGACCATTAGGTAGCCATGCAAAAACAATTGTGAACAAAAACCATTGAAAAGTTTATTCATTGTAGCTTAGCTTGGAAAGTTGGAGGCTTGGAGCTTGTTTGGCACTCACACAGCATGTGAAGATAAAATTAAAAAAATTGATATCTTTAAAAACACATTTGTGAGCACCTCTCTCATTTGCAAGGATTTGGAGGATTGGGGCAGCAGTTATAGACACAGTGTTCATTTGGAGTGAGTTTGGGGGTTCATAGGCATCAAGTATGGGCTCTTATAAATAATAGCATTCAATAGTTTATATGTTTGTTAATATGCAGTAAATTTTACAAGCTTTAGTGCATTATCTATCAAATCATTTATGTGGAGATTTGATATGGTATGATTATTAATTTTTAACTTGCCCCTTATTTGTAAATTTTATTAAATAGTGAAATTTGTTTAATTTATTTATGTTTGATGATATTTTAATTTACTTCTTATTTTTTTGGATAATTATAATGCCCCCCAAGAACAAGAAAACTCCACTTAGGACACAAGTACCACGTAAGTGTTTAATCATATTTGTAGGGGAGGAATGGTGAATTGTAACCTACACAATTTACTTCTAACTTTTAAATTCATAGGTTGAAACAACATTTGGCTGGTCGAAGAGGCCAAGTTACCCCATGTGATGCACCTGATATTGATGCACAAATGTTAGGTTGAAAATAAAAATACATGCTTGAAAAACATAGAGAAGAGAAGGCTAGGCAAAAAGAGATGGAAGCTGAAATAGGGATGTGGATGTAACATGCCTTGAGTGTTGAAGGATCATTTCTCTGACCCTTCTCAATGATTCTGTTAGAGACCCCTTTCGGTATATGCCTGCCCCATCCACTCATAGTCAAGAAAACCGGTCTCAAAAAAGAAAGACCGTTCAAAGTTTTTTTGGGCATCTTCCACACCTGCTACTGCTAGTGCCTCCATGCCAACAGAAAATCAGCCTACCTTCAGATAAGCCATTGGAAGAAGCAATACAAAGAAGCAGCTTTTGAGTACATTGCTTAGATGGTGGTATGATGTAGAATATCCCTTTCAATGTTCCCCGCTCACCTTATTACCAGCCTATGTTTGATTCCATTATTCTGAAATGGTAAGGGCTTCAAAGGCCCTAGTATGCATGACTTGAGAGGATCACTTTTGAAGAATGAACATTGCATCCATAGATGAATATTTGAAAGGTTGCAAAGCTTCATGGGCCAAAAAAAGATGCACTATTATGTCATCATGGGTAGAGTAATGGCAAGAACCGCACAATAATAAATTTTCTTGCCTGAGCATTGTCCACAAGGTTCAATGTTTTTGAAATCAGTAGATACATTAATGATAAAGTGAAAGATGCAAATTTAACATTGTTTGAGTTTTTGGATGAGATTGTTTTAGAGGTGGGGGTGCAAAATGTTGTACAAATCATAACAGATAATGCAATCTACACTATGTTCTTGTTGGTAAGGTGTTAGAGGTATAAACACAAAACAATATTTTGGACTCCATGTGCTGCACATTGTATAGACCTCATGCTTGAGGATATAGGGAAAAAAGATTGGATCAAGAACACTGTAGAGCATGTCCTATGAGAGCATCACCAAATACATCTACAATCACTCATGGGTATTGAACCTAATGAGGAAGAACACTGAGGGCAAAGAACTTCTTAGGCCAGCCATCACGAGATTTGCAACAAACTTCTTGACATTGCAATCTCTTCTTTCCCAACAACAAAAGTTGAAAAATAAATTTTCAACTGATGAATGGAATGTATCAAAGTGGAGCCGGAAACATCTGATGGCAAAACACAAAGAAGAAACTTTTTGATAATTTATTTTGGATAAAAAAACAGCAGAGATTGTGAAAATTGTTGAGCCTCTTGTTAAGGTGTTGCGGTTGGTGGATGGGAAAAAATTAACCATGGGCTATATTTATGAGGCTATGGATCAGGCAAAGGAGCACCCGATAAGGGCAGCATACAAAGACAGGGTAACTAAGTATAGGCCTGATATGGAAGATCATAGCTAATAGATGGAACAATCAACTCCATCGGCCTATACATGTAGCTGAGTATGTCTTGAACCCGAAATATCATTACAGAGCTCAGCTTGGAGAAGATCAAACAAGAGAAGTAAAATTGTGTTAATGGTGTTGTACGAGTGCCTAGAGCGCATGGTCCCTACCATGAGATGCAACAACTTGAGGTTCACTGACAGATCAACTTCTTCAGTAGAGCCATAGGTACCTTTGGAAAAACTTTGCAAAGATTGCAAGGGATGTGGACCAACCAAGTAAGAAATTCTAAGTTTTTTTAAGTTCATTTGATTAAAATTTTTAATGACTAATCATGAATTTTTAGCATAAGACAATATTTGGGTCTAATTTGTTGAATTACGCTTTAACCTTTAAGTTATAAATTTATCTATCGGTTTTACTTTTAATTTTTAACTGTGTTTTTAACTTTTTATCGTCATTGTTTACTAATTAAACATTTACACTTTTTATCGCAGCACATTGGTGGGATTTGTTTGGTAGTCAGTGTCCTACAATTGCAAAAGTTTGCAATTAGGATCCTGAGCCAAACTTGCATTGCTTCTGGGTGCGAGCACAACATGGTCCGTCTTTGAGAGGATTCACACGAAGAAGATAAACTGTTTGGAACAACAATGGTTGAATGATCTTGTCTTTGTGTAGTACAACCTTCGGTTAAGGCACAACTAGTTGCTGAACCGAAGACCTAATACTGATCCCATTGTCTTGGATGATATAGATCCAACCTCAGAATGGGTAGAGGAGAGTCAGCCAGCAGAGTTTGATCCCGATGACTTGGGGTGGATGGCTTTGGATCAAGAATATGATGAGCCATTAGCAGCACAGTTGCCACTCGTCACGAGACATAGCAGCACTAGTCACACTCGTGCTACTCCCCGACCCCGTACCAATACAGTTGTTGCAGATGTACCTGAGGATTTGGATGAGTCTGAGTCAGAGCCAGAGGCTGGTGATGATATTGATGAGGATGACCTTGAGGATCCCATTTCACAGCAGTGGTGCAGAGTTTGATGATTGATCATTGATGTCATCTAGTCTATTCTAGAGTTTTGTAACTTGTAGTATTTGTAATATATCAATGATCATAGCATGTTGTTTTTTTGGAGTCTTGGACTATGGAGGCCATTTAGAGCCTCATTGTTTATGTATTTTGTTTCGGAATCTCATATATGATATATGTAATGTGTATTGGACTTGGAGTTCGTGCCATTTTGCTATAAACACCTTTCTTGTCATATATATAAGAGCAAACTTTGCATATTTTGTGTGTAATTGTTGGAATCATGGTTTTTAACCTTTCAAATATATTATTTTCATTAAAAATATAAAAATTGTTAATGTATTTTTTAGTAAACCAGTTCATTAAGTTTGAACCGGTCCGGTTCCGGTCCGGTTCAGTTCGGTTCCGAGTCTGGTTCTGATTTTTAAAACATTGATCTGTACCTGGGGCTTGCAGGTATGTACCTGCAACATACCCAGCTCGTACCCGTACCAGGTACATATCAGCCCTGGTAGGGGAAGGTAACAGGAGTTTCCAGGCAGTCTAGTCAACAGTCAAATAAAAAAAGATAAAAAATAATTATTCAAAAGTCATGGTAGCCAGATGTGTACTTAAAATGGAATCAACAAGATCAATTTGCGAAGTTGACTCAAACTTGAATGGAACTCAACACCAAGACTTGACAAAAGACTATAAAGTGAAAATCCATAAAATTTTGAAATATAGGAAAATTCACAATGTTCTTTATTCAGATTAAATGAGATCCAATAATAAATAATTTCTTGGTAAAATATGAATTAATATCCAAATATAACTCAATAATGCAGTTGCACATGAAGTGAAAAGTATTTACTTCGTGTTAAAAATCCCATTCCAAAATCAAGTTTTTTCTATATATATCAGAGACTCAAAAAAATCACATTGGAAAAAAAAACATTTTTGTTTGTCCTAAAACCCTTGTGTGCTCTAGAGTCTACAATAACCTGTTAGAGAGAGGAAAATATGTTAAAAGGAAATCTAATTTACTACATCATACAGATGACTGAACCTCATTACATTTTATCTTTTATTTGAAGAAACTATAGGAGAATTTATGACTGCATCTTAGTGTATTGAATGATCTTTATAAGAAATTCAGCTCTACAGTCCTACAGAAACCATAGAGTTATAGATACATTTCATGCAGGATGTTTGCAATCTACTAGAAACTACCTTTTGTAACGTACGCTATGAAAGGTGTCAAGAAATATGAAAACTTCTCTTTAACTTCTTTATGTCCATAATTTATCCATTAGCATAAGCTTCTGCTCCATTTATTTAGTATATAATATCACCTAGATTGATCCCAACAATATGAATTCTCTCAATACCCACACATGGACAGACCCTTAATTGCTATTGAGAACCATTGAGTGAGCTACATGTATAATACACAAAACTCCAATTATCTACAATGTCAACAAATATTATAACTGCTCTTTTTCAGTCAACAACATCATTTAAACATCTTCCATGAAATCAGATAATTCTGAAATCGATGGATGACAAAAAAACAGTAGCAATGCTTCCCTCGTTCCCTTCTTGTGCGGCAGTCTTACATTGGAGAAATGTGTAGACCAGTCCATAAGAGAATCAGAAAGCATAGTGTGGATCTCTGTCATAACCAGATTGCAAAACTGGCTCTTGTGGAACACTTACATTCAACTACACATTGTATTTTCATCGAAAAAGCAAAATTCATCACAAAGGACATTCACTTCATAAAGACGTGACTCAAGGGAGGCAAGTGATATTATAAAATACTCTGACAATTTGAATAAAGATGATGGTTTGCACTGGACATGCCCTTAGCCATGGCGACAAAATAATTAAATTATTATATTTTTAATTACTTATTCCCGACATCATATGCTTGTAAAGACTTACGTGTATAAGGAGCTCTAAGTTATAATTCTTTATCATCATTCATCTTGACAATGGGTCACAAAGTGTGATCCAAAATGCCAGTGTTCTTACACATTTCTATGCAGTTTTTTAATCCAAAAACTTTCTTCCATCATTAAGACTTTAAAATGAAAATAGAATTTCTTGTCAATAGTTCTCCTCCTTTTCAAACAGACAATTCATCAATTTAATATATGTACACTAAAGTTAATAATAAGTTATTTGTTGTGTGCGTCTTGTGCATAAAACAACTAACCATCAAGCATCTACAACAATTAAAATAAATATCTTGTACCACAGCAACATCCTCAGAATCTTCATCAAGAGGCAAGATATTGCAATGAAGGCGTTGATAATGAGAATACAGAGGATCTTCCTGCAAATGTACAATGCAAGAAAAAACTTTAGAATGTAGCGCAATAATGTATAAGGTACATAAGACAGTGATGAGATTCAATTGGGGAGATAGTAAAATGTCATTAACTAAAGAGCAACTTTAGTTTCTAAAGAGAGCAGTGTAATCAGTTTGTGTCAAAGGCCTCACATCTTCTTCGGTGTCATCCTTCAGCAACTTTGTTGCGAGTTCAATTTCTCCCAACGCCTCGACCTTGAAGAAAGCAAAAGTAATCATTAGCTATAAAAAGGTCCAAAACCCATTTTCTATGAATATCTTCAAGAATTAAAAACCCACACAAATAATTCCCCTAAACAAAATAATCTAAAAAAGAAAATTGGTAATTTCCAGTTTTCACACCCAAATGCACGAGTCGCCAAACTAGCGTAAAAAGGTGTACGGTTGTCAACATGGTTTCATGAGGGAAAAGTATCAGATGAAGAATGACTTCAGAGGAAAAAAGTAACCACTGACGATAAAATCACAACTATAAAGGAATTGCATTTTTAAAAATACATACTTTTTATAATATAGTGATATCATGATGCCCATATGACAAATGGAAGGTGTAAATAATGGCATGATAGAAATCTTTCAACTGTCTAGGGTTTGCACATTTTAATAAATACTTTTTTAAAGGTACCAATTTCCTGCCGCCCATGTGACAAATGAAAGAAGAATAAAAATAACAACCTGATAACAAAGTTTCCACATATAGGAATCGCATTATGTAGAATGAATATTGTTTGAACTGAATATTTTAATAAATACTTTTTTAAAGGTACCAATTTCCTGCCGCCCATGTGACAAATGAAAGAAGAATAAAAATAACAACCTGATAACAAAGTTTCCACATATAGGAATCGCATTATGTAGAATGAATATTGTTTGAACTGAATCTCCTTCATGAATGATGACACCCATATGACCAATGGCTGTAAAATAGTAACCAGTTTCCTTGTCAATAATAAAGTGTGTACTAATAATATGAGGGCTTCAAATTAGTTTAAGTCTCCAAATTAGTCCCTGATATTAAGTTTTAAGTATGAGTTTGTGAGTATGTTGTGTTGGGGCATGGACGTAAGGTGGGGAATTTACAGCAATGACAACCCAGGTTACAAACTCAGAGGGCATCCTCCCCACGTTAACATGACTGACGCATGTAATATTGTGTACACATTATTGATGACTGTTTAAATTAGAGAGGGAACCCATTCCTTAAACAAGGGACCATTTATCCAATAAAGGAAGTGTAGTGTCCCTTTTTGGTGGGACTTCCGGAAAAAAGCTAGGGCTGAATGAGAGATGACTAAAACTAATTTTTAGATGGCTGTAATCAGACTTCTGAGGGCTGTATATGACTGAAAATGCACACAAAACCTGCAAGTTTCCCTTCCTAGGGCAGCAACCTGTTTTGGGAATTCCCACTCACTTTTGGATGCCCTAAACTCACTGAAAATATGCCCAATCAAGCTCAAAAATTCTTATTAGTCACCAGTAATCAAAATATGAAGGAAAATTAGTTTTTAGTGCCCTAGAATTGAAGATATGAATTTCTATAAACCCTTGTCTACAGAGTTACTTTAAAAATTCATAACTTTACCTAGGAAGCTGCAAAATTTATGAAATTTGGGATGTTGAGGTTTAAAATATGAAGAATGCGAATATCAACTCAACTTGCCCACACATCCACTCAAACATGTCAAATCTGACCTACAAGCAATTCGCCCCTCTTGGAAATAATGAATTAGTGGCTCAAACATGCAAGAAAATGATTGCTTTCACCTTTAATAATTAGTATAAATCCATCCATGCAAGAAATCATACCATACATCCATCCAAACATATCCACAACATGCTCATGATACAAGTTTCCTAGAGCTAGATAGAAAGATAATCAGCTCCAAATTGCTTGAGATATTCAATAATTCCAAATATCCTTGCTTGAGGGTTTTCGTCCCCAAGACGAGTTCCACTATCAAGGGTTTTTCGTCCTTTAAGTGGTCTCAAACAAGGGTTTTCGTCCTTGATGAGAGACAGAAAGGTCCCACCTTTATCCCAAATGAAATAATAAGATTCAACATAACCACATAATGGCCAAGCATCCTCCTTTTATAACATAAGAGGTGTTACATCATAACTTATAGACAACCTTATAATAAGTACCTTTTAATTATCTACATTGTATTAGGACGGCTTATATGCTCAAAATACTTTATATTCTAATTAAATAAGTTCTTCTATTTGAGCGCTTGGTTTCCCAATAGGAATACATTATAATAATGAAAATATCTACTTAGATAATGTTATCCAAGTCTTCCCCTTGCTTCTTTCCTTAAACCCACAAGGAGGAAGAATGCATTAAGGTTTTCAATTCTACTAATCTCCAAAAAGGGATGTGACAGTCCCCCCTTCCCAAGATTGCTTGTCCCCAAGCAATTACAAGTACTCGGATCACAAATAAATCTCAGCTGCTCCTCCTTTGACATACATGCATATGAAGCAAACTCATTAAAGAAAAAAAATGTGTCCCCTTCTTCATCCACTCTTGGTTTGTGGATAGGATGACCAATTCTTCTTCTTTGCTTTCCAAGGTCTCATAAATACTATCCAAACATTGGTTGTTCCCAATTTCCTTCATGTTTCCCCCAAACACAACTATAAGCATGTCTTTTGTTCACTAAAATCACAAGGATAATATCTAGGATCTTTCTTATAATAGTTGAAAACACATCAACAATGATAGTAGATTGCAAACTCTTTAACCTTATGGTTGAATACTCCTCTCTAGTTGTCAAATGAATGGATAAGGAGTTGAAATTGTTGCAGACAGCAAATGAAACAAAAATACAACATGCTGTCATAATGATTACCTTGGCCTCAAAAAGATGCTTCCAAGCTGCCCTAAAACTAATCTCTTCAAAATTTGGCTCGGATCAGAACTTATGAGTGCTGATATGTAAGTATAACAGCCATACCTTGCCCAGAATTTTGTCCTGAAATATGTTGGAATATTGGCCTTAATTGTTCTTAATGAGTGATCCCTCTTACACACCATTTCAAATAAAAACATCTTCAAACCTGCCCCTCTATTGTTGTCCCAAGAATATATGAGCAACCCAACAAATGAGATTGGGAAAAACACCTCGTCTCGGTTGTAGCATTGCATTTATTACTCGAATTCGGAATTGTAGTGGCCAACAAACATCTTGTGAGAGTTACCCTTACCTAGTCAATGTCACTAGAAGAAGAGCACCACTTGTGATCAAAATCCACTTGGTGGTTGCAAATAAAATGTGGAACCAGTTGGAAATAATAGCCACAAGATCTTAAATAGCTCCCATAATGGTTGTCCCACATTCAAAACCATGCAAATTTTGATCTTCCCTAGTTGTGAATGATGCCCTAGCAGTAATAAGTTTGCCTTACATCTCTGAAAAACTGATTGTAGCACAAGTGTAACCTCTATATGAGACCATCAAAAAAGATGGGCTGGTTTCCTTCCTCAAATCTAAGTGCTATTGAGGGATTTCGTCCTCAATAGACCTCCATGGAGGGTTTCCGTCCTTGATGGATGAAACAGAGAGAGAGAGAGCAAAGCATGCTCCAACTCCAAGAAAATAAATTCCAAAGCAAGCATAATCATCTTCCAAGCCAAGTGACCCCTTTAAATAGCTAGAGGTGGCGCCAAATACCAAATAGAATCCTCTTAAGGAG
The DNA here is from genome assembly GCA_019776745.2 of Taxus chinensis. Classification (NCBI taxonomy): domain Eukaryota; kingdom Viridiplantae; phylum Streptophyta; class Pinopsida; order Cupressales; family Taxaceae; genus Taxus; species Taxus chinensis. The sequence goes on from CM034148.1 coordinate 679,489,620, forward strand.
GACCGGCCTCCTTGGAGACAATAGTTCTTTTTTCTTTTATTTTTCCATTGGCTTTTCACCTTTCCCCATCTGACCTAACTCTACTTAGAAAATTACTTAACTTTAATGCAAAGCTCGCAAAAACAACTTAAAATCATGACATTAACTTCCCTTGCTCACTCCCTTTTATCCCACAAGAAGTGAAATGGGCCCAGGGTCTTCAAAGAAAACTAGTGTTGAGAAGGGGACATTACAACCAAGCCCTCAACAAGATCACAGTGAAGAACCACTATCCTCTTCAAAGGATTGAGAATCTACTAAAGCAACTCCACGGTGCAAAAAAAATTCACCAAAATCAATCTTAATCTGGTATCATCGGAACCATTTTGAACCTACAAACATCTACAAGATAGCCTTTAAAGCCAAGGAAGGTTTGTTTGAGTAGTTGGTTATGCCCTTCAGCCTGACTGACGCACCTATGACATTCATGTGGATGATGAATGACATTCTCCGGCCAATCATAAGTTCCTTTGTCGTAGTCTACCTTGATGACATCTTAATCTTCAATAAAACATGGGATGAACACTTACACGATATTCAACAAGAGCTCCACACTTTGTGCAAGAAGATACTATGTGTTAACATGGAGAAATGTTTAATTGCAATGCAGGGTATACAATATCTAGGATACAGAGTAAACACAAAAGGAGTTCATGTGACCCAACCAAGACCTGCATCATCCAAAAATGACCTACACCAAAGAATCTTAAAGAGCTGAATTTCTTGGGACTAACAAACTTGTTCAAAAGGTTTGTAATTGGGTTTCTCGCATCACTAGGCCATTGGATATAGTTCCATAAGGTGGTCCCAAAGCAGCCTCTGTCTAGTCAGTCACACAACAAAAATCATTTGAAGACATGAATTATAGACTCTATTCTATGTCAATATTTGTGTTACCTAGTCTTCAACAGCCACTCAAGATAGAGAGTGGTACATCCAATCATGCACTCGTAGCAATCCTTTCTCAACATGGTTACCAAATTTGTTACCACAGTGAATCCTTCACTACACTAGTAAGGAATTATACAATATGTGATCACGAGCTTTATGCTATTCTTCAAGCATGCAAACATTGAAGTATAATATTTTTGGAAAAGAAATTGTGATCCATAGTGATCACAAGCACTTTAATTCTTGCAGACTCAAAACAAGTAGCATGAAGAGTGGCATCAAAATGGTATTCTTATCTTTAGCAATTCTATCTCAACATCAAGCATAAGAAGGGAAGTGCCAATCCAATAGTCGATTGTTTGAGCCGGCCTCTGCTTCAAGCTATCCTCGATGTGCTTGGTCCATATGCACATGAAGTAAACACTTGGTCATAATTGTATCCATCTAATTTGTACTTTGCAGAAATCTAGCATGACTTGTTCAACAATAAGTCAGTTCCAAATTTCTATTTGCAAGATCGACTCCTAAATTATCTCGGTCACTTGTGTGTATTGCAAAATGAAGAGAGATGAAAACTGATATGGAAAGCTCATTTCAGCAAGGTCGTAGAGGACATTGGAGTTGTAAAGACTCTTGTGGTGCTACAAAGTACTTTTTGGCCACACCTCAGATCAGATGTCTCCAAGTACATCAGGTCTTGTACCATGTAAGCAATTGCCAAACTAATCAACAATAAGTAAGGTATGTATACACCTATGTCAGTTCTAATGAGACCATTGAAATTTGTTTCCATGGGCTATCTCTCACGCAATCCTACTACCAAGCATGGTAATAATTGTGTTGCATAGTGGTAGATAGATTCTCAAAATGGCAATTCTCACAACTAGTAAGAAATCTATGTCCGCTTTGGAAACCAATGATAAGAAAACTCCAGATTTGATGATAAAATTTAGCAACAACAATTTGAGATTAGCACATGAAAATAGGAAATATCCAAAGACAAATAAAATATCGAAAATAATTGAGTAATTTCTATTGAATAAGAAGGGCATTTTATACAATTGCTTGCTCCTATAATCATGGAGACAAGTCTTATCTTTTTACCCCCAAATCTCTCCTCTATTCCCTAGTCTTACTCCCACACCCCTATCTATTAGTTGTACATGACAACTATTTGTGCACACTTATGATTTATTTAAATATTAAATAATACAATTATTTGAACCATATGTTCACACTATGAACACTTCTTAACATTCACCCCCTTAGTGTGAACATGGGTGAGTTCTGTCTAGTACATGCTCATGTTCTACAATCCGATGGTTTTCAAAGAGTACCATCAACTCCAACAGGTTTTCTAGTGGAACCATTAACCACTTTGTATGTGATTTTCTAAGAGATTCACAAACTCAAATTGGTTTTCTAGTGGACCACCAACCACTTTCATAGTAGCGTACACGTTTTCCCATCCACAATTTACAAAAGAGAACAAAATATAGGAAAATATGTTCCTTACTATGAACAGGAATTATCCATCTGTTCTTATTTACTCTCACACATGCTGAAAGCAAACACACACAAAAAAGCAGAAAATAAATGATCACCAATACAATATTGCAGCTTCATCGATGGTGCCTGACGAGAGGTCGCTAAAACGCCTCCTTCCTCTGTTGCCTTCGACCTCCATGGTGATGCAACTTAGTTAACAAATGTAGCTTTTAGGCTCATTACACAATTTTTCTGAGTGTCGGATTCAACTGATTATGCATCCCCTGACTATGGACGTCGCGTGCAAGCGAAAATGCATCCAATTAAAAAATTACATAAACGTATTATGCACCACTTTTTTGTTTCAAATCCTCGTTTTTATTTCCATTTTTCTCTTAAACTAGAAACTGGGTTTTTGTAAAATTTTAACAGAAGTTTTCTAGATATTAACTAAACAAACCCAATAAATTTTGTAATATTTCGAATCTGGGTTTTTTTAGATACATTCAATCTATCAAACATTTGTTTTAAAAACAACAAAAAATTTCATTCAACATACACAGAATTTTACGCATAGATACAAGACGAATCTGAAGCTGATGTAAACTACAATATTGTGTGTCTTGTTCTTATCTTTCCAGAAGAAAAAAAACGAGACATCAATCGGATGTCATATTAGTAAATTGCGTTCTTTTTACTGTGATGTGTCTGCTGGAAATTTTCTTACGGGATTCCATCAACCATCTTCTTCTTCTTCTACACTTGCTGAAGGAAACCTGCTCTGATACCAGATGATAGCAAAACTCCAGATTTGATAATAAAATTTAGCAACAATTTGAGATTAGCACATGAAAATAGGAAAAATCCAGAGACAAATAAAATATCGAAAATAATTGAGCAATTTCTATTGAATAAGGACATTTTATACAATTGCTTGCTCATATAATCATGGAGACAAGTCTTATCTTTTAATCCCCAAATCTCTCCTTTATTCCCTAGTCTTACTCCCACACCCCTATCTATGAGTTGTACATGACAAACTATTTGTGCACACTTATGATTTTTTTAAATATTAAATAATACAATTATTTGAACCATATGTTCACACTATGAACACTTATTTCCTAACAAAATTGTACTTCAAAAATGTTTGGGTCCACTTTGGATACCAAAAACTACCATTTTTTACAAGGACAAAAGGTTTTTGGGGAATCGGGAAAGCACTCTAGTCTATGATGGACACAAAGTTGAACAAGTCTATTGCGTTCCATCCTTAGACTGGTGCACAAACATAAGTGGTAAATAAGATGATCATGCATCGTCTCGGAATGTATATTTTGAAGAAGCAACACACATGGAATAAAAGCATTCTTATCTTTTGACATAGCTGCAATAGAGCAGTTTATAACTCTACCATATGCTACCCTTTTCAGGTTTGTTTGGGTTTCCAACCTCTAGCGCCTATCAATGTATCTCATCCTACACTACCTATTAGAATATGTGGAGAGAGAAAGAATAATGAAAAAATAGAATGTACAAAGAACAAATGAAGAGTAACCGGAATGCACTGTCCGTCCTTTTATTATGTAAGAGATGGTTACAAAATGGTTGAAGTGGTTACAACCGTTTATTACTTAACACTTAACATAACACTAATTCATAATCCTTAATTTTAAACCCTATATTCTAATAAAAATGTAACTGAAATTAGGTGGGGGCTGCTAGAAATGATGACAGCAGCATCAAAGATGGCAGTTTGGCTCATGGCTGCCATAATAATGTTTTTTTCTCACTTGGTGTAGATAACACCTCATTCCCCAACTCTTGATTGCATTCTTCACTCAACGTAAAACTCGGAAAGGAAAACTTGAGCATCATGCAAAACTGATCCAAAGTCAACCACCTAGAATTATCTTTCTGTAGTGGCCTCCTTGGCTGCCCAAAAGGTGGTCTAGGCTGCCCTCTTCCAGCTGTCCTAGGTTGAGTTGTACCTTCCTCAAAGCCTTTATGTTTCACTCCCAATCCAAGTATTGGAGGGACTCTATTTCTATGCAATATGAAACCTTTTGCAATCACAAACTTGCCATCCTCCAATATGGCATCTTCATCTTCAGTTGCAGTCCCATATTTTTCACCATATGCTCGGGTGGATAACAATTTCAGATGATCTTTCTTCTTTATTCTTATGCCTACACAAAGAACAAACAAATTAAAAGAAAAAAGAGCTCCCAAAATAATTTCTTCATACCCTGTAGGTATGGAAGCTAGCTCTCTTCCATGGCTTGCATTCTCCTCATGATTTTCATTCTCCTCATGATTTTCATTCAAGTGATGGAATCCCAAAAATCCAACCATGTTGTCACAAACACAGTTGTATCCATGCATTTCCTTCCTTAAAATTAAGATGATAGTGGCTGGAAACTGTCCTACAGTTGACAACATGGAAAGGGGGCTGGATGACAGCAGCACAAAAACTTATAACAGCATGCTTGAAATCCCACAAATCAAGACTCCTACTTCCAATCATATCTCCAAATCTCAGCTGAGTGACAATGCTTGGAACAACCAGATAACAACCATCCCACTCAATTTCAAACACAAAATTCATGAACTCAACTTCTACTTCTATTGGAGCACTCCCTTCAAGAGTTTGTTTATCAATTAGGAATTCAAAATCCTTATAACATGACTATTGTTTTGAAAATAAATTTGTAAGTTTTACCCCATTATGTGTTGCCCATATGTCTTGCCTTCTTTTGGAAGTTCTACCCCTCCTCTTGGCTCTAGCAATTTATCCTATGTCATGCTTGGAAGCACAACCTCTTGGCCATCAACCTTGAAACTCCACTCCATGGTTCGATAGTCTTGTGTAAATTTACCCAAAGAGTGTGGCCATGACACTCCAAGTATAAAATTTGTATCTTCGTTACAATTCACATAGAAGTCACCACTAACCATGTGCTTGCCCAAGGTGACCTTAAGTTGTTGGAACCTCTTGGTGCAAGGGATGATGAGGCCATCTTGTAGCATCTCATCCTTCACAAGGGAGTTCGAATGCATAACAAACTCCATATGATTTCCCATAAAAAAAAAATTCAACCATATGCACGAAATGAAACACTCACTAGCCATAGTAACATGGAACCCGTTGAGGATTTCATCTTTTTTGTAACTCAAAGGATCTATGTACCCTTTGCCACTTAAAGTATTCTTCACTTTATCACCGTTTCCACTATGTTGTCCATGATGACCACCAATTATACTATGAAGCATCAAACTTGACATAGGCTCATTCTTTTCAACAAGCTGCCCATGATGACAAAGTATGGCAGCGACATTGGAGGAGACCAAAAAACTGAAATGTGATTTTCACTATCATACCTTGGTGTGTCTTCAACTTCTTCCTCTTTATTTTGTCAAATGAAGCTTGGTTGAAATGTCATCATATTCAACTAGTGAAGCTCTTCCTACCTTGACTTCATCCATATTTTGTTGGCACATGCATGGAGCCTCTTAGTGGTTCTTGTCAAAGTTATGAACACCATCAATTCGTCTCTTATGAGCTGTTGTTTTGAAAATTCGAGCAAGCTGAGTATTCTAATTATCACCCGGAGATTGGGCTTCAACCACCAATTCCCCTCCACAATTTGGTGCATCATATTTCCCTTCTTTCTCGGGCTCATGCTCCATGGTTTCTTCATCAACCACATGCCCCTTCACACCACTGGCTCATCCCTAGGAAGAGTGATAAGTACTTCTAGGGCTTCCATGGGCTACTCCCTCTCATTGTCCAATAAGTTCAAGTGCTCTTCTTCTTCCTTCATCACAATGGAGGGACTCTTTCCCTCTAGGGCTGGAACATCTTTCCCATTTTCCTTGGGCATAGCTCTAGGTTTAGACCTTGGTCTAATTCCCACTCTACCTTTCTTCAACCCTATGAACTCAGCGAGTGATATGGTATCACAAATCTTCTTTGGAAGAGCCCTATACTCCTCATAGTTGTCTGTAATGTTGTAGCCCATTGAATGTCGTGTTTCAACCACTGGAATGACTTCCTTTCTTGGGAGCAAGGTTGGTCGGAATGACCTAGATGAAGAATCACTCACGATTCTTGGTGGCTAAATATTATTGTTTTCTATTTAAGAGCTTCCTTCACCATTTAGGTTTTGCACGGCATGGATCAATTGTGCCATCTTATTCGCCAATCTTTCTTGCCCTAGGGAAAACCTCTCAACCTAACATCATCACAAAGTCTGCTCAACTTGGCTTTTTCAAAATCTTTGTGGCCCATACTATCCATCTCAAGTGGCTGCCCTGAAGTCTTCTTACCCTTTCTTTGATAGCAAATGTACTCATTGTGATCTTCTTGCATAGATAACCCTCAAGTAGCAAGTTCTTGGGCTCTGATACCACTGTAATGTCCCTTTCTAGGGCTGAAACTGAAAAATGGGGAAATAACACAAACCCAAATTAGAGTAATCTGATTTTTATGACAGCAGATCTGGAAATATAAGAAAGCCTAGCAGCAAACTATATCTGCATTTTTAGGGCATCAAACACCCTCCAAACAAGCTAAAAATGGATGTATAAATTCTCCTAAATATTATATTTAACCAATGGAATAAACATCAAGCAAAAGTACTCCAAACCATATGCAAATTATGAAGTTCTACCCAGCTGTAATTAAATTAATGACAGCAGAAATACAGCTCACAATAATGGCTGGACAAGAAGATTCCAATCCCCAAAAATATCATGAAAGGGTGAAATCAGCGTCTAAAATTATGAGAAAAATGAATATCAGTTCCAATTGCCAAGATGTGCCCTAGAAGGCACCTAGTGTCCCCAGATTTCACCCTGAAATTTGGGACTACCCTATGTAAAAAAAAATCGTACTTCTAAAATAATGGGCTGTTTTGTGTTTTTATTGCCAAATAGTTTTTGTATTGTGTCAAAATATTCCCAGAGAGTCATATTAGCCAATTTCGCCAAATACCCAGATGCCCAAAATCGTTATATTTTGTCACTAGGGTTTTCCTACGGGAAATTTGTATTTAATTATTTTGAGCCCAGTTTGAGGCAAATTGTGCTCCAGTTTAACCTTGTTGTGGTCTTACATGTCAATATTCCCATATACCAGTAGGGTTTTAACGAGGAATGAATCATGGGCTTTATCTGTGACTTCTGGCAACGTTTTGCGTTTTTGGTGTTTTCCCGTTTTGATTTCTGTGAAATTTCTCTAGGTCAATTCCTTTGACGGTTTAATCTAATTTCTTGCCTGGAGTATCTGGAGATCACCTATGGATGTTATGCCAGAAGGAATTTGCCACGGGAGGTTTGGTTCTCTCTGAAAAGACGAAGTCATGCACGAAAAAGCTTCTTCTGGGCAGGTCGCATTTTCGGAAAAAGAAGGTTTTAAGCTACAATGGGATTTTTGGTAGCAGCAAGTGGGAATTTTGTATCTGCCTAGCAAGGTACTTTTTCCCATGGAAGCAACGCCACTTAAGTCACAATGGAAAAATTAGAGGCAACAAGCAGGCGGGAATTTCTTACCTGCCTTGCAGGGTAAAAATTCTCATTGTGAAATAAAAAAAAAATCACTTAAAGCATTGATGGGATTTTCTTACCTGCCTTGCAGGGTAAATAATCTCATTATGAAAGTCAAACAACTTAAGTGGATCATGGGATTTTTGGAGCTGCGGTGCAGGGTGAATAATCCCATTGAAAATTAGCTTTTAAAATTAGAAATGGGTTGTCAAAAAGTGTGCCCCCTTTTGGAGTAGAGGGACAACTTTAATGCAATTAATTAATTAATTCTATTTATAAATTTGGCGCCCAAGCATGGGGGAAAAGTCAACAAAGAAGAAGAAGATAAAGGGATTTAGAAATAGAATTATAAAATTAATAAATATTTATTTAATGCAACCCCTTCATGTCAAAAAGTGCTACCCATATTGAGAAGGAATAATGTTTTTTAAAGTATTAATTGATATAATTAATTCCTATTTTTAGTGGATGAGGTCAAAGCACATTGTGAAGCTTAACTGAACTGGAAGTGGAGAGCTAAAATTAAATAAATTTAATTTATTGAATGGCAACCATGAGCATGCACAAAATAGGCGCCCCAATTGAGGAGAAAAACATGTTAATTTATTAATTAATCATCAGGAATAGGAGGGGCAATAATTAATTATAGAATGATGAGGGTTATATAAGCATGGGCTGCCATAAGGATGAATTAATTAATTCTTTAGCAAGGAAGTGCAGCCCAAGCAATTTTGGCGCCCCATTTGAAGAGGAATTTTGCTCAGAAGGTGTATTTACTGCTGGAAGCTTCAAAGTTTGGCGCCCATGTTTGAAGGAGCTTGAATTGTGTCTGCATAGTGGTACAGGTGCTCAGGTGAAGTTGATAAAATTCATGCTTGCTTTGCATGCAAACAAAACGTCAAATTTTGAGGCAGTAGGCTTGATATATGCAGATTTTTATACTTAAAATCAAGTGTTCATGTTCCAATTGCCATCTTTGTCTGAATTAATTGCAGGAATTCATTACAGGTGCTTTTATAAGAGAAAGGGAGCTTAAATCAATGTCCAATACATTGAACATATCCTCCGAATCTGAAGAAATATCTAGATCTACATCGGTTGTAAAGAATTCCGGCCGAATAAAGAGAAAAAGAATTGCTCAGACAAAGACAAATTCGGCCATAGCAAAGCGGGATGAAAAAGAAAGCACAGCAAAGTCATGCATCACTTTCAGGTTTACTGACATCGGAGATACAGATCTAGGTCCGGAGCCCCTTTCTGAATTGATTGACAGATCCAGAGCTGGAAAGACTTCTCTCATGCGTGCGGTCAAAAGCAATGGAATCATTCGAGCTGCAACATTTCCATTCACAGCCCAACTGCTAGAATTCGTCATGAAGTGAGCTAGGTCTTACCATCCATTATCTAGATCAGTCTGAGATGTTGCGGGGAAGACAATAATTCGGCTGGACGCACAGTTCATCAATTATTGTCTGAAGATTCCAGCATGAAAGGTGGTGACTACTATTAGCAAACAAGATGTCGGCAACAGATGAGAAAAGCATAAAGTTGACTGCATGGGCATAGTGAAAAGCAGATACATGAAGAAGCCCAGATCTCCTTCCAAGTTCCCAAGAACTCTTCCACAGTCTAATCTAGTACAAGAGGTGGATGATATTGCCAAATTGTTATGCAGGATAACTGGCGAAGCAAACGCTCACAACTTCCGTGCATGGATGTATGCTTTCATCAGGACCATTGAAATCAACAAAGCAGATTCAATAATCAATTGGTCGGAAATCATTAGTGACAACATTGGTGAACAGCTTTGGAATGTGAGGCGTACTTACAGCTTCAAAATGACTTCGTATTTGGTTTATGCAGCAGCTTCACAGGGTGTCTTCTCCAAGCTAGATAAATGTGGTGTTCTTTCCAAGGACCCTATTTTCGAGTGCTACCCATAACTTCCTGTACCTGCATGCAATAAAAATTACAAGGTGGTCAACGATGGATTCTTCTACGGATTCATTTGCAGGGTGGACAGCGATCTAAAGGCCAACAGGGTGAGCAAGGAAGCGTGGGAAGCTGTGTCCAGAATTGGCAGTATCTTCATCCAGTTTGCGGATTTTACATACCTCAGGGTCACCGGCTTTTCGGGAGAACCAGTTAAGTTGCCCAGATACCCGAGTGATAGATTGATCATCATAGAGTTGAGCAGACAACTTGTGGAGATGCATGACCTACAGTCGAAATGGCACAAGTATACAAGCTTCTTCCCGATCACTGTGGGCTATTATAGCTGCCAGAGCATTCATAAAGCCCAAGGAATTGAAGCGGAGATGTTCTCTGAGTACAAGCTAGAGTTCTTCCCAACACGGCAAAACTTCGATCCATTTCGAGTGGCAAGGAAAACAATCTCCCAGGAGTACGCGCATGTGCCTTCATTGGAAGATTTCTAGATGAAGTGCAGAAGCAAGTACGAAGTTTGAAAGAAAGATTTCAACAGGTTATCAGCACGGCAAGTGTTTGACTTTGGATTAGCACAGATACCTGCGGATCTTAAAGATGATGGGCCTGTATTACTTGACACATACCATCGGATGGGAGATAAAGCTATACTTCAAGAGTGTGTAGGTGGCTGCCATACGATCGAGGAAAGGTCTATCGCCGTTCTAGTTAATACTTCAAACTGGTTGCTGATGAAGGGATATTGCCTTGATGAAGCATTGATGAATCAAATCATGGGCAACTTCAGCACAGGGGATTCCCTCAAGAGGAAGCACGGAGGAGAAAGCAGCAAAAGGCCTAAAAAGATTAAAGTGCACAGAAGGTCGCACTCAAAGGAGAAGATCACTTCTACTACTATGGTGTTAGTTCCAACTTCTCCAGCATCAAGTACTTCACCGACTGTTGCACCTCAGCAGGATACTGTCATTCCTCCATTGAATCCGGCAACATTCATCTTTTCTCCTCAGCCACTCCGTTCAATGCCTCTCCCTGAAGAAACGTTGAAGTTGCAAATGGCAAAACTCGAAAGAGCTGTCTTTGGATGATTCAGAGGATGGCAGCCACAACACTGTAGCGGTTTCAAATGGAGAGGAATCAGAGCGTGAGATAATGGTACACTCGGCAACTTCTCGTTCTCCGAGAAGTAATTTCTCAGAATGGTTGGCTTCGCAGTTGGTTCCAGATGTTAGAGAGGAAATCAACTTGGAGGAACACGACTTGCAGTTGCTCCTGAATCTAAGCGGAAAAGACAGAAAACCTAAAGTTGCTAAGGTAACTTCAAGGTTGATCATTGAGGAGTCAGGGCAGAAGTTTGCCGAGGTGTCGGTTCCAGCAGAAGGAAAGAAGAAGGATGAGCTCACGGCAGAAGACATAACAGTGACCAGAGTACCCATAGGTCAAGCCACCACAGAAGGATTGAAGCAAGACACACAGACATTGATAGATGCTCTACTCCTTAGGCTTGACAAAGAAAAGGCGGAGAAATTCGAACGTCAGAAGCAGGTATCCCAGTTGTGCGAGATTATTGCCAAGGTTGCCAAATCTTCCATTCAGCCAATTTCAGCGCAAAAACAGGTGAGTGATCATCTGATGCAGGAAGTGGAAGATGCAAGTAACCAAGTTAAAGCTATCGACGAATGGAAAAGTCTAATCATTCGCCAAGCTTCTGTACAACTCGAAGAGGTGTCAGCCCGCCTAAAGGTTATGAAAGATGCATCAGATCAGCTGAAGCAACTAGTAACAAGCACGATAGATATGAACACAGTTGCTGAGAGTAATCTGAGTACTTTGGCCAAAATAAAAAAGTTGCTGAGAGAGGTGTTGATTGCGGAACGGATTGTGCCCGACAGATCAGTTGAAAAGGGGAAGCAGCTTGAGTTTGCAGTATCTTTCCGTTTGGAGATCTGCAAAATTATGCTGAAAAGGATGCAGGCACTTGAAAGTATGGCATCATTTTTACCAGACAATGTCATCGCTTTCACTAATGAGGAAGTGGTCGGGAACGTTACTTCATACACAAGGACCATTCCTAGCAAAGTGCCTAATTCCTTGGAAGGATCTCTTTTGATGGTGCAGGGGAGAATTGATGGAGTTGTTAAGCCTTTCACGATGAATTCCATCAGTAAACTAATGGCACTGCAATCAAATATTGAGAAGTTCGGGCCTAGCTTGGAGGATGTGGAAGTGTGTATCAGGGTATTGAACGAAGGCTTGCTGCAATTCAGGACAAAAAAAGAAGCTGTGGCTAAGACAGATGGGAAAATGTTGAATTATATGTTCGACAAGTATATTCAGTATCAAAACAAAAAGAAGATGTAAATATTACAGTTGGCGTGTCTTTCTTCTTCTATTTTTCACATTCCCAGATATAATTGTAAAACTTTAAAGTTATTGGTTTTGAAACCATTACTTTAAGTTATGTGGAACGATTTTATTGGTTAAGTGACAGATGTGTATAAGTTTGAATATGGACCCGGATGCATGTCACTTGAAGAGAAATTAGAGGGGGATGATTGCCAGATATTATATTTACTTTTTATTTATGTTCCAGTTCAGTTGAGTTTCCCATTTGTATTTTCCCTTCTACATTCTATAAGTAGAAGAAGAACCTTCGGGTTAGGGATGAGAATTTGTAAGCAGCATTCTTGTGTTCCAGATTTGTGTTGAAACCCCTGATAGCTATTTGAAGCAAAGGAATACAAAGGAGAAGATTTCCGGAGAACTTTGTGTCACAATGCATTTTGTTTCTAGCTTTTTATCTCAAATCCACTTATAAACTTTGTGTTCTTTTAGATCCAGATCTAGAAGCTGCCTTTGCTTATAATTATGTGTGTGTTAATATCTATTGGTTCCGTCTATGTGCATGCAATCAACTCTGTTATCTATTGATTGGGTTGCACATCTTCCCTATTTCTTCTCTATGTTTTATTATTTCCTTCTTTAAATATTTCTTTTCTTTAACAGTTGCTTACTTGTTGCAAAACTATACAACTATGGTTCATGAGCTGCATGGTTAAAGTAAAACCCCTGAATAGATACTAACATATTTTATTGGCAAATCTTACACGGGAGCCTCACCGGTAAATGAGGGAGATTTATCTCATGACTGCCTAGGTTTTCAGCTATGCAGGAAATCTAGCCAACAGCACCCAACTCCTCCAAGCAAGTTGCTACCCTAGGAGAGTGTCCAAAATTGATGTAGAAATCTTAGTAACTCTTCTCCTATCAAACCCTAGCTGAAAACCATCAACATCACTTTGCTTGAAGCACTTAAGAACCACCAATTGAAGAGTTTCCTTTCTTCAAATTGAACAAAGATTACGTCCTGCTTGTATGCCACACCAAAGGATTTTTGCCTCTTAGTGGATAAAATTGAGCACTCTGTCCAAAAACCATGCAAGTATAACTTTAGTTATAAGATAGATCCCCAAAATGAATCTAAGCGACCCTTTTTATACCCTTTTGGTTGCGCCAAAACCAATAAGGGAGTCTTCTCTCATGAATGACCTCATAAGGATGTTTACTTTTAACTTTATCTTTGGCTTTTCACCTCTTCAACCCAGCTGACCTAACTTAAGTGAGAAACTATGAAAGAAGAATGCAAATGCCCACAAAAAATACTGAAAAATATGACAAACACTTCCCTTGTTCACTTCCTTCTTGCCCAAGGGAAGTGAAATGGCCTCGAAGTCTCCAAAACAAACTAGCTTGAATAAGGGGACATTACATATTGATATTTCTAAGCATTTCTAGCCTTTTCGGTATTGTTTAGATCGAGTTCTTGGAAAGATATTGTGAAAATCAGATGTCTACACATTGTAGCCAGGGTTTGTAGACCAAAAACAGATCGCTGCCCTAATTTTTACATAAAATCATATTGTTGTCATAAACTTTCAGAAATTTGTATGTTGCTATCATAAATTCCAGCAATGTTCCATTAGGGTTTCGGGGAAAATCCAAATTCCTCAAATTTGAGCCCAAAAGGGACATTACATAATTACAATTCCTTATAGCCGATAGCATCCACCATTGTCAATGCAGTTGGCCATTGAGAAATACAACCAGACAGTATCAACCATGGCTCTAGGTAATAACAAATCATGTGGTCCAAAGGGAAGGCTCTAGAGGTGGAGGAAAGAATCAAGAGCTGATGCAAAGTGATTTGACAGAGGTATGAAGGTATTGTAGGTGGATCTGTAGGTGATAATAAGAGGATAATAAGGAGATGCTGAAGTAGGTGGTAAAAGGATGACTAGGAGGTATTAAGGAGGGCATATCTAAGGTATCAAGGACCGCACATTAAAGCTATCTCATAAATACCACCAACCAACCCTATAGTTTCCAATACTACCCGCTACCAGTAATGCCTTGCGCAACATCACTCAAGGGGGTTAATGTGCCAATGGTGCGTGCTAAAAGAAGTCAATACAAGTCAACAATAAGGTGCATTTAGTCATTACCTTAATGACATTTTTCCTCATGTATTTACTGGTAATAATCACAAGACAAGGGGACCCACTTAGCACACAAGCTTGAAATCACTTAAACACACAAGTTAAATTCCACTAAGAAGAAAAACAAATACGAAATTTGATGATGTTTTAGTCTTGGGTGATTGAGCATCTTTCTATTTTTTCTAGATTCTTTTATGAGTGCTAAGAGATCTGTTTTGATAAGATCCCAGTAGATTTAATAGAAAAATACTGGGAAACCATCAATCTTGGCGGCCTTTTCAGGATGGAATGATAAGTATATATTTGTGTTTCATCCTTTGAGGCTAGTTGCATCATAATAACATTTTCCTCCTATGTGATGAATCGAGGAATGTTCTAAAGAAACTTGTGTCTTTCTCTATTCCTTCTTGAATATGTCAAAGGTTCGGTGTGAGTCTCACTAAAATATTCTTTGACATGATTCAGGATTTCATCTAGTGTGAGGAAAATTGTGCCATCCATTTTTTGAACTCTACTATGTGACTAGAGTTGACATGTCTGTTTTAAATTGATTTGTAAATATATTTTGTATTTAAATTGATGTTTGCCCATTGTTTCCCTCAATCTTTGATTTCAATACTATTTTTCCTATTTTCGTAAGTTGGCCAAATTGAGTATGTGAAGCCTTTGTTCATTACCTCTTCAGAGGGGTTCAGACCCTCTCGGTTTTCTTTAGATATATTGACCAAAAGTGTCTTGCCCTCTGCATCCATGAGTCTCTGCTGCTTTAGGACCAGATTCTTCATCCCCCTCTGAGAGTCATTCCCACGAGACGGATTACAACATTCTTTTCGGTTCTACCCGTAGTTGGAGGATCTAAACGACAGAGCCATTCCGACCTAGTTACAGTGCATAGATCAGTTCATCCCCGATTGGGACTTCACATCTCCCCTGGTCACCACCAGCAAGCTCGGTCGCACACTCGTACCAGAGGGCAGCCCAGCTCCACCCGTCTCCCTGGCCATCGTTTTAGTCTCTGATCTCAGCAGAGGAGGGGGCCCTCGCCCCCCTCTTTGGATTGCCATTCCAGTAGGAGCTTCTTTTCATCGGCCTCAAATGTTAGGAGGGATGTGGCTACCATTTCTGAGTAGACTATTGGTCCTTGTTTGCTCCCTCTTTCATTCCCTTCTTTGCTTCTCCCTTCTTTCTCCCCCGTTTGTTTCATTGCCCCCGCCTGTGGGGATTTGGCTTTGGGGTTCTTGTTTGTTTTGGTTCTTTTCCTTTCTTTTGTTTTTGGGAACTCATTTTGAGTTTTCCCCGCTCGCACTTTGTATATTGTTTGGGCTGCAGTCCCATTGACCTACTTTTGCAGTCATTCGTTGGACATTAATATATTTATCTTATCTTATCTCTTATTTGTTTCTGTAGATGTGATTGTTGTGTTGTGATATGCAATGACTATTTGTGAATGTTGCCAAATGTATATTTGCTCCATTCTTTTATTTGATATTTGAGATGATTTATTTTTCACGTGAACTTGAACATAGCAAGTCCTTGAATATGGTTTTTCTCATGCCACCATTTCTCAATATTTTGCTTGAAAGTAGGACGTGATAATCACATCTTTTCCAATCAGAATTGTGGGTTTCTTCTTTGTTGGTGTTATATTTTTATTGTATTGGCTAATAATCTGAGAGTGTAGTGTCGTTAACCCTGGATTGAATCTATTTTGTGGTTGTGTTCCATCATTCCAAAACGAGGATTCTACCATTTTTTTCTACAATGCATTTATTTCGTTTTCTGTTAGGTGAAAATACCTTGCACAAGAATAACTTCAACCATTGTTGTGTCTGTTTCCAGTTGGGTAAGTGCTTCTGCTATCCTGTGATTAAATTTTGAGCCTCCTTTGTTTTCCTCGAGACCCTTGATTGAGTTGAGGTCTCCATGAGAAATAAAATTAATAGGAGATGGATTTTGCATCCAGATCCCCAGCTGATCCAAAAGAGAAATGTAATGATTACCAAGAGGAGGATTATAAATATTAACTATATTACAGCTCCCTTGAAATCCATGTGCATATGTATTTACTAGAAGACTCTAGGGAAGGTATGATGAAACCAATTTACATACGTATGTAGGTTCCATTGTATCATTGTGACTAATTTCATTACATTTCAAAATTTGTTTGCTAACCCATAATTCCAGCATATTAGGTTTGCCAATGTGAACCTGCTATCAATGTTTCTTGGAAAATAGCCATATCAATGTTCTCTCTTACACTTTGTCTTCAATAAGATGTGTTTGTTACGCATGCTTAATCCTCTTATATTCCATGATAAGATACACATTTAACTGTGCAGCTAGTTTCAGTATTGCTTGCTTCCAAGGGGATCTCCAAAGTGGAAAATTTCAGTATCCAGATCTGAATGTTTTTTCTTAAGGAGCCTTCCTCTCTGAGAATTCTCTTCTAAGTCTATTGTATAGTTGGAGGGTTTTTTTTTCTTGGCTCCATTTTCTGTCATTGGTCCTCAAAGCTTCAGATTAGTGGGTATTAGATCATCCCGTGCTTTTGTTGAGGTTGAAAGCTTTTGTTTCTTGTATTGGGTTTTGAATTAGGCATTGTAGATACAAATTTGATGGGTGTCAGACCCTTTAATTTGGTTTATCTTCAAATTCTTATGAGCTGATGATTCACTTTTTGAAAAAATCTTCTCTTTGGAAGGTTATAGATCATCCTCCATTTCAGCTACATCCATATCTACCAGAGTGGAAGGAGAATTTTGATGCTGAATTGAGAGTGGAGTCTGATGTACACTTTCCTTTTCGTGCATAGGCCCTCTGAAAACTTAGTTTCCTATTTGTTGCTCCAGTTGTGGATGTAGACTGTACTTAGTTTGCTGCAGTGGAACTGATTTTTTTTTCTGTGTTTGCAGCTTGCATCATTGGATTTGCAGCTTGTGGAGTCGTTTCTAGTGGAGATGGCTGAGTTGTAATATCGTGATCTTCCTGGTGTGGACAGACTGGCCAAATGACCATGATTATGGCATATGCAACATCTGGTTGGGATGTAGAATATACTCAATTTGCAGCTCTAGATATGGCTTTTTCTCCATGTTTGCATCTTTCTTTGTAGGATTTACAGCTTCTGGAGTCTTTAGTGGAAGTGGCAGAGTTGTCATGCCCTAATCTTCCTGGTATGGACGGACTCTAGCAAGATGACCATGTCATGGCAGATCCGACATCTGAACGCGATGTTTTCATAGTCTAATGACTGTTCCCATTCTCTGCCCTCATGTCCAGCATTATGATATCCAAGAAGCTTGTCTAGATCTAGATTTATGCATATGCATGCATATAGTTTAGTACCCAAAAATTTCATGTAAACTTGGAAGTTGCAATATATTCACCTATGGCATTCCCTATCTTCTTGAGAGCATGCTCTTCCAGTATTCACATGGGAGCTGTGGGACCGTACTGGGAGATCCTTTGGTTGGGATGAAAGCTGGACCTATGCATGGGAGATCCTCAGTTGGATTAAAGGCTGGACCTGTCCTCGCAAGATACTCAGTTGGGTTAAAGGCTGGAAACCAATGCTACATGAAGACTCCTGATTTCTTCAGAAACCATAGTCCTCTTTGAAATGTTTGGTCCCTCTCTTGTTTGGTCGAGAAAATATCAAGGAAATATACTGTCAGCATCATTAGTATATCCACCACACCTACAGATAGCCACTTCTCTTGGACATGCAGTTTGAAAGTTTAGGGTTCAGGGAAGGCATCTCAGGGCTTTTTCTTTTAACTTCCAGAATCTCCCTTCCATTTCACCCACCGTAAAGCTTATTTTTGGAGCGGTTCCCATTTTGAGGCACCACTTATTTTCCTTTTTTGTGGGGAATTTGGGGCTAGTGATTGTTCTAGCATTATATTAGATAAAACCTAGTACATCTTCCCTGCAACTATTTGGTGCTTCTTGAGCAGCAACAGAACCGAAATTTTAGTTTAAATTTAGAGGATACTTCCCTAAGAGCAGGCCGTGGCCTCCTCTAGGAGGCAATCACTAAGACAATCGGCTATTGACGATTTGGGCAAGAAATTTTCAGGTTTTCATGGTTGAAATTGTTTAGTTCAAAAGATGGAAGCGCTCAGGAGGGCCGTCCTAGAGCATGTGGCTTTTTCATGGAAAGACATGGTTGAAATAGTGTTTTTTCATGTAGCTCCAATCTAGTATGGTCAAGAATAATTATTCTAGTAATGTAGAAAACTAGTCAAAGAAAAATCCACAACATTCACCTAGGCCTCCAAATACTAACTACTTTAAATGTTGAAGATTTAAGACCGTGGCAAGTTGTAGTCATTGAAGCCTTTGAAGACGTTTCTCCCTCCCCTTTTCTTCTATTCCTACTTGTATTTTGGACATTATATGGCTGTAAAACAACCAAGTTTCCCCAATGTATTTTAGCTAGATGAAAGGATTTAGATATTGAAAAGGGTTTAGAGGCCATAGGATGTCCAATTTTGAGATAGAGGAACGCAGATGGTAGATCCATCGTAGTGATTTGATTATGTATCTAAATGTGAAATGTCCCACTTCCTAGGATAGACGTGACGAAGACCCTTAGCCTATTCTGTCTTCCTGACGGCGAAGGAGAATTAAAAAGGGAGACTTAAGTTCTATTACTTTATTATAAACTTATAAAGTGCTAAAAATAAATAAACATTATAAAAAACACATAATAAATTAATGAACTTAATGATCAATTAAAATTTAGAAAAAAGCAAATAAGTGATAAAGCACTTAGCACAGATTGTATTTTTTAAGGAAAAGTGCGACTTGCCTAAGGGGCGATAAAAAATGGGAAAAAATGATAAAATGCTCATTAATCAAGTAATTAACCTCTAGTGATTGCAACTTATTATATGGATTTAGGATGATGTTAGGTAGAACAAACATTTAATGTTGTAATTAGCTCATGTCGACATGTGTCAAATGTCACTATAGTGGGAACACTTATTCCTTTAATAGAAGAAGTCATGTTGTGATGCGAGGCATGATTAGTCTCATCAAAACTTTACCATTCTGGCACATGTACTTGTGTAAGCTGAGTATTTACAGCTGTAACTTCTGAGGACGAATATGTCCTTAAGATCAGGTATATTTAGGCTAGCAATGTAGACTCTTCCTATGGTAGTCACTCTCATCAATGTTGAAGACTCTGGATCGTAAATCTGATTGTTGAATCATTCTTATGTCATAGCACATAGTCATCAATGTTCTCAGTGTAGGTCCATGTTTGACTTGCAGTAATTTAAGAGATAAAATAAATCCTTTGTTTACATCTGTTGATTGAAAAATGAGCTAATAAGTCAGTTGAATAAAGGTCTAGGATGAATATATACAATACCTTTTGTGAAGAATGTAGAACTAATCTAACACCATCTTTCCTTACAGAATGTCACCAAAAGAGTTTGGTCAAGAAGTTTTCATCATCTTCATAATCCATGCATGAAGCAACATCAGACGAGAAGATGGTGTCAATTTGGATACAGTCTCTTCCATCATATTCAAAGAAATTCTATAGCTGTTATGAAATCAGAACCCTATGGCTGTAGTTTGAGGATCAACTATTGGACTTCCCTCCTATGGATTCAAGTTGAATTATCCCCTAATAATTTCTAATCTGAAGCAATTCGTATTGTTAAAACTTGTATAACACCTTGGTTCAAGGATAGTTGGATTTCCAACTTGCATGCCTTGTTAGGGGTACAAAGTATATACATCAATAAGAGGATATATAACAACATGCAGTATAAGTCATTGGAATTCATCGTTAGTATAAATGCACAACAACTCAAAAGATGGCACATGGATTTTGAGCAGACATTGATGCCACGTGTTATATATTTAGTCTCTTTTTGAGATAGATACTCAAAAAAAAATTGTCTTGGTGTGAAGACTAAAGTTATTTACAGTCATGGTTAGTGGTTGATGTCAATATGTATCCAAATAGTAGATCCATTGCAGGGAGTTAATCATGTATCCAAATGCAAAGAACTAGGGAAGGTGTGTTTGTAAAATGCCCAATAACTCAAGACGGCACATGGATTTTGCACACACATCAATGACACATGTTATATATTATGTTTGTAAGTTATATGTCAGTCTCTTTTTGAGATAGTTGCTCAAATATTGTGAAGACTAGAGTTATTTGCAGTCATTGTTAGTGGTTGATGTCGATAGTTATCTAGTTGAACTTTCTCATCTGACCAATTGTATTTAAATGCATACAGGTAGTTGATGATGGTGATTCAATCCAATGGCCAACTTCAGTCCATGAAAAAGATCAAAAAACTTTTCGGATGCTACTATCTTATACAATTATTTTTAAAACACAATGTTATAAACTCTGATTCACCAACTCTATCTCTTAGGTTTGTAGTGTTTTCCTACTTAATAGACATCGATGCTTAAAAATATTATTTACAAGAGCAGTTTGTAATTGAAATTTTGGGAGAGGGGATATAGATGTTACCCATTATTTATAGTTTTCCATACAATATCACAAAACAGAGCACCACATTAATCATAAATAAGATAGGATAGATAGACAAGTGATCATAATGATTGGGGTATTAGAACAACTGTATGGCATAGCATATGTTTGGATGGTGTAGATAATGACCCTCTAAAAAATCATTTTCATCAATGGGGTTCCTCTATGTATGCAACGATATCTCCATGAGAATCTATCATTATCATTAATCCCATTGCTGATACATATGCATACATACATGAAGCACACCAAACATGCAATGTGATCTACATATGCGTGATTTACTTAATCAATTAAATCTACTTCACTTATTCCACGTGTGAGCACTAATATGTTAGCAGTATTATTAGTGATGCTATTATTTTTATTTTTTATTGTTTGCCTCTTGTGTTCTCAATTTGTATCCACACTGTTCAAGCTCAGTGTTTACCTGAAAGCCTTTCAAAAATGGTCAATCACACTAGATTTTACCCATCCCTAGACTTTTTTCTCTTATCTTTCATCCTATTTGATCCTCAACTTTCCCGTTAACTAAACTAATAATTTATAAAATTAATCATTAAAATCAAATTGATGCAACAGTTAGTGATTTAGTGAAACTACCATTTCCAACTTCTGCTTCAATTATATGAGGGCTGTCAATGATAAATTCACCTGTAACCATGTAGAAGAATTAGTAGAACTCAAGATATATTGAGTACCTATGAATCCATATTAACTATTTGCACATGGACAAACTCACAAATTTAAATTCATTTGTAAAGCCAACTGATTGATGCTTAGCTTATATGGGTTGTTATCATAAAATTATGAGCTCAAAGGTCATCATGACAGGACTACCAATGCTAGAGGAAGTTCATAGGTTGTCTCAATAGTATATTATTTTATCCAATAAAACAATTTAAACAAAATACTTACGCATTTTTCTGAAGCCAAAATCATGAGGAACCACTGTATAAAACTCACTGCAAACGAATGAACAGTAGTTACAATTTTATTTTTTTAAATATCATGTTTGCAACCATTGATAATATAGATTATAGTTTCCTGATAAAACACATATTCTGCACACGAATTTGAAAAATTAAAAAGCATGCAACCATGATAATCAAGGAGTAACTAAATAGCATAAAACAAGAAAGTTGCTTACACTGCCTTCCAATAAAAATAGCAAGTATTATGTCTAACATCTAGATACATTATTTTCTAAAACAAAGAAAGAAATAGGAATCCACATTACAGCACATATATCCTAAGGCTCGTAAAATTCTTCCAAGAGCTTTCTAACAATATATAGCAAACACTTTCAATTTGATTAAGCCTGTGGATCCAATGCTCTAAAGCCGCGATTCAACCATTAGATCATTAGAGAAACCAAAGAGATTTGGGAAAATAATAAGGACACCATTATAAATTATCATAGTTACTCTAAAGTCACAAGGACTTGGAGCACTATCATAGAATGGAGAGCTTAGGTTTTCTTGAATGCCATACCTAAATCCCAACGATACCTTAGGGAGCACAGGGGGATAACTCATGTATAACTCATGTATATAAAATCAAAATCATGTATATATGTGTAGCTGTATACATTAACATTTAAAAGGACTCATAAACCGATGACTTTTGACAGGTATGTTATTGGTCGAGTGGACAAGTTCAAATTGACATGAATGGCACATTAATGTTAAAAATCTTTTCACAAAGTACAACACAACATCATCCAAACAGACTTTTAAGAAATACGGGATGTCCCCTACAACTATGGAAAACGTGCAACTAGGTCGTACTTACATGCTCCAAGCCTTGTCACATTTGTACCAATTATGCCTTGTTGTGCTTACCAACTGTCATACAATCACGACCCTAAATTTGAGTTCACCTTGAGGCTTATTTGAGAATTCATTAGTTCACACCAAAAATCCTTAACATGACCTATGCATCTATATTGCATGTACTCGATATCATTAACGATAACATGCAGAAAACTAATAATTCAATTGTCAAATGTTATAAGCATGTTAATGTCACTAATTCAATTTGCATAGGATAATGTTTTAGCATCAAGACATATTAACATAATGGTTTATATCCATAATTGTGCCACCAAAACTAACATTATTTCATAGAGTCATATATACAATAATGTCTATCATCACATGTCACACGTTTCTTGTGGTATCAATGGTTATTTTGTTAAACAATGTTCAACAATACATTGAATGATCATCACTTGTAATCACATACTATTACAATGATCAAACCAGCGTGAAACCAAGATCTGCAATCGATATTGATAGTGAATAATAATTGACTCTCTAATAGTCTCATGTAATGAAGTCCTGTCACTGTTATTGATTAGCATAAACAATTTTTCGATTAGAGCATATTAAAATTAATGGGTCCAAGTATAGGGATAGAGTGACATGAATGTACACTAGCAATGCTACTGATATCATGAGACCATAACACGCTGTAATAATGCCTAGCAACAGGACATAACCTCATCAAGTCGTGCCCAATTGCATAAATTAATATTGTTACATAACATTAGCATGTGCACTACATAAATACCAAGTAATTTAAATGAAGAACCTTGGCATGCATTAATTCAGTTGCCTCTACAATAAGTGTAGAGGCTATTTATGGTCTAATCCAGGATCAGTGTAAGGATAGAGCATCTAAAAAAATGCGATCTTCAGATCCACATCATTGAATATCAATGTGCAATAGAGAACCTCAACTGGAACCTTAGTATATACCATTATGGCAATGGCCAAAACTGTATATCACTGAACATAGTAAGACATACAATTATCATACAGGGTATAACTGTTACATTATGTGATGTTGGTTCACCTACTTTGGGTCTCACACTAATGAACCTCGACTCTTCTTTTCATATCTGCAACGCAAATGGATTGAAAACTCATTTCTCCTTCAGTTGAGCATACTTTATTCTTGTCACAAGTCTTCTTTTATAGACCTCACATGCTAGAGACATAACCCTTCAATCTTTATCTACCCTCTCCCATCTTGAAAATATGTAAGCACTCGCGTTCACACATTTTTCAAGCTTAGTAAGAGTAGCCTCATCTCATAATATTGGAATTGGCATGATTTTGTCAAGAAGTCTCTTCCTTTAGAAGGATTGCCCTATTAATGCTGCCTTATTTTAACCTCTCCAAGATGTGTTTTACGGGGGCATTCGAATGTATAACCAAACTTTACAAGTCCCTTTGAGTCAACAACACTTGTGGTGTTTGATTGGGTACATTGTGATATGGGTATCTTTGATACCTTGTGTTATGTACCTTGCATTGTGTATTTAACCTTGCAAGTGTAGTCATAACAAAATGAATCAGCAACTTCATTAATTGATTCAAATATATGCTTACATATTTATATACATTCATATGTAACAACACTTTGTTGTATATAACAAAGGTTATTATAAATAAGTTATTCTAAAATTTGATAACTAACAAACTATGCTACTAGTGATGAGAAGCCCACTTAAAAACGAACTAGAAAGCTAATAAAATAAACAACTAAATATCTAACTATCTACTAATTACTATGATGTAGTAACTACTGAATCATAGTGCGTCAACCGCCGATGGGGTGGGAGTGGTGTGGTCAAGTCACACAGTTGTGTGCTTGCCCACACCAGTTTCAAATCCCCCCGAGGCACGATCCTCCTCGGAGGTGGTTTCGCCGCTAGATGCGGCATCTCTATTCATTGTTGTCGTCACTGCTATCATTGGGCGTTGCTTCTCTTGTTGTTGTCGTTGGTTGATGCTTCTCTCGCTGTTGTCATTGGTTCTTGCTTCTCTCGTTGTTGTCGTTGGTTGTTGCTTCACTCGTTGCTGTCGCTGGTTGTTGCTTCACTCACTGCGGTCGCTGCATTTTCATTATGGTTTCATGGTTGCTTCATTCGAGTTCCTAATGGTGGTCCCCGTCATTGTAACCAAGTTGTGGATCCTCTTTAAAATCCTCAAATGTACAAGGATGTGGATCCTTTCAACACCCTCAACAATTCACCCAATTCCAAAAAAAAATCGTAGTGTGTCAACCTACCTTTTTTCATATGTCAATAGGTATACTTAAAAGGCGATTCCTTTCCCCGGTTCAACTATCTCATTCATTCATTCATTCTAATTCAATTTTATTTGATCATTAAAGGTGTCTTTAGACCAGAGTTACAGGGGGGCGTAACACCCCCCCCCCCCACATCTGCAGGTGGATCAACAACTCTCTGAGGGCAGTCCTTCACCAAATGTCTGTACTCATGACAAATTTTGCATCGGAAAGGAATATTTTCATAGTCGAGTACTTGTTCCCATTTCTCATCTTCCACCTCTAAGGAGATTTTACTTGGTAAGGGATTATTGAGATCCATCAAAACATAGATGTGTGCATAAATCATCTATTCCAAGTGGATCAAGCTATCCACGGTCATGATGTAAGTATCCAAAGTATTCCCTATTGCAGTGAACACCTCATTATTCCAATATTCGGCTGGCAAACCAAACAATCATACCCATACCGGAGCAACTGAGGGCATTTCTTTCTCTACCTTGAACATAGGGTGCCATGTTTTCATGAATAACCTGGCTCTACCAGAGATCCATGTCCCTCCTTGAAAGATTTGTTCTCGATCTTCTGCATTCACAAAGAAAATCAAAAAGTAGCCATTTCGGTACACAGAAATGAAAAATTCACCTTTAGTGCGCCAGGTTTTCCTTGTCCACTCTTTAAAGGCCGGAAGAGGAGGACGAAAACCCAGAAATTGAACAATCGGTTGCTGTTGTTCCTATTGATTAACGCAACTCTGAAAATCTGATTTCTGTAATTTCACTACAGGCAATCCATCAGCAGCCTTCATACATCCCTTCACATTTTTCCTTGGATATTCTTTGGGCATTCGAAGAGAACATTTTTGAAGAAGTATATAGAGATAGAAAATAAATGCACAATAAGAAAATATAACATTGTGCTTTATAAAAGTTAGTAATAAGGGAGATTGCATTAGTTTACATTGTAATTAAAGGTAGTTGGCATTCAGCAGCTCATCTCTCTCACTTTGTGTATTCACCCATTTCATTTCTGATTTGAATGTAGAACATTACCACAAACATTTCTGACTGTTCCTGAGTTTTTTGTCCTTATCATTATTGTCTTTCTCTCTGTTTTCATAATTATGTGTTTTTAAAAAATCGGGCATTTGACAGTACTCATTTTATCACAAAACCTAATCACAGGCCTATTTACACATTATTTATCACAATATTTCTGAGCAGTTATTCTATCCAAATATTTAAAACAATTTACATAAGGCATTATGACTATAGTTACATGACCTAACCATGACAATTACCGTCTACTAGTGACATTTTAACTTCTATGCCACTGATTTTCAAACTTGTGCTATTCAAATTACTTGCCACTGATTTTCAAACTTGTTCTAGTCAAATTACTTACTTTCAACTCATTTGTACTCCACAAATACATAGAACAATAGAAGGCTATTAAGGTTTTCAATGCATGAGAAAAAGCACTAATCATAATTATTTTCCAAAACATAAAGCAGTTAGTTAAAAGTAATATAAAACAATGATACCATATACAAAAAATAAGAAGGCTTCAATGTGGTCATGTATAAGTTCTATGAGATGATCAATACCTACTAAGATGTTCAATTTGCCGTCTATTCTGATTTTCAATCGCAAAACTAATGCCCTTCAGTACTTCATAACCCTGTTACGAAGTGTAGAATCAGATTAAAGCCAAAATTTTCTCAATAAAGAACAAAATCGTACCTGATAATACTTATCGACATTCTTGAACAATAAAATAAGTGTTCAGCCAATAAAAAGTCAGGATTGGAATATTTCATACCGGAAAATAAAATGGTTTTGGACATGAATACAGAATCAGGTATTGGAATGTCTTAAATATGAGGATACCACCCAGGACCCCTGGCACAGTATCAAATTGTTTAAGAATAGCATGCAACATATGTTGTTTAATGGTTTGCAGACAAGTAATGTCAACAAAATCAGGGAAATGTGCAACCCATGCATTGTCTGTTCATCCACACGGCAGTGTCAAGCATAAAGATGCACGCTCTGTGGTTTACCAAGAGTTGTATAATCCGATAGCTCATGTTATTTATACATTTTTATAATAGATTAAATTGAAATTGCCTTGAAATGTTGAGTTGTGTATATGGTAAATTTTACATGAACAAAAATTAACAAAAACATAAGTCTCTAGTAAAACCCGCTATTAATGGCTTTTGCAAATGTTAAGGCCAATTTCAATCCATATAAAGTCAACATAAAACATGATGCTCATTTCAAACTGTACAAAACAGTCCCAAATAAAGGCAGAATAGTTACCTTCAAGATAGTTGACTTGCTTAGCTTACCAAGAGGTAGTTTCTCAGCATTATACCCTAATGAAACAAAACGTTGTCAGATTTTTATTAGCTTCCATATCAAGTATCATTCTAAACTAGTCAAAATGAACACTTGATGTAGCTACTAATTCTATCAACTAATTTTGTCAATACATATAGCTTATTTAATTTGTAATTCTAAATTGACTTGCAAGATCCATAAAAATCCAGCATTATTTTAGAACCTGGATGATTGCTTCCCATAATTCATATACAAAAAGCTGCACATTAAGTATTCGTTTTACTCATCTTACAAGTAAATATGCTTCTAGTTATGGAGAGATGTTTTTCTAAGTAGGAGCTCTCCTATCAATAAAGTACACAATGAACTTTTTTTTGTTGTAAAATAATCAACTTTATAACAGAATGGAGGAGAAAGACACCATAAAGCACAAAATTTAATGAATTTACCTATCTCCATCATTTGTTGTTTCATCATACTAACATTACAAATGAGAGATATAAATTGCGCCACACGGTCATCCAACTTGCTTTTGCGAGGTTGAAACTCAACCACAGAATTGGTTGCATTCTTTTCAACCTGCTTGAAATTGATAATTTAGGGTTAATACACTGCAATTGAACTCTTCAGCATCAGAATTCAACATATTAATATAACGTGCTACAAGGACATAATAGAAAGTCATGTAAAAAAACCATGATTATATACATCAAGCCACCTACTTGTTTGTTTGCATTATCTCCCTCATAATCCATTTCTAACCAGGTGTACTTCCTTGGGTAAGGATCAAAATTGTGTCGATTGGACCAAGAGTTCTTGGTTTTGTCCCAGAACTTCGATTCAAATTCTGAAATTGCTTCATCCTGTGAGACAAATGGACCAAAGAGCTTATCTTGGCCCCTAACACCAACTCTGCCCCATCGATTGTATACCATGTATTTCCCTCCAACGTCAGCTTCTGCAAATTCTCATGTAAAGCAATATCGAATGATTTTGTTGAAAGCTTCCAAACAAAACTAATGCAATGAAGAAAATCATCATAACCCCTTTTTAAGAGAAAATCATCATTTGCATAATGATTAAATGGTTGAATGCAGAAAAGTGGAAAAAATAACAAGCTAGATTCCAGAAAACTCCATTTAGTAATATTTAATAGTAATTGGTTTCATGATTTAAGGTAGGTAGCTTGTATGTGTACAGTTACGGATATGGGAACGCAGACCTGGTACGCTGGTATGGTGACTTTTTTGGGGGGGCTCGGGTATGGCAGTGGTATGGCGGTACAAAAATTAGATAAAATATTTTAAAATGTAGCTAATTAAGTAAAATTTACCATATAATATGCATACAGTAAACAAAATAAGCAAAATAGCCACAAATCATACTAATAACTCAATGCCAAATGTTATGCTATTAATTTGTCGAAATTAGAACAAGTAGATTTAGCAAATGTTACAATCTATACACAAAAAACCAAGACAAGTCAGCTAGATTCATTATATCAATAATCATAATGCTCTCAAGTGTATTCATCGAGAACATCAGCACCGTCGTGTGGTTCATTAGAACGGTCATGTGGATCATTAGAACCACAACAAGTAGCAGTTTCGCTTCTCCACTCTGTTACCAGGAAACGCCTAGGGCCCCCACCGTTTCCGTTTCCGAAACGTTTCGGAAACGGAAACTCCTTCGAAACGTCCTAGTCTCCTAGAGATAAGTATACATGATAATAATGTATAATTTCAATGAATACAAAATATTTTGAGTGTTTTATCAGTTATTCTTATCACTTATGGTGTATGGAGTACAATTTTAAAATGAGTACTATGCACACACATATATATATTTTAATAATATATTGTACAGACGTTTCCCGTAATGTTTCGTATCCAAGGTTTTTTGAAAATTGCCGTTTCCACGTTTCGTACATCCGTTTCCGTTTCCGTTTCCTGGCAACATAGCTTCTCCATAGTAGAGGATCATTTTCAAATGTTTTCCTGTGTTGTTTGATTGGGATGACACTATGGCAGAATAGATACCCCTTAAAACCCAATAGAATAGAGATTGGGGGCGTCTTTTAGGGTTTAGAGTGTTTTTTATATTTTTAGTAATTTTAAATTTAATTTAACCAAAAACAAAAAAAAAAACATTTCTGACTACAAGTTTGCAATAGATATGTGCATGGTACATAAAAACATACCCAGCTACATCCGGATATGCCCTTGGATGTACCCAGGCATATCTAGGTATGTTTTGACGTACCCTAGGCATGTCTCCCACAAACCTGCGGGCATACCCGAAGTGAGTATGCTACTTGCATCATGTATGGACATCTCTGTTTCAAAAATTGCTATTTATCGGCGATAAATCGTTTGTAAGCATGAAAACGATTAATCTTTTGAAAAATTGCAATTTTTGTTATGCCGATAAATCAGTGATTATTGGCGATAAAATACCCTCGAAAACCATGGAAAATCGTAGCTAAACTCATGGAAAATTACAGGTCAAATCGTGGCTTGCGTTTAAATGCGAAAAAAGACCAAATCGATTTTTTTTCACCTGTTTTCTCTTGCTCGACTCAGTTTAGCTCCTACAACTCGCATTTACTCCATTCGTGGACATTCGACGTGGGTAGGAGGGCATTCGACGTCGGTAAGAGAGCATTCGACGTGGGTAGGAGGGCACACAAGTGTAGAGTTCATGGCCAGTTCGTGGCCATTTTCCAACAATTCGTGGACATTTCGTGGTCAATTCGTGGCCCTAGCAATAGGTAAGAATACTGTATTTTTTTCCTTTTTTTTCAATACAGTGAATACACTTTTCAATACTGTAACTGTAAATACTAAATATTATAATTTATATTACAAATTTACAATACAGTATTACAGTGAATACACGACTTTACAAATAAATATTTAATAATGAAAATACTTACTACCTGTAACCTATTACTAGTTAAAACTTAATACTAATAATATTAATTCGTTTTGATTCTTTTATATATATTTAATATATTACAGTCTTTGTTAATAGTTAATTGTTATACAACTTATACAGTATACTGTACAGTGTATATATTTATATAAAATAACAGTCATATTGTATTTTATTTTATTTTATACGTTTTGTATATTTTGTACAATGAACATTTTTATAAATTTATACTTATAATAACACTTAAGTTCTTAACTGTACAATACACACTATAAAATTAAAATAGTATATTCAATATTGTATAACGATTTTAAATATATTATCTATGAACTTATCATAATATACTAACGTCTTCAATATAGTTTTTTCGTAATTTTTTCTTCATGCAATAGATATATTATTCTTAATTTCATCATACAATTTAATTTCTCTAACGCTTGTAAATCTAAGACAATTGTTTTTTGTTTTATTTTGTAGAATGGCATCGGGATCCGGTTCAGCTACTCGTAGTAAGCCTAAATCAAATGACCCCGCTTGGAAGCATTGTGAACCAATAGAGGGCAATTGTGTTATATGCAATTATTGTGGCATGAAGATGAGTGGAGGTGTTTATCGCCGTAAGTTCCACATTTCACGGATACCAGGGAATGAAGTGACAGTGTGCAATCAAACACCGCCTGAAGCTCAACGAGAGTTGTATGCTTACCTTGCAACTTATGCAGAGAAAAAAGAAGAAAAAAAGAGGAAAGTTGATGCACTTGCAGCCCTAACAAATAGGAGGGCAGCGAAGGAAGATTTTAACATTGGGGCATCTTCTATTGCCTCAGCTCCACGAGGTCAAACACTGGGATGGGGTTCATCCACTGATAGTGGTTCAGTTGCAATGTTTTTTGTTCCTCGAAGTACCCCCGGTTCACAACCTTCACTCGAAAGTATGCTTGGAATAAAGAAATGCACAATTAAGCAAGAACAGTTGAGGAAAACTTTTTCGTATTACAACATTCCTTTCAATGTGGCAAAAAGTCCATATTGGGAGATTTTGGTTACTGCATTGACTGTTGTTGGGAAGGGGTTCAAGGCTCCTACTCCCCATGATTTGAGTGGCCCATTGTTGGAGGATTCCGTCACACATACCAAAACTCTTGTAAAAGAGCAAAAAAAGGTGTGGATAAAAAAAGGATGCACTATTTTGTCTGATGGGTGGACAGATTGGAAAAACCGCACATTGATTAACTTCCTAATGGCATCAAGTGGGCAGTTGGTCTTCCTGAAATCAATTGATCCCTCCCACCAAGTGAAAAATGCAATCACTTTGTGTGATATGTTAGATGAGGTGGTGAAAGAAGTGGTTGTGGAAAATGTAGTCCAAGTTGTGACTGACAATGCGGCGACATATGTAACAGCAGGGAGACTTCTTAAGGAGAGGCACCCTACACTTTTTTCGACTCCTTGTGCAGCCCATTGTTGGGATCTCTTATTGGAGGACATAGGAAAACTCTCATGGGTGAAAAATGTGGTTGAGGACGCAAGAAATATTACAAAGTTCATCTACTATCACACTTGGGTGCTAAACTTGATGAGAGAGCACACCAATGGAAAGGAGCTTATGCAATCAGGGGTCACACGATTTGCCACAAACTTCATTACATTGCAGAGCATTGCAACCTCATTAATATCCCTTAAGCAAATGTTTGTGAGCATGCGATGGTTGGAGTCTCCCTATGCTAGGAAGACCGAAGGGGAAAGGGTCATGAAGACCGTTTTTTATGATATGTTTGCAAAGCAAATGGAAGAAATCATGAAGGTAATCTAAACTTGAATATTTGTTTATTTATCATTTGTTATAGAATTTTTTATTAATTTTGATTTTAAATATATATATTTTGTTTAGGTGTCAGAGCCTTTGGTTCAAGTTCTACGGATGGTGGATGGGGAGAAAAACCCAATGGGTTATTTGTATGAGGCTATGGATGTGGCCAAGGAGGCCATAGCCAAATATTATGGGCACAATCACCGAAAATATGAACCCCTTTGGTGCATAATTGATCGGAGATGGACCAAGACACTTCATCGACATATACATGCAACAGCGTACTACCTAAACCCAAAGTTTTCTATTCCCCGTCATTTAAGGCTGATGAGGAGGTTATGGATGGCCTTAATACATGCATAGAGAGGTTGGTATCTGACGAAGATATTAGAGATGCAATTCTTGACGAGCTGCAAATTTACAAGACTGCAAAGGGGAGACTCTTTTCTTCGGCTCTATGTGTGAAAAGAAAGAAACACTTTTCATCCAAGTAAAAACAAATTGAGTCATTTGTATTTAGTCTCATTACACGTAGAACTAGAAACTAGAAGTCTAGAATTCTTTTATTTATTCAAGCTTAGTTAACTTACAAAATTATAAATGTTTTATTTGCAAATTTGTGGTGGGAAGATTATGGTGCAAAAACACCAAATCTTCAAAAGCTAGCCATCCGCATTTTGTGTCAGCCATGCAGTGCTTCTGGATGTGAACGTAATTGGAGCATGTTCGAAGTTGTTCACACAAAGAAGCGCAACAGGTTGACAACACAACGCCTCAATGACCTTGTCTTCGTGCGATACAATCTTCATTTTCGTGTGAGACAAGTGGAGGGGGTATAGAGTTAATGATGCAATCGACTTGGCTGACATTGATCCATATGATGACTGGATTGTTGAGCCTGATGATGCGGAGCCTATGTTTACTACAGAGGAGATAGCAGCTTTGGAGAGGGAGACTAAAGAAGCAATACCATCAGGGACATTAGAAGTTGGTGATGATCAAGATGATATGTTTGTAGATGAAAATGTTGGTGTTGCAGAGAAGGAATATTTACCTTCCACTTCCACAAGGCAGCCGTAAGTGCAACAGACTTATTTCAGGCGTGCTTAATGAAATAGAATATTATTGATATTTGATAGTGATACTTCAAAAGTCACATGTGACATGACTCTATGAGCATTTTTGTTTGCAAACTTTGTACTCTCTTTTTTGGTCAAAACTTAATCGAAAATATGCATATGGGCCTATGGCATTCTATAGAGTCACTTCTCGCATCATTTAACATTGTTTTTACATTTAATTTAAGTATATTTTATGAATTTAAAGGTTTTTAAAAGTAGCGATAAAGTTGCCGATTAATGTCGATAAATTGTCGATTCCCAATTTCCGATTCAAAATTTGGCCTGCCGATTAATCGTCGATCACGATTTTTTGAACTATGATGGACATACCCCGTAACGTAGGTGTAATGTCCCCAAATGGACATATTTCAACCCTAAATGGATAATCCATAAATCCCAATCACAATAACAGATTATAGAAGATGTACAAAAATTTAAAAATGCAAATTTGAATATTGTCCCAGAAAATGCGAGTTGGTATAGGAAAGAAAATTCACTAAATATGAGGTAAAACCACTTAATCTTTCAATCAAACAAATCAGCAAATTTTATAAGGATAAAATCATGAAAAAAATACCAAATTGGGCATCCATAACAACCTAGAATTATTTATTATAAATCTGTAGACAACTGTCCTCAAACACAACTGAAAAGTACAATATCCTTGAGCCAAAAATTCCACCAAGTGGCTGATTTATTAACCAAAAATCTGAGTTATGAATAACAACCCAGATCTGATCATAAACAGCTCTGAAACACTTCAAACCAGCTCTCTATGTAGGTCACTCCACCAAGAATACTATTGGAAATGAAGGGAATCACAGTGACATATTCTCCTTCAAAACTCTTGTACAAATTTGCAACTTTCAGCATTCAACACCGCTGGAAAACTACTGGAAAACACAGTAACTCCTTGAATCTTGATCCTCTACGGAAAACCCTGAATGGAGAATCCTCACAACATGGAAGAAGAGTTTTTGTTCTCCTTCTAGATTTCTAAAGGGTTTTCATCCTCAAGATATAATCACTAAGGGTTTTTCAGTCCTTAGAAATTATTTTGCAAAGCTCTCAAGCTCAAGACAAAATCAGAATTTTATAAAATGAAAGAAATATCTCTCCAAGCCAAGTCGTCTTGCTTTTATGGAAAAACTTGTCTTACTAACCACCCACAAGCACCAATCGCATGTTTTTCCCCGCATTTATTTTTTTTTGGCCTTGTCACATCCCTAACATGGGTCGCATTTTTCCCTCGGATGGGGAAATATAAACATGAAGTGACATCTTTCCCTTTTCTTTTCTAATTTCACTTTATCTTTTGTTTCTTTTTCTCTTTTGTTTTTTATTAAGTCATTAATAAATTAATAATTGTTTTTTATAGAGTTCTTTTTTTGTGCACTTTATAATAATTTATTAAGACTATAGTTAGGATCCAAGAAGGTTGAGGATTTAGTGTATGTACATTCCAATTTGCGCATCCTCTCACACAAGACTGAAAGCTATATTAGAGGTCCCAAGAAACTTTGGGATATTGATCCTGAGACTAGTGACTTTGATGCTTCTGCTGCTACTCTTAGCTAGCTTTCACTGCTTGGTATTGATGAAGAAGAATCGGGATCTTTTGCGTAAGGGATGGAGAGTGGAGCTAGTGGGAGTGGAGCTGCCAGTGGTGTTCATGGAGATGATTATGAAGAAAATTTGGATGATATATTCTAGAATCTAGATTATTATCATGTATATGTAAATCATTGAAATTGTAACCATATTGAATGATAACTCTTTAGAAGTTCAAATTTCAATGAATACAAAATATTTTGAGTGCTTTATCAATTATCTCTTATGGTCTACAATTATAAAATGAGTACTATGCACATATATATATATATATATATATATATATATATATGTAGTATATATACATACATACATATGTATGTATGTATGTATACATACATACATATATATTTTATGGGCGTTTCCCATAACATTTCGTATCCAAGGTTTTTTGAAAATTGTCGTTTCCGCGTTTTGTACTTGCTTCCATTTTCGTTTCCTGACAAAATAGGTCTTGAGTGAAAAAATTATTTGGGCATGTTGTCTTTCTGACCAAGTATATGTTCATGTACAAATGTTATTTGATTTTGTATTATTCATGGCTGACACCACGCGTGTTCAGTAAGAATGATTCTTGAATAACAATCCAATTAACATATAATTTTGGCCCATAGCTTCTATGTTACAACTTACATCTAAACACATCACAGGCGAGCTCTCAGAATATTCTACAAAAATCATTCTAGCACGTCTTTCTGACCAAGTATATGTTTATGTACAAATTTCATTTAATTTTTTATTATTCATGGCTGGTACCACTTGTGTTCGGTAAGAATAATTCTTTAGAAAAAAAAAAAGCATTCATTCATTATATTGAGATAAATATTGGATTACAAACCCTACCATGCCAAGCATGGAAGCTATTAGCCATATCCCTAGCACTATAAATAAAAATATCAATAAGAATAATCATTGAGAAAAGTTAAAGTTAATGCTTTTCCTGATTTCTTCTTGAATCCTTGTTGACCACCATAGAGGAGGTGACCCATAGCAGAAAATATCTTTGTTATCAAGAGCCTAATTTGCCAGTCCATCAGCAGCCTTATTCCTCTGTCTGGGAATGTAGGTGAACTGGATCTCTTGAACCTTCTGCTGAAGTTTTCGAATTTCACAAACTTCCTTGGCAATTCTCCATTGTGGAGGGTGACCATTACAAGAATCACTCAATAAGTTCATCATGATTCTAGAATTCGATTCGATTTTGATATGTCGCCATCCAATTTTAATAGCCTCTTGTATGCCTCTACGGATAGCTTTAATTTCAGCCATATTATTGGTAGAGATTCCCAAGTTCTCAGCAAATAGGAAATGGACTTCTCCATCTCTAAAACGTCCAATTCCTCCCATAGATGCTTTGCCAGGATTACCCCTAGAAGCTCCATCTGTATTTATCACTCCATCATATTCTGATCCATCTTGTACCTGGGTAGTCTGAGAAACTATCTTTTCCTTTTTCTTGTGGAAGCAAGGCATGGTGGCTCCCCTGGGGATCTAAAGAAAGTTGTTGAAAGATATGCTCCCAATCTTGATAAGGTTGATAAGGTATAGATACGTTATGTTTGAGGGTTTCGCTCAAGTTGTTTTTTATCTTTTCCCACACAAATAAAACTTCTCTGCTAGTTTGGCGAAATATTTTGTAATTCCTTTCTTTCCATGTGTTCCAAAGGAGTAA
Source organism: Taxus chinensis (assembly GCA_019776745.2). Taxonomy (NCBI): domain Eukaryota; kingdom Viridiplantae; phylum Streptophyta; class Pinopsida; order Cupressales; family Taxaceae; genus Taxus; species Taxus chinensis. The sequence goes on from CM034148.1 coordinate 679,526,127, forward strand.
AGAAATACCACTCCACATAGCAGGAAACAAATTTTGCCCTGTCGGGATTGCTTTCTTCCAGGAATCATTAATCTATGCCAGGGAACTCAAATTATTCCATTAAAGTTTAAACAACCGAGCTAATTGTGTCCACAAACCAAAAACCCACGGGCATTGAAAAAGAAGATGATCCAAACTTTCCTCATCTTGAGTACAAAGTTCACATCTATAAGGACCTCTGGATCCTCTTTTTTGGAGCCTATCGCCAGTTAGCAACCTTTTGTGAATGATAAGCCAGAGGAAGAAGCTCACCTTAGGCCATATTTGTGGCTGCCATATACACTGAAAAAAGGCTTTTGGGGGATGATAACAACTTGGAATGAGGGATTCGTATCCAGAAGCAGCATCATATTTCCCTGAAGAGCTACCTCCCCATCCAATTTCATCATGTTCAGCAGATAAAAAGAAGAGGTCTATCTGCCAAAGTTTTAATCAGCAAGTTCTGGTCCTCCTGCTCTATCCTAGCTGGCCAATCCATAAGAGATCTCCAATGTGTTTCCATACCCCAAGGCTGAAAAGTATTCTGATTATAATGATTTATCTTGATCCATCCCTTCTCATGCATTTGATCCTTAATAGGATGAAGGTGAGGAAAGATAGACAGAATTGGGGGATGACCTTCCCATGAGTCCTTCCAAAAACTAAGCTGTTCTGGATAAATCCACAATGGCAAGAATGATTCTTGAACAGTTATCCGACCAACACATTGATTTGGGCCATAACTATATATGTTACAACTTACATCTAAACACATTGATTTGGGCCATAACTATATATGTTACAACTTACATCTAAACACATTAGGGGAGATCTCTCTTGAATATTCTACCTGGTTGTACCATTGTCTGTACTCTAGAGAATAGTGTAAGTGCACATTTTATTTCTGTGAGTTGTTTTTTCTTTTTATATTTTTCTTGTTTGGTTGTGTATATTGTTTTCATTTGCTATTCTACATGCCCTTAGAACATAACCTGTGTAAATTATCTCTCTGCAGTTCTTAATGAAGGTTGTCAAGAATGTGTGCCTCATTGTAATGATGTATCTATCAGCCATAATTTTTCTCGGCAGTTCCTAATGAAGTTTGCCCAAGAAGGTGAGTTTCATCATAATGATATATCCACCATTGTTTCTACTAGCTATCATCCCTTTTCCTAATGGATGTTGGTGTGCACCTTCGATTACTTATCTTGTATGCATCTATGACTCCTTTTAATTCCCAAATTCCATGTTCTTTGCCTTAATTTCGTTGGATCAGCCTTTATAATCTCCATGTAATTGAGCCCAATCATCACCAACCAAACACATTTTTGTTTTCAAATTGGCGTGGCAAATGAGAAAAATCAATTTCTGAGTTCATCATATAGAGGGAGAACTTTTTTCTATCAGCAAAATGAAAATTGAATTACTTCATCATAACAGTTGGTACGAGTCAAGCAGAAGAGTTCTGCTGATATTAAGTGACCATATACATCACATAAATATCTAATGACTAAAAGATAGACAGACTGCAAAAGACTAGGAATATAGAAACCGGTTTAAAGCCTATGCAGAATATATGACCAGATTAAAAAATTAAACAGTGACTAAATTTTATTGATTTACAAAGGCTTAAAATGGGAGACCTAACGTCAACCACCCATGACAATATTGCCTGATGTAGCTTCGGAAGGGTGCAATAAAGGCCAATATTATTGAAAACTCCACTCCAATCAAATCTGGCATACAGCTAATTCCAGATACCTCTCTGACGATAACATGCACATTCAGGGAAATCTTTGAATTTTTTTAATCCTTTCATAATTAAATTGAAGAAAAGCTGGCATTTATTAAGGATCGCAATGAGAAAAACAAAATCTATATGAAAACATTGGAAATGCTTTGCCCAATTTCAAACATCTTTTAAGGATAGGGGACGCACCTAAAGCTTGAATAACATAAAACTTGTTATTATTTTCACAGACATTTGTCTGATTCAGCATTGCATCATAGATATTATCCCCCTGATTATATTAACACATTGAACACACAATTATTATTTCAGTCCATAACAACTGGAGATAATGCACCCAAATAACCTTTTTAAGCATTTCTTTCCCATAAGAAAATCCATGGACCATAACACCTGAAAAAGGCATTTCAATAAAGAAAAAGGAATTTTATAACATATTTACAACTAAGCATTAAGAGCAAAGGCACAACTAGGCTGTGAATAAGTAACAAAACTAGCAGAGGCATTCAGACAACTCCTTACCAAAACTTACATTATTTAAAACTGCCATGTTTTATGATGCTACGATTGTTTATCAGCTATCTCATCAGTATGGTTTTGCATTCCTGATTATCACACTTCCCATTTTTCTTATAAATGCATTCTGTTTTACCCAAACAAAAGTCATGATCTGATCAACAATATCTGTAAGGATGCCAATATTGCTGATTTTTTAATCTCAGTGATGATAGATATCTTGTTCCATTGCTCATATGTCTTGCTGTAATTTGGTATTAGCAACAGGCATACTTGTTTCAGTCTAGGGATCAAAGGCAAATTAATTTGAAGGTAAGTACTTGATTAATGGGGAAAATTCAACAAATTGTGGTTGCTGCTCTGATGCTTGCTGCTAATTTGAAAACTTATCTTGGATCTAAAAGTTGAGATAAAAACAATCATTTCTATTTATTTTTTATTTTTTGAAATAGCTTTAAAACCAAATACCTTAAGTTGCAGTAATTTTGTACAGTTAATTAACTTCCTCAAAGTCTGTTATTTTTAAGAGCTGTATATCTACAAAAATATCAGCCTTCAATGTTCCCCATGCATCCACCCAGACACGCCAAAAGTCCAAGTTGATGCAGGCTGTAACATATTATGAATTTTGCAATCAATACTATATACAAACTTTTATTATTTGGGGTGTGTATAATGTAAACTTATCTCCTCAGAATAATGTGGTTGCTAAAAGAAGTAGGCATTATCAACTATGTACATCACCAAAATAAGGGTTAAATATTTTCTCACATCAAAGATTTAGCCACTTTGACTGGGACAAGAAACAAATGCAATGGTTCCATATTACTATGGATTCAGATATTTAAACCCAATTCAAGTTACGCAGGTCGTGGAGGCTAAGGGACGTAGGAACTAAGGCACAGGGTTTCCAAGACAGCTATTAAAATACTGTATAAATACTAAAATATACAAATACACTTAAGAAAAGTAACCTACACAAACTAAAATAATCTGAAACAATAAATTCAAAACAGTAAATTACTAAGTAAAACCATTATGATATTATTAAAATCTAAAATTACAAATAATATAGATATATCAAAATACTAGCTAAAAGCTGAGCATCAAGACAATGAGAAGAGTTGAAGACTCAAGAGTACATGATACATATATTCCACTAAACATCAATTGATGCATTGTTCATCGTTAAGTATATTCAATGTATCGTTAAGTACATAGTTCTTAGCATGCATTTAGCACAACATCTAAAGAATATGCTTGTAGGTAGCCTCATCCAGTTTACCAGCTGCTCTTCACACATAAGTTGCATTTGTAACTATGAGCACAACATTGGAAGAGCCAGCCTCCTCAATGGCATTTCTCAAAATATGAAACTGGAACTTTGAATCCTTGCACTTGCCTAAACAGTCAAATGCCCTCAAGAAGTAAGGTCCATCCTTACATAATAGTGATAATGATGAGTGCGCAGTGTCTAATATCCGTCCACCCATCCATGATAATTTTGCATCCATGGGAGACCTATATGACCCTCATCTCCTCCATCAATAAATTAACCTTGGAATAATTTTGTAATATCCTCTTCTCAAAAATAACAGGTAAAAGACCCTTAGCCTATTCTTGGTTTCCCAACGGCTAAAGGGTAGAAAAAAAGGGAAACTAATCCTAATAAACTAAAATTAGTGCATAGTAATTTTTATTATAAGCACTTTAATTATTTTATTAGTGATAAAATAATAAGCTAGGATGCCAAGAAACGCCTGGGGAGGTCCCGTTTCCCCTTAGAAACGTTTCCGAAATGTTTCAGGAAAAGGAAACGAGGGGGAAACAACAAAAACGTTTCCAGAAACGCCTGTGCCGTTTCCGGAAATGGCACAGGCATTTCCGAAAACATTTTTGCCGTTTCCTACGCTGTTTCTTTTTAAAACTGACTTTGCTTTTTAAAAAATGAAAAAAACTTTGCATTAAATAAACCCTAACCCTAATACAACTACCTAGACTTCCTAAACACACTTCCTAAAAGCTATATAATGACCTCTTGGGTCCATTCTAAATCACAATCTCATTTTTCTCTTGCTAAATACAGTTTTCATTAAACTAGCATTCCGCATTGTGAAGAGCAAAGAGACATCAAGGAGCAGCTTAAAGGAAGAGTTTAGGATGTGTTGCTAAGAGCTAAAGGCTTCAAGGAGGAATTTCAAATCAGATTTGGAAGGTGGGATTGACTTCAAGAAGGAAAAACCAGGTATTTTCAAGTTTTTTTTTTTGTTAAAGAAAATGTTAATGTGATCAGTGATCACGAATGATGTGTGCATTATGCACACATCATTCGTGATCATTGATCATGATGTCAATCTGTAGGGTTTAATTTAGTAATTTTAAAACTCTATGCTTAAAAAATAAAAAATTTAACATTTTCTTTGCATTTTTAAAATACAAAGCATATATTCTTTTTTAAAATTATAAATATCATCCGAACTCTATGCATGCTCTCACCTCGCACCTATACGGTGACCTTGGTGATCAAAAGCAGAATAGGATGTGTAGGGTTTTTTAATTTAATTCTTTTTTGTTTTTTTTTTAAATTAATAAATCCGAACTCTGTGTATGCTCTCAACTCGCGCCTATACGGTGACCTTGGTGATCAAAAGCAAAATAGGATATGTAGGGTTTTTTAATTTAATTCTTTTTTTGTTTTTTTAAAAAAGTTTATTTTGTTTTTTTAAATTAATAAATCCGAACGTTGTGTATGCTCTCACCTTACGCCTACACGGTGACCTGGTGATCAAAAGCATAATAGGATGTGTATTGTGTAGGGTTTTTAAATTTAATTCTTTTTTGTTTTTTTTTAAAAGTTTATTTTGTTTTTTTAAATTAATAAATCCGAACTCCGTGTATGCTCTCACCTCGCGCCTATACGGTGACCTTGGTGATCAAAAGCAGAATAGGATATGTAGGGTGTGATTCTAAGTTTATGTTTTTATTTTTCAGTGCACGTTTGATTCAATGGCATCCAGTTCAACTTCAATGGGAGGGCATAGAGAAGGGGAAGAAAACCAAAGTGGGGGTGTGGATCCTAGAGCTCCTCTTTGGAGACATGTGCAAGTTGTGGAGAACCTTACTGGTGGTGGCTCTCGAGTTTGGGTATGCAATCATTGCCAAATACAATTTAAATCCTCTTATACCCGACTCAAAGCTCATTTAATGGGAAAATCAGGAATGGGGATTAGAAAATGTGGCAAGGTTGAACCGAAACATATATTGGCATATTTGAAAGAGCAAGAGGAGGCTGATATGGAAGCTTCAAGTGCTAGATTTAAAACTGCTCCTTTGCAAAATAGGAGTTCACAAAAACCACCCAACCCATCAAACCATCCTCTTATCCAAGTTGCAGTTGAACTCTAACAGAGGGAGAGTGTTTGTCACGAAAGAGAATTTCCAAAGGCCCATTAGAGCAAGCATTTGCAAATGAGAAAAGAGATGTTGTTGATGAGTTGGTTGCTTGATGCATTTATGCATGTGGGTTGCCCTTCAATGTGATGCGCTCACCTTATTGGCAACAAATGGTGAGAGGTATTAATAATGCACCAAAAGGGTATAAAAGCCCTAGTTATGAGAAGGTGAGAACCACATTGTTGGCGAAAGAAGTGGCCCATGTACATATTTCTTTGCAACCAATTAGGGATTCATGGAAGGACTCAGGGGTATCTATCATTTCAGATGGATGGAAAAATACCCAAAATAGACCCCTAATCAACATTGTTGCAGTGTGCCCTAAAGGGGCAATGTTCTTAAGGGTTGTTGATTGTGAGGGTGAAGTGAAAGATGCTCAATTTATTGCTAATATTTTGATTGAGGCTATTGAGTCAGTGGGCCCTGCAAGCGTTGTCCAAGTCATCACAAACAATGCCAAAAATTGTAGAGCAGCAAGGATGATTGTTGAGGGGAGATATGAGCACATTTTTTGGACACCTTGTGCAGTACACTCCTTGAATTTGATGCTGCAGAAGATTGGCAAAATACCATGGATTAAGGAAGTTTATACAGAGGCAAATGAGATCCAACCAAATGTTTGTCACAAATCATCATATGTCCCAAGCTATCTTTAGGAGGTTCTCGACATTGGAGTTGCTGAAGGTAACCAAATAATTTCCTAGTTTCTAATTTTTATTTGCTAACTTTTTATGAAATATCAAATTATCAATTGAATTCCTTTTAAATTTAATTTTATATTTTATTAACTTGCTTTAATTTATTTTAATAGGTTGCTGAAACAAGATTTGTCTCTCACACGCTCATCTTGAGACGACTTGTGAAGGTAAAGCAAGCCTTAAGGCTTATGGTGATTGATGATGTTTGGACTGTGTGGAGGGAATCAAACACAGAAGAGCCATCAAAGTAAAATCAGTGATACTTGATGATATTTGGTGGGCAAAGGTTGCATACTTGCTGAGTTTTACTGAGCCCATTTTATCTATGATTAGATATACAGACACAGATAATGCTTGTATATGGGAGATCTATGATGGCATTGACTCTATGCTTGAAAAAATTAGATGCATCATACAACAAAAAGAGCAGGATCCTGAAGAAAAATTCTACAGTGAAGTTAAGAACGTTATCATGAGAAGGTGGAATAAAATGACCATCCCATTGTATCTCCTAGCCTATGCCCTGAATCCCAAATTTTATAGCAGTGAAATACTTGCACTACCTGGTAGGCAAAAACCATATGATGACCATGAAGTTGCAAGTAGAGCTAAGGCAGCATTCCAGAGGCTTTTTCCTAATCTAGATGTAACTAGTGCGATCCGCTGTGAAATGACGCTCTTTGTCTCTTCATCTAATAGTAGCATGGGTGAAATAGATGCAACACTTGACAGGTACAAGATGCCCCCATGCATGTGGTGGTGTGCACATGGCCATCATGCCAAGTGGCTGCGACATGTTGCCATTAAAATCCTTTCACAAGCATCAAATATTAAAATGAAATCAAAAGTTTGTTTATTAATTAAAAATGTATGTTCTTACTACTTAGTAAATTAATATTATTACTATTAGTATTACTAATTGAAAATTTCTAACTTCTTTTTTGTAACAGGTGGCTAGCAATTCTTCAACAGAGCGGAATTGGAGTACATTTTCCTTCATCCACTTAGTCAAACGGAACAAGTTAGCATCCAAGAAGGCTAAGGATTTAGTGTATGTGCATTCCAATTTGCGCATTCTATCACACAAGAGTGAAGCCTATGTTAGAGGTCCCAACAAACTTTGGGATATTGAACTTGAGACGAGCAACTTTGATGCTTCTGCTGCAACTCTTAAGCCAACTTTCACTGTTTGGCATTGATGAAGAAGAATCAGGATTTTTTGCAGAAGGGAGGGAGAGTGGAGCTAGTGGGAGTGGAGATCTCGGTGCTAGTGTTGTTCATGGAGATGATTATGAGGAAATCTAGATGATATATTCTAGAATCTAGATTATTATTATTTATATGTGAATCATTGAAATTGTAGCCATGTTGAATGATGACTCTTTAAAACTTAGAGGTTCGAATTTCAATGAATTCAAAATATTTTGAGTACTTCATCAATTATCTCTTATGGTCTACAATTATAAAATGAGTACTATGCATATATATATATATATATATATATATATATGGTACGGACATTTCCATCGACGTTTCATATCCAAGGTTTTTTTAAAATTGTCGTTTCCGCGTTTCGTACCCGTTTCCGTTTCCGTTTCTTGGCAACTTAGATAATAAGGTAAATGAGCACTTTATATTTTATTTTCCCTAAGGGGAAAAGTGACCCATATGCAGGACAAAATAAAGGGGAAATTAAAATATTAAATAAAAGTGACTCTCTCCAAGTGGAGCGAACCATTTGGGCCTTTTACATGGATCCTTGTGCCACTTCCAGCCATAAAAGGAGGTCGCCACACTTAGGAGGGCTGATTACTCTTCCATTTCTCCACTAATGGACGAAACCCCTTTGGTGTACTTGCATTAGAGGACAAAAATCCTCTCTTGCTAAGGTTTAAGAACGAAAACTCTCCATACTTTTGTGAAGATCCTCCATCTCAGGATTTTCTATTGAGCCTCAAGGAGTATTTCAGATTTTCAGCAGTGATTGAAGACCCAATATTGCAAATTTGAAGCATTCCAACTAGGGTTTGAAGACATACGTGTTGGGGCAGATTTTTACCTTCATTTTCAGTCATATCTAGGGCTATCTACATCCTTGTGGGTGGAGTTTGACACATTCTAGGGCACGGTTATTCCGGATCTCATCACCAACAGCTTTGTTTTTTCGGCTACTTTTGTAAGTTATATTTCTACATATCTATAATAAAATTCCAGCTCTTGTTTTGGGTCCTAAAAATTCAATATTTTTGTGTTCTTGCATTCCTAAATTGTTATAAATATTTTGACATGAGATTTAAGTAATTTAAGATCAGATTTAACGGTTTTTGGTCTCTATAGCATCTCGCCATATCTAGGGTATTTCAAATCTGTATTTTGTGGATAAATTGCATTATTATCCTAATATTTCTTCATCTAGATTGCTGCAATAAATCAATAATTTAAAGTGTTCCCTTTGAGTTTGAAATTCCTCCATTGGGGACATTACAATGGTATTAGAGCGGTGATCCTTGTCAGCCTATCAAAAGAAATCGGATCTTGATGGACAAGGAAAAATCGACTCAAGTTTATCAAAGAAGAAATCAAACTATAAGGAAAAGAACCGTGGATGATCTAGATTACAGAGCTCCTCCTACAAATGACATGAGTTTTATGCAAGAAGTAATCACAAGGAGCCAAAGGGAGTTGAAACAAACTTTTCAGTAGGTCAAGAGGGAATCTCAAAGGGAAATGCGTGATGCATTAACAAGATCTATTACGGAATTGGCTAAGGTTCTACATGGACACAATATAAACAAAGCAGTGAACCAAGGAACAACAAATAATGTTGAAGGACACTCTTTGGGTCAAGCAAGGACCTCCATTAAACTCACTCCTCAAATATTCAGAGTCAAATTCCTCCAAAGAGAAGAACAACCAGTTGAGTTAGATCCACCAAGAGACACGGAGGGTATAGAGGCATGGGATGAAGAATACACAGCCCTTAGTTTCAAGGTGAGAGAGATGTTATCTTTCAGAGATTACTGCCAAGTGAAAAATAGTAAGGAAACCGAAAAGAATAGAAGAGTTCAATAGGAGCAGCCAAGAAGGGACATACAACAAAGGTTGGGAAAGGTAACTCTTCCTTCTCATGATGGATTTGTTCAGCAAGAGCATTGTTACAGAAGTTAGATACATACTTGTCCTTGATTCCCATGTATGAGGAGGAAGCCCTCAAATTCGCCACTTTGCATTTGGAAGGGGTAGCATATGAATGGTGGTACCATGGGTTGATCACACAAGGGCATGGATCTATCACAAAAATTGACGAATTCGGCCAACGTCTAACAAAAAGGTTTGATATGATATATTTCTGAATTTCAGAGATTTGCGGTGATGGTGCCAAATGTAAGTGAACAAAGGCTTGTGGTGTTGTTCATTGAGAGCGTTGTGGAGCCACTTAGAGGCCTAGTCAAGGCTTTTAGCCCTCCCTCTCTACAAAGAGTTATAAAAAATCTTTGGACCTTGAAACTTCAGTCCCAAAAAGCAAAAACCTGCCTTTCAGACAGCCTAGGACTGTGCCTTATGAACAGCATAGGACTGAACCTGTGGGGCAGCAAAAAGGGTCGTTTGGACAGCCAAGGCCAACTCAAAATAGTGAGTAAAGGACAGCAAAATTTGGACAGCAAGGTAAGTCAACTCAAGGAAAATCTGATCCAAGAGAATGGCTGAAAAACAGCAAGGAAATAGATGCAAAAAATGAGCTAAGAAAGAAAAAATTATGTTTCAGATGCAAGGATCCACGGACACCCAGCCACCGTTGCCTTGGCAAGGGGTAGCCCATTACATTGAGGTAGTTTCAAATGAGGAAGAAGATGAAGAGAGTGCTGATCTGAAAGACGTTGGATAGCAAGCAAAGGAAGAGGAAGTGGTTCTCATGGATGGCACACTTGCTACTTTATTCGGAGCACCTATATACTAAGCATTCCATGTTAGAGGTGTCCTTCGTGGACAAAAGATCACTGTATTGATAGATAGTAGGGCTACCCATAACTTCATTGATGAAAGCTTGGTCACTAGGATGGGATAGAAGATAGAAGACTTCCAAGGGTTCAATGTGACCGTAGCGGATGGATACTCACTCTCATGCACAAAGAAGATTCAACAACTTGAGCTCACTTTAGGGAGACACAAGGTAAGAGATGATTTTTAAGTCATTGGCATTGGTGAGACGGATGTGGTACTTGGAGTACAATGGCTGCAATCTTTGGGTGAATTCACTCGAAACTACCAAACCATGGAACTAAAATTCAAGGTGCAAGACAGGGAAGTTGTACTACAAGGTGTGAGGAATGGTGCTCTCCAACTTGTGACAGCCAAGAGTATAGAAAGATCTTTCAAAAGAGGGCAGATTGCATGTTTTGTGTATTGTTTGGTAAGAAATACATTCTCTTTTCCATCACAGCAATCTTATCATGTTGATATTCGGGCTATTTTGGAAAAGCATGCTAAGGTATTCAACAATTTACCTCATGGGCTGCCACCGGATAGAGGGTTTCAGCATATTATTGAGTTAGAACTAGGTTCCACTCTGGTAATATCTTCTCCTTATCACCATCCAAGGGCCTTCAAGGGAGAAATAGAGAGAGTAATCACGGAGTTGCTGGAAATGGGTCTCATAAGGCCAAGTTCTAGTCCTTTCGCTTCTTCGGTTGTTCTTGTGACTAAGGATGGAACCTTCAAGATCTGTGTTGACTACCGATTGTTGAACAAGAAGACAATCAAAAATAGGTTCCCCATACCAAGGATTGATGAGTTGCATGGAGCAGTGTTCTTTTCCAATATTGATCTAAGGTGCGGGTATCATCAAATCCGGATAAGAGAAGAGGATGTCCACAAGACAGCCTTTAAGTGTCATTTTGGTCATTTTGAATTCCTAGTAATTCCTTTTGGTTTAACCGCTGCCCCCACTACATTTCAGTCATGTATGAACCATGCTTTTAGGGAGCATTTGAGGAAGTTTGTGCTAGTATTCTTTGATGACATTTTAATTTATAGTAAATCATGGGAAGAGCACTTGAAGCATTTGGATATGGTGCTGGACATTTTGGAACAACAATCTCTCTTTGCTAAATTATCAATATGTGAGTTTGGAATGAAGGAAATTTTGTACCTTGGACATGTCATCAATGCCCAAGGAGTACAAGTGGATCAACAAAAGATCCAAGCCATCTTGGATTGGCCTACTCCCACAACATTGACTCAAGGGGATTCTTGGGTCTTTTTAGCTACTACCAGAGGTTTGTGAAAGGATTTTTACAACTTACAACTCCCCTGACAAATTTAACAAAGCATGGAGCTTTCAACTAGTCACCTTCAGCTCAACTATCATTTGACAAGCTCAAAAAAGTAATGAGTTCGTGCCCGGTACTTGCGGTTCCAAATTTTTCAATTCCTTTTGTTGTTGAATGTGATATATCCAAAGATGGTATTGGGGTTGTTTTGATGCAAAATAAACATCCAATTGCATTTGAGAGTAGGAAACTCAAAGATATTGAGAGTAAGTGCTCCATTTGCGACAAGAAAACGTTGGCAATCATACATGCCTTGGTCAAGTCCCAGCAATACTTAGTTTGTGTAATGTCCCTTTCACGGGATTAGACCAACCACCAAGGAAATTAGACAAATCACCAATTAACCAAATCTAATTTCTATAACCAACAGACAAATAAAAACCAGCAAACTGATTTCTCCGAGTAGCGGTATAAAAATATATGCAAACACCAAATTCACTTCAAATAACTTTGCCACAGTTTAAATATAGTTATTAGGCATCCAATGGAACAATAAACAATGAAAAAATCTTAGTCAACACGTTGCTGGAAAATAATAAATAACCAACGAAGAGAAGCCACAACAAAATTATGAATTATGGGTCTAGAAACCCTCAAAAATCAAGAGAATGTAGATTCCGGCCTTAATAAAAATGACAAATCATTTTAAGAACTGAAATGCAACTTAATGTCCTCTAAACCATAAAACCCTACACCAAGGTAGGTCGCTCCACATGTAGGAAGCTAATAAAAATCTGAAAGTGAATGTCTTCTCCTCAAATCTGCCTTTAATTTCAAAACCATGCAATGATGAAGGGTTTTTGTCCTTCAACCAAATCACTAGAAGGGTATTCGTCCTTCTAGGAAGCCACATAGGAGGGTTCGCGTCCTCAAGTGGAAGAACATGGAGCAACAAGCTCTTGATGCCCAATAATAGAAAATGCACCAATCTAGATGCTCTAAATGAGGTCCTAAGTCTCCTTTTATAATCTTCTTGTGGCACCAAAGCTTAGAGAGATAAGACCAACCCATAGAGATGTTATATTTCTTCATTAAGCTTCTTTTATTTTCCTTTAACCCATCCAACCTACTTCAAGAGGGAAAACACGAAAAAAGAAAACATAAAAAATTAGAAAAATCAATGTAAATGAAAGCTCAATGTTCTTCTCCAACTCCTCTACTTCTTGGCCATGGAGAAGGAATGGCAACAAGTCCAAGTTTTGATCCTTTAATGGGAAAAAGGGACATTACAGTTTGTGGTAGATTTGCGGTGAAGATAGATCACAATAATTTGAGGTGCTTTCTCAACCAAATGGATTTGAATGAAAAGCAACAAAAGTGGGTAAGCAAAACTTAAGCATTTGACTCTACAAAAAACCAATTTATTTGATTCCGGAATCCAAGGTAAAACATAAGATTTTGGAGGCTATGCATTAGTCTCCCTTCGCTAGTTATCCACAGTATTTCAAAACATACAAACAAATTAGAGAGAAATTTGTTTGGAAAGGGCTCAAAGGAGAAATTTTTCAGCACATCCAGAAGTGCCTCACATGACAACAAAGTAAAGGGGAACATCAATTTCCAGCAAGCCTATTACAACCCTTGCCTATCCCGAATCAAAAATGGGAGAGTATTTTTATGGATTTCATTCCCAGACTTCCCACGGTGCAAGGTAAGAGCGGGCATTTATGTTGTGGTGGATAGACTCACAAAGTATGCCCATTTTTTTCCTCTTCCCACTAAGTTTGATGGACCACTAGTTGCTGGGAATTATTTTAAGGAAGTTTTTTCAGATTTAATGGGTTGCCAAAGAACATTGTGAGTAACAAGGGCAGTAAGTTTATGAGTTCTTTCCGACAAGAATCCTTTCATCTTTCAGGCACTAAGTTGACTCAGAGCACAAGCTACAATCCCCAAACGGATGGGCAAACTGAAATTGTCAACAAATGGATAGAAGGGCACCTAAGGAGTTTTGTAACAAGACAACAATCAACTTGAATCAAGTGGTTATATGTGGGAGAGTTTTGTTACAATACTTCCTATCACATGTCTATTAGTATGACACCTTTCAAAGCTTTGTATGGTTGTGATGCTTTTTCTTTTGTTGATATTGTCATTCCGGATAGTAGAGTTCTTGGAGCTAAGGATCTGGTAGAGCAAAGCCAAGATATCATGAAGGTAGTCAAAGATAACCTACTACATGCTTAAAATCAACAAAAATTGTATGCACACCAGCATAGAGTTGCGAGGACATTTGAGGTAGGAGATATGATCTTTTTGTGGCTGCATCCCTGTAGACATCCCTCCCTCAAAGCGAAAGGAGCTGAAAAGCTAAAACCAAGGTTTTATGGTCCCTCCAAAGTCATAAGGAAGGTGGGAAAGGTTGCTTGTGAACTAGAGCTACCAGAACAAAGAAAAATTCACAATGTTTTTCATGTTTCATGCCTCAAATAGGCATTAGGCCAGCACATCACTCCTATTGAGTTTCCCCCTCTTCATGATGAAGGCAAATTGATTTTGGAACTAGAAGTCATAATGGATGTTCGTGAAAGGAAGTTGAGGAACAAGATCATAAGGGAATACTTGGTCCATTGGAAAGGTTTACCCCTTGAGGATGCTATGGGGGAAAGTGCAAAAATTTTGGAGCATCTAAGTTTGCAATTGCTTGAGGGCAAGCAATTTGGGGGAGGATTGTAATATTCCCTTCTCAAAAATAACAGGTCAAAGACCCTTGGCCTATTCTTGGTTTCCCGATGGCTGACGGGTAGAAAATAAGGGAAACTAATCCTAATAAACTAGTTTTAGTGCGTAGCAATTTTTATTATAAGCATTTTAATTATTTTATCAGTTATAAATTAATAAAGTAAATGGCCACTTTATTTTTTATTTTCCCTAAGAAGAAAAATATTAAATAAAAGTCACTCTCCAAGTGGAGCGAACCATTTGGGCCATTTGCATGGATCCTTGTGCCACTTCCAACCATAAAAGGAGGTCGTCACACTTAGAAGGATATTTTTTAGTCATTTTGATATCTATTTTTTGGTTTGGGTTGATTGCTCTTCCATTTCTCCACTAGAGGATGAAACCCCTTTGGTGTACTTGCATTAGAGGACGAAAACCCGCTCTTGCTAAGGTTGAAGAACGAAAACTTTTCATCCTTTTGTGAAGATCCTCCATCTCAGGAGTTTCTATTGAGCTTCAAGGAGTATTTCGGATTTTCAGCAGTGATTGAAGACCCAATATTGCAAATTTGAGGCATCCAGCTAGGGTTTGAAGACAAAAGTGTTTGGGCAGATTCCTACCTTCATTTTCAGTCGTATCTAGGGCTATCTACACCCTTGAGGGTGGAATTTGACACATTCTAGGGCACGCCTGTTCCGGATCTCGTCACCAAATTTGCCATAATTTTGGAGGCCATATTCAGCGTTGTTTCAATGGATTTGGGCTTAGAATCACTTCTTTCTGGCCACTTTTGTAAGTTGCATTTCTACATATCTATAATAAAATTCCAAGTCTTGTTTTGGGTCTTAAAAATTCAGTAATTTAAGATAATATTTAAGGGTTTTTGGTCTTTATAGCATCTCACCATATCTAGGGTATTTCAGATATGTATTTTATGGATAAATTGCATTGTTATCCTTATATTTCTTCATCCAGATTGTTGCAATTAATCAATAATTTCAGGTGTTCCTTTTGGGTATGAAATTCTTCCATTGGGGACATTACAAATTCTTACCCAAGATTGTAGTTTTCAATTTCATGTCTCCCAAGGGCACAAAACTTACACGTGTTTTGGCTATTGTTGCCAAAGCCTCCTTGTAATAAGGAAAGCGAGCAACATGAAATGGGTTACCATCAGAAAAGAAGAATTTTCCAACGGCATTGTCGGCCTCCTCCCTAGCCTTTTGTATCATATGTCTACAACTAGATTGGGAAACACGACCTTCCTCTCTCACCTAGCCTCCACTCTCGTCACCTCTAAACTTGAAATTGTTGTTGCATTAGAGAAAGAAGTCGTGTGAGAACTAGAAGGGTTGTCAGTGCCACAAATTGCTAGAATGTTATTTGTGATATCTCCATTGAACAACCTATTAAACTTTTCCCACTCATCAAATGTGAGTTTTGAACAAAGTCCAACCCCTTTCCCTAGGGTGTGCAAGAAGTGTGTCTTCACCCTAGTGATGTTGCCCAACCAAGTCAACGAACAAATATTTCACTTCCATAGTTCAATTCCCCCTCTAGTAAATGTTTTGGGGGTATCAATTATCTGAGCAAATTGTTTCAAACTTTCAAATGACTCTTCTTGTTGATGAGTCCCTTGGCACATTCGCCCAACGTCATAGAAGGGCAACTAAACTTTTTGGCACTCGCAATTGAACTTCTAGTTTGCGTTACCTCTTTCCTATCATTAGAGAAAGAAGTCATGTGAGAACTAGAAGGGTTGTCAATGCCACAAATTGCTAGAATGTTATTTGTGATATCTCCATTGAACAACCTATTAAACTTTTCTCACTCATCAAATGTGAGTTTTGAACAAAGTCCAACCCCTTTCCCTAGGGTGTGCAAGAAGTGTGTCTGCACCCTAGTGATGTTGCCCAACCAAGTCAACGAACAAATATTTCACTTCCATGGTTTAGTTCCCCCTCTAGTAAATGTTTTGGGGGTATCAATTATCTGAGCAAATTGTTTCAAACTTTCAAATGACTCTTCTTGTTAATGAGTCCCTTGGCACATTCGACCAACGTCGTAGAAGGGCAACTAAACTTTTTGGCACTCACAATTGAACTTCTAGTTTGCGTTAACTCTTTCCTATCTCTTAAGGCCCCACGCTAGGACCACCATCAATCTCATCCATTTGCAAATCAGCCTCATAATCACTACCAAAACTCATTTTAGGTCTACAAAAGTTTATAAAAGAACAAACTAATTCTTTTGATAAACACTTAACAAACAAAAACAGCAAAATAATTTAAATAACAAAAAACAATTTAAATAACTTAAAAATAGTTGAAATTTCAATGTTCATACTTAATATGATTGTGTCATGTCCCTTTTTGAAGGCTGATTTTTTAAGACCTTAACCCATTCTTCTCCCTGTGGGTCTAAGGAAGAAAGCAAGGGGAAGATCTGGATTATATTTTTATTATTGTTTAGGTAGTTATTTTATTTATTATCATGTGTCCTATTGGGAAGCCTAGCACTCCAATAGAAGGACTTCAGTAGTCAGGAAATAAAAGTATTTTGAACATGTAGGCTTCAAATACTAATTAGATATTTAAAAGCACTTTATTTTAAGGGGCCGGCCTTCATTTTTATTGTAAAGCACTCCTTGTGGTTATAAAAAGAGGTCGCTTGGCCATTATTGAATCATGTTTTGCTGAATTTTCATATCTTGGTTAAGGTTTTCTTGTGAAGCACCTTATCTACCTTTCTCAAGGACGAAACCCCTTGATTGAGGACCTTCCCCAAGGACAAAAACCTTTGGTTGAGGGCTTGTGGAGGACGAAAACTCTTCCATAAGAATTTATGTATGCAAACTGGTTTGGAAAGCAATAAATTATCATTTCCTTGCATGATTTATCTCTTGAGATCAATAATATATTTAATTAAAGTGGAGTGACCCACTTGGGAGTGTTATTTGGTATGTGTGATGATAATTTGGCAAATCTGAATTTATTATCTTGTTCTCCATATTTTTTAAGGCTAGGATCTTGAGTTCCATGAATTTTGGAGGTGTTTTACAATTTCTAATAGTTGATTGTGTTTGTTGAGGGTTTCTTAATAATTTTGGCATAAGAATTGAAGGGTGTTAACAAGGTTTAAACCACCTTTAAGGGGTTTAACTCTTCCAAGGAAGTCGCTGCCCTAGGAAGGGTCTAATTTGCAAATTTCAGGGTTTATATCAGCCATCTACAGCAGCTCCCTAATCTGTTTTTTATGTTTACATCTCAACTATTGGTCATTTCTTGAGTCCCCTTAAAAGGGACATTACATATTGTTAACATATGCCATAAATAATTTAATAAACAAAAACAACAAATCATTTAGTATTCTAGTAATTAGCGCAAAAAAAAAACATTTTGCATTTTGTAAAAAACATTAAAAACAGCCAATGCCATAACCCATTTTGTATTTTGGACAAATAAACACAAAAGAACAGCCAATGCCATAAATCCATTTTGCGTTTTTTAAAACAAATGAAAAGTACCAAATACCTAAGGGCCAAATGGCTTTGCAAGTTAGCAAAGGAAACATAAATGAAAATGCAACTTTGATTCTTGAATGAATTTGACTAATTGTAAACAAAATGGCATGATGCAAGTCTTTTAAAATAAATGGAAATGAAAATGCCAAATGGGGATCAATATACATATTTGTAAGCTATGTCACAAGGTTCTCCGACTTTTATCGAAAAAGTTTGAATTTCGCCGAACTTTATTCTCGTCGAACATGAACTTGAACTTTATCCATTATTTTTACATGGGAAGTTTTTGATGGGATTTTACAAATGTATGTATATATACATATACCGACTGAAAGCAGTGGATAGAAAGATCTCTCCACTCTGTCCCTCTAACATATTTATGCATCTTTTTTCAACAAATAAAAGTGATAGAAAAAAAATTGTTCGAACTTAAAGACGTTTTTTTCTCAAACTTTATCCCTTGACGAATTTGAACCGAACTTTATCCTCGTCAAACATGAATGCAAACTCGAACCTTGTGACCTAGTTTCTAAGTATAGAATGAGAGAAGTAGAAGTAGAAACCTCTTACTCTGGCTCTTGCTGAAAATGTTAAGACCTTGTGCTTGCTCCTCTTCTCTCCTCTCATCCTCTTTCTTGCTTTTTCTTCTTTTTGCTCAACCGTGATTGACAATGGCAGTTGAGAACCTTTTTATAATTTTTCAGCTCATTTTTAGGGCTACGGTTTCTATTTTTTTGTTTTTAGATTCTTTTTTGCTTTAAGTGTTTTTTTGGCTTAAAAAGTGCACCAATCATCGAGGACATCAGGACATCCCTCAACCATCCCTGAGATGTCATGGCACCCGTGCTGCAAGCAATTTGTTTGGGTGTCCCGGGGACATCCCCCTTTTGTAATGATTTTGGTAATTTCCCTGTGACATTTCCCCTATCCGGGGGGAGCATGTCCCTACATGACACAGGGAAATGTTTTAAATTTACATAATTAGTATTAAAGTCTAAGGAGTGAATATTTTCCAAATTCAGCCACTAATTTAAAATGAGAGACGCCAATGTCATATTAATCTTCTTCCTGAAAACAGTAATATATACAATTTTAGCATCTCTCTTAGCACTCAAGTATTTCAGGCTTTCTTATATCAGGTACAAGCTTGAATTGAATGCTTCATATGCAATAAAACAAGACTAGAAGACACGCGATTAGTCTCATGGTAATTATTAATTTTAATAATAATAAATAAAGTGGGACATGTATGGGATATAAAAACTAATAAGTTAACTGCCATCTGCACGTGCAGTACAAATTTTTTATTGGGTACATACCTTATTTTTATGATTCAGTTGTTCCCTTGCGTAATCAACTGGTATAGGAATTTTTTTGGCTTTTCTTTTTTATCAAATTGATCCAATGAGGGAAAAGAAACAGTTCTTAATCGAAGGGATCCACTGATTTGTATATTCTTTTTGTCAGTTTTTTTAATGAATGTGAATGAGTTTGGTGAGATAACACCCCCCAGTGGGATTATCATAGAAAACCTTAAAACAAGAATCAGAAGGCTATGATGCATAGAGAATTATGAATTAAGCATCGCATGCTCAACTCTTGCATTTTTCATAAGGCGTGAAGTTATGTACTCATCTATGGTAAGTATTCGAATCGGCTAGCCGAAAGCCTGGTGCTCTCTCCCTCTCTCAACCCTCTGAACCTCTCACCCACCTCTCCCGCCACCTCAAACTCAGATCTGAAATCAGTAGAAGGCAGACTAGATATTGAGTTAATCCTTAGGGGAGGCCATGGCCTATACTCAACCTCTTTCTTCCTTTGATCCCAACCACAATTTCAAATCTGTAATGTCACCTGAATCTGACCAGATCTGGTGAGAAGACCTGAAAAGCATTTTACAACATTATGCAAAAAGAGCCATTACAAGGTCAAAATTCCCAATTAAAAAAGGAAAATGAGAATTACCTCAAACTAGACAAGCCCCCCATAGTCTCTTTCTTAATCGAAGAAGTTGAACACCGACTGTGGTTATTAAAAGAGAGCTCTGATATTGAAATCTATAGGTGCTTTCCCAGACCGAAAATCTCTTAGAGCTTGGGCAAATGAAAACTGGAAACTCAGCAGTTGAGTCGAAATAATGATGATGCCTGAATGATACTTTATGATATTATTCTCTCCCAAATAAGAAAGAGAGCAAATCTTTTAAGGGAGCAATAGTTTATGCAGAAATCGGGGCTCTTCATGAAGCATTGGCCTCTAGCTTTCAATCCAACAGATCATCTGTCCACGACGGTTCTTATTTGGTTTCGTCTTTGTAATGTCCTCTTTTTTGAGATTGATCCTGTTGAAGGCTTCTTGTTGATTCTTCTTCCCATGGGAAGAAAAAGATGAACAAGGGAAGCCCTTAAATTATATTTTAGACTCTCTTTTTTTTTTTTTTTGAAAAAAAATCACCCATTATATTGAAGTAAATGTTTAATTACATACTCTATCATGCTAGGCATGGAAACTACTACCCATATCCCTAGCACTATAAACAAAAACAACAAAATGAATAATCATTAAGAAGAGTCAAGGTTTATGATTTTCCTTATTTATTTTTGAATCTTTGTTGACCACCACCATAGAGGAGGTGAGCCGTAGCAGAATATGTCCTTGTTGTCAAGAGCCCAATTCGCCAATCCATCAGCAACTTTGTTATTATGTCTTGCAATGTGGGTGAACTGAATTTCTTGAACCTTTTGCTGAAGAGTTCTTATTTGACAAACTTCCTTAGCAATTCTCCACTGCGGAGGATGACCATTCCTAGAATCACTCAATAAGTTCATCATGATTCTGGAATCTGATTGGATTTTGATCTTTCGCCAACCTATTTTAATAGCCTCATGTATTCCTTTGCGAATAGCTTTAATTTCAGCCATGTTATTGGTAGAGGTTCCCAAGTTTTCAGCAAATAGGAAATGAATTTCTCCATCTCTATTACGTCCAATCCCTCCCATGGCTGATTTGCCAAGATTACACCTAAAAGCTCCATCTGTATTTATCACCCCATCAGAAGTTATTGCCTCTTGCACTAGAGTAGCTTGAACAGTTATCTTTTTTTAATTCATTTGGAAGCATGGCTTGGGGGCTTCCTTGGGATCCAAAGATAGTTGCCGGAAGATATGCTCCCATACTTGAGAGGGATGATCAGGCAAAGAGATCTTATGTTTGAGGCTCTCTGTCATGTTGCTTTTTATCTTTTCCCAAACATATATTCCTTCTCTGCTATTTGGCGAAATATTCTATAATTCCTCTCTTTCCACATATTCCAGAGGAGTAAAGAAATTCCACTCCACACTGTCGGGATCAAATTTTGTCCTGTGGGAATTGCTTTCTTCCAAGTATCATTAATATGTGCCAGGGACTCCAAACTATTTCCATTGAAGTTGCATCAACCGTGTCAATTGTATCCATAATTCAGAAACCCATGAGCATTGAAACAAAAGATGATTCAAAGTTTCTTCATCTTGAGTACAAAGTACACATCTACAAGGTTCGTTGAAACCTCTTTTTTTTAGCCTATCTCTAGTTAAAAGCCTTCTGTGAATGATAAGCCAAAGAAATAAACTTACCTTAGGCCATATCTCAGGCTGCTAGATTCCCTGAAACAAGGCTTTTTAAGGATGAGTACAACTTGTAATGAGGGAATCATATCCAGAAGCTACATCATATTTCCCTGAAGAGTTGCATCCCCATCCAAGTTCATCAGGATTCTCTGACAATAGAAGAGATCTTTATGCCAGAGTTTTGGTAAGCAAGGTCTGATCCTCCTGCTCTATCCTCATAGGCCAATCCTTAATAGGTTTCCACTGTGTCTCCATACCCCAAGGCTGAATATTTGTCTATAATAATGATGTATCTTAATCCATCCCTTGGCTTGCATTTGTTCCTTAATAGGATGAAGTTGAGGGAAGACAGTTAAAATGGGGGGATGCCCTTCCCATGAATCCGTCCAAGAATTGGCTGACTAAACATTATGAACAATCCAGAACAACATGTTTTTAATCAGTTTTTCTCCATATTAAATGAACCTTAAAGTTGGAGACCCTTTATTAGGAAGATCTATCCTGATCATTCTCTCTGATTGGCTACTTTCCACATATTTACCTCTGAAATTAACAGCCCACAAATCATCAAGACAGGTTATAAGCCTCCAATATAATTTCCCTACCAAAGCAATATTTTGTTCGAATGGATGACCGAAATCCCAACCCTCCATGTTGTTTTGGTTTGCAGAGAGATGTCCATTTCACCAATGCCCATTTTTTCTTTTCCTGAGCTCCACTCCAAAGAATTTTTTGACAAATGGAATCCATCTTTTTCAAAATAGTACCTGGAATATTTAAAACAGATGCCACATAAACCGGCATAGCTTGGAGAACTACCTTAATGAGAGTCATCCTTCCTCCTGTAGATAACCATTTGTTTGTCCATTTTTGTATTTTTTGTTCAAATTTATCAATTAACCATTTCCAGTCGTTGGGCTTAGTGGGAGCTAGAGGAATACCCAAATATTTCACAGGAAAATCTCCTTTTTGGAATTGAAGAATTTGCAAAATTTGTTCTTCTTGTCTTTGAGAACAGTGGAAGAACTAAATATTGGATTTTCCACTATTTATACTCTGACCAATGGCTGATGAAAAGGATTGAAGGGTGTTTTGAATATGCTTAGCTTCAACCATCGTAGCACGGTTAATCGTCGAGGAATCATCCACAAACTGAAGTGATAAAGGATGAACATTTTTGGCCAATTTTACACCATTGATGTTCTTTCCCTGACACTCCTTTAGACACGATCTATCCAAACATTCAACAAGTATGATAAATAAGAAAGGGTATAATGGATCCCCCCGTCTTATTCCCCTTGATGCTCCAAAGAATTCTGATGGGGAACCATTAACTAAAACAGCAAAGGAGACTGTGGAAAAGCAAGTTGAGACCCATTGTATCCATTCCTATGAAAAGTCAAAATGCTCCAGGACTTTAGTAAGGAAAGTCCTTAATTAATGATTATATTTTCTTTGTATTTTTCTCAATAAAGCAAGTCGGTTGGGTTTAGAGAGTTCTTAAAGGCAAATTGGAAATTAAAGCAAGCTTCTAAGAGGTCGGCCTTGGGGAATTCCTCCCTTATGACCTTTGGCGCCACCATAAGGGTATATAAGGAGTCACATATGCTAATTTTGGAATCTTTTGGCATATATATCTTTTATATGCTTGGTTCTAGAGCTGGTTGCTCTAATCCAAATCCACTAAGGGGCGACAACCCATTAGTGTGGCAAACAAGGAGGACGAAACCTTCCTTGTTGAACATTGAAAACAAGAACTCTCTAATTTGGTGGTGGTTGAGGATATCTTTGAAGACTATCTTGTTGGTTTGCAGCTAGAGCTTGGAGGAGAAGCAATACCAAGGGTTTTGGTATTATTTTATGCCCCTCTCCTAGGGAGCGACTTGTACAGGAGTGTGATTGGGTCGTTTCTAGGGTATTATTTTGACACGTTCAAGACGTCCCAGACGTCCTAGGGACGTGGGGGAAACATTTCCCCCACGTTTCCCACTGTGTTTTTTGTTGGGAAACATCCTGGGGACGTCTGAAGATGCTGGGAAACGTCCTGGACATGGGGGGGACGTGGGAAACGTGGGGGGGATGGGGAAACGTGGGGAGGTCGTCTAGACCTCCCCCACATGGTATGCCTCTTTTTTCAACAACAAAACATAAAAACAACACTTTAAACTATTTTTCTAAATTGTAAATCACTTATAATATAAAAACATCATTACTAACCTAACCCTAACCTTAAAAATGCAATTTTATGTTATAAATTTACATTATGGGCTTACCTTTGAGGACAAGGATGCTAGTACCAGCGAGGAGTTCATGGATATTACTTCAGATGTTGATTCTGATTTTTAAGCTGATACTTGTAGTTGTCCTCTTTTTTTGTAATATTGGCAATAGACAATTGTTGGTGTATTTGGCTATGAGATTAATGATATGAATATCAACTATTGTCACTTGATCAATCGTAATTTAGAATGGTTTTACTCTCTGTTTCAAAAATCGCAATTTATCAGCGATAAATCGTTTGCCTTCATGAAAACGATTAAACTTTTGAAAAATCGCGATTTTTGTTATCCCGATAAATCGGCGATTAATCACAATAAAATATCCTGCAAAATCGTTGAGAATCGTGGCTAAACTCGTCGAAAATTGTGGGGAAAATCATTGCCTAGGGTTAAATATGAAAATAGACCAAATCGATTTGTTTTTTCTCATGTTTTCGCTTTGCACGACTCGTTTTTGCTACTGCGATTTGCATTTACTCCATTCGTGGGCATTCAACGTGGATAGGAGGGCACAAAAGTTCAGTTCGTGGCTAGTTCGTCTGCATTCAGTTCGTGGCCAGTTCGTACCCTAACAGGTATTAATACAGTAATACTAAAAACACAGTAATAAGTTACAGTAAAACTACAGTAATAATATAATACAGTAATATTAAAACAGTAATATAGTAAAAATACAGTAATAAAACAGTAATACAGTAGTTAATACAGTAATATTAATATTAATAATAAGTTTTTTTTTCAATATTAATATTAATATTAGTATTAGTATTAGTATTAGTATTAGTATTAGTATTAGTATTAGTATTAGTATTAGTATTAGTATTGATATTAATTAGTAATAAGTATTAATATTAATAAATATTGTATATTAATTTATCTAAGGCTTGTAAATCTAAGACAAATGTTTTTTGTTTTGTTTTGTAGAATGGCATCGGGATCCGGTTCTGGTTCAGCTACTCGTAGTAAGCCTAACTCTAATGACCTTGCTAGGAAGCACTGTGAACCAGCATAAGGCAATTGTGTTGCATGCAATTATTGTGGCATGAAGATGAGTGGAGGTGTTTATCGCCTTAAGTTCCACATTGCACGGATACCAGGGAATGAAGTGACAATGTGCAATCAAGCACCGCCTAAGGCTCAACGAGAGTTGTCTGCTCACCTTGCAGCTTATGCAGAGAAAAAAGAAGAAAAGAAGAGGAAAGCTGATGCACTTGCAGCCCTAACAAATAGGAGGGCAGCGATGGAAGATTTCAACATTGCGGCATCTTCTATTGCCTCAACTCCACGAGGTCAGACACTGGGACGGGGTTCATCCACTGATAGTAGTTCAGGGATGTTTTTTGTTCCTCGAAGTACTCCTAGTTCACAACCTTCACTCGAAGGTACTGCTTGGAATAAATAAATGCACAATGAAGCAAGAATAGCTACAGCAAACTTTTGGTACTACAACAACATTCCTTTCAACGTGGCAAAAAGTCCATATTGGGAGAATTTGGTCACTGCATTGACTGTTGTTAGGAAGGGGTTCAAGGCTCCTACTCCCCATGATTTAAGTGGCCCATTGTTGGAGGATTCTGTCACACATACCAAAACTCTTGTAGAAGAGCAAAAAAAGGTGTGGATAAAAAAAGCATGCCCCATTTTGTCTGATGGGTGGATAGATGGAAAAACCGCACATTGATTAACTTCCTAGCGGCATCAAGTGGGCAGTTGGTCTTCCTGAAATCAATTGATGTCTCCCACCAAGTGAAAACTGCAATCACTTTGTGTGATATGTTAGATGAGGTGGTAAAAGAGGTAGGCATAGAGAATGTCGTCCAAGTTGTGACTGACAATGCAGCGGCATATGTAGCAGCAGGGATACTTCTTGAGGAGAGGCACCCTACACTTTTTTGGACCCCTTGTGCAGCCCATTGTTTAGATCTCTTATTGGAGGACATAGGAAAACTCTCATGGGTGAAAAATGTGGTTCAAAACGCAAGAAATATTACAAAATTGATCTACTATTATACTTGGGTGCTAAACTTGATGAGAGAGCACGCCAATGGAAAGGAGCTTGTGCGATCAGGGGTCACACGATTTGCCACAAACTTCATTACATTGCAGAGCATTGCAACCTCATTAACATCCCTTAAGCAGATGTTTGTGAGCCCACGATGGTTGGATTCTCCCTATGCTAGGAAGACCGAAGGGGAGAGGGTCGTGAAGACCGTTTTTTATGATATGTTTGCAAAGAAAATAGAAGAAATCATGAAGGTAATCTAAATTTGAATATTTGTTTATTTATCATTTGTTATATAATTTTTTATTAATTTTGATTTTAAATATATGTTATTTTGTTTTAGGTGTCAGAGCCTTTGGTTCGAGTTCTACGGATGGTGGATGGGGAGAAAAACCCAATGGGTTATTTGTATGAGGCTATGGATGTGGCCAAGGAGGCCATAGCTAAATATTATGGGCACAATCACCGAAAATATGAACCCCTTTGGTGCATAATTGATCGGAGATGGAACAAGACACTTCATCGACATATACATGCAGCAGCGTACTACCTAAACCCGAAGTTTTTCTATTCCCCATCATTTAAGGCTGATGAGGAGGTTATGGATGGCCTTAATACATGCATAGAGAGGTTGGTATCTGACGAAGATATTAGAGATGCAATTCTTGACGAGCTGCAAATTTACAAGACTGCAGAGGGGAGGCTCTTTTCTTCGGCTCTATGTGTGAAAAGAAGAAACACTTTTCATCCAGGTAAAAACAAATTGAGTCATTTGTATTTAGTCTCATTACACGTAGAACTAGAAACTAGAAGTCTAGAATTCTTTTATTTATTCAAGCTTAGTTAACTTACAAAATTATAAATGTTTTATTTGCAGATTTGTGGTGGGAGGATTATGGTGCAAAAACACCAAATCTTCAAAAGCTAGCCATCCGCATTTTGTGTCAGCCATGCAGTGCTTCTGGATGAAAACGTAATTGGAGCATGTTCGAAGTTGTTCACACAAAGAAGCGCAACAGGTTGACAACACAACGCCTCAATGACCTTGTCTTCGTGCGATACAATCTTCATCTTCGTGTGAAACAAGTTGAGGGGGCACAGAGTTATGATGCAATCGACTTGGTTGACATTGATCCATATGATGACTGGATTGTTGAGCCTGATGATGCGGAGCCTATGTTTACTACATAGGAGATAGCAGCTTTGGAGAGGGAGACTGAAGAAGCAATAACATCATGAACATTAGAAGTTGGTGATGATTCAGATGATATGTTTGTAGATGACAATGTTGGTGTTGCGGAGGAGGAATCTTTACCTTCCACTTCCACGAGGCAACCGCAAGTGCAACAGACTTATTTTAGGTGTGCTTAATGAAATAGAATATTATTGATATTTGATAGTGATACTTCAAAAGTCACATGTGATATGACTCTATGAGAATTTTTGTTTGCAAACTTTGTACTCTCTAATTTAGTCAAAACTTAATCGTAAATATGCATAAGGGCCTATGGCATTCTATAGAGTCACTTCTCGCATCATTTAACATTGCTTTTACATTTAATTTAAGTATATTTTATGAATTTAAATGTTTTTAAAAGTAGCGATAAAGTTGTCGATTAATGCCGATAAATTGTTGATTCCCGATTTCCGATTCAAAATTTGGCCTGCCGATAACGATTTTTTGAACTATGGTTTAACTTTTATATTTTAATATTTTATAATATATTTGAAATTTCAAATTGTCTCAAATTCAAAATTCAAATATGTATTATGAATTTTCAATTTATGACATTAACATATTGATATTATAGTATTAAGGAATGTATATGATATTTATGAGTTCAAGTTCCACCTTATTTAAATCTCAAATGGTTTTATTTCAGCTTATTTATATAATTCAATCACTGTGTCTTTATATTTTAAATATTTATAAAAATTTTAATTAGCCGTCCCCCTGTCTCAGGTAACTATGAAATTTACATTCCAAGATGATAATTGGATTCATATATATTTATAAGGCTGA
Organism: Taxus chinensis; assembly: GCA_019776745.2. Taxonomy (NCBI): domain Eukaryota; kingdom Viridiplantae; phylum Streptophyta; class Pinopsida; order Cupressales; family Taxaceae; genus Taxus; species Taxus chinensis. The sequence goes on from CM034148.1 coordinate 679,553,988, forward strand.
TATATTGCAATTTTGGCAATTGTTGGGTTTTGGTGACCTCATTTTCAGTTACTTCTATTGGTTGTACTTCTGTTATTGCTAAATTAATTTCTAGTTATGCATGTGATTGAGTTTCATGATGCAAATTGCCCTATACTGTTCCTAGAAGGCTTATATATTTTGTGGATGAGTTTCATAGTGATATTTGGATGAATTATTGTACTTTGCAAGCTGCTGTCCTAGAAAATCATATTGTTGTACATCAATGTTCCAATTTTCAGTCTGCTGTTATAAAAATCAGATTGTATTCGTTTGTGCTTTGTGTGAATTTTCTTGTTTGTATAGTTGATCCCTAGAAAGGGACATTACAGGGGTATCAGAGCTTCGGTCTTCCCAGCCTAAGGGTTTCATGTGAGGTGAAGAGAATATGGACAAAATGAGGAAAATGCAAGAAAGACTAGCTGACACCTTGGACTCTCTTGCCCTCACTATGCAAAACCTACATAAGGGAAGAACACTCAAGGAGGAAATGGCTTCTTGCACAATACATGTCAACAGGAGGGAGAGATCATTCTCATCAAGGCCCTCTAGACCTACCTTCATTACTAAGAAGGAAATCGCAACCAAGGAAGAAATAGGGTTTCAAAGATTAATAATGTTGCAGCTAACTTTGAAGAATATCAAGCTCTTCTAGAAGTTATTTGCGATGCCCTATCATTTTTCCGAGTTTGTAGGATGGAGAAAAGATAGAGTGGGTTTTGGAACTTGGTCCAAGCCCAAAGTCATGCACAAGGATCTTGGGAAGGATATCCCAACCCTAAAGGAGAAGAGCCCCATCTTGTTGGCTAAGCAAGATGAGGCTATAAAGCTTGATGAAGAGGAAGTCATGGTGAAGATCGAAGATACAACTTCCCTCGATAGCAACCCTTTTGCGGTGACAAAGGAGGAAAATATCCACCATACTAAGGAGAAAGAACCATCGCAGCAGCAGCTTATGGTGATGGATCAGCCTTTAGGAGCCGTAAAAGCACCCACTGCCATTGTCAAAGGTGATATCTTGGCTGATTTTCGTTAACAGCGCCATAGACACAAGGTTTCGATGAAATTCTGAAGCATGAGCCTAGAAAGGGAAGAAAAATCATGGATCATGAGTCCCAAGGTAAAATTTCTTTAATATTTAATGATGCTTCATTGGAGTCTAATGGGTGTGTGTGGCTAAATGTTAAAAATAAATCAGATTTGCATAAGGGTAAAGAAGATGCATTGGAAGAGGGTAATCCAATTGTCATTTTAGAACATGAAGACAAAACAGATCAGCCCCTAATTGAGGTGGAAAAATAAGATCTATAGGAGGTTTATGAGGAAGAAACCTCACCGGACACTCGTGTGGATTTTCAGCCTGCTGTAAATTTCAAAACAGCAGCTGAGGGTAAGCCACTTGATTTATTTTATGATCATAGCATGAGTATATTGTATCACACTAGGTTACTACATTGCTTTGGTCATCATGAGGGCTATTCTAACAATGGCCAGGAGATGACGGAAAAAATTGGGAAGAGGATCTTCCAAGCATTTCCTATAAGATGGATTCTCATGGCAGTCAAAGGTATGATGATCATTCTCCATATTCAATGCTCCATACTCAGGCATTTTCAGATTTGCGTCAAGAGGGGCAGCTCCCTAATTTCAGTCCAAGTTATAGGTATACTCCAAATTTATTCCTTCCATTTATGTCATATCAAGACATGGATCATTATGGAAGGCATGCTAGAATGACGGATGTGACTTGCAAAGGCATTTAGACCTCTTGATGCAAATTCAGATTTGTGTGTGCATAAGGGTTTGGGAACTTGGTAATATTTTGAAGAATAGAGTTTCTAACGTTGAAGCTACTCTTGCTAGCTCCTTCATCTCATACCGAGGAGCAAGGAAAAAATCAGAATTGATCATTGAAGAACATAAGGAAAATATTATGGAAGACAACAAGGTTCAATAGTTGAAGCTCATGGGTCAAGAGGAGAAAATAGTGTGTCACATGGAGGGAAATTGCAAGAAGCAACTTGTAACAACAGATTTTGGGCAGCAAATGGTTGTCTTTACATTCAGTAGTTTTCCCACAAAAAGAGCCACTCACAATAGGTAAGAGTGGCTCATCATCACAAGGTGGGTTTCAAAGAACTCTTTGGGATAAACATCATCACTTCCAGTTGTAAATATGGAACTGATTGGAATTCAATCCAAACTAATTATGATGTCGGAGTCTCACTAGTAAAGTAACATATTCACATCCCCAATTTTTGTATATTGTCGATAAGAGGATTCATGTGGGTATATATGGAGTATTTGATGCATGATTCTAGCACCTTAACTAAGTATGATTTATCACAAAAGGACCACATCCTTCGGTCACAACAGCTTGAGGGGATATGTTGGAGTGACAACATGAGAAAATATTTGTTACCCCATGAGTACATTTGCATCAACAACCGCCCAAGATCAAAAAGGAAATTATCACATCATCAATAGACTTTCAACTCCAGCATTGGGAACCACACGAGAATGGGTAAGTCCTACATGTTTGTGTATTACAATGTCATTCACAAATGCCATCTCAGTTCTTTTCTGTAATGACCCTTTCAAGGGTTTTAACCACACACACAAAATGCAGATCTGAATTTTACTATAAAGACAAAATCAACGACTATATCTATCTTGAAATATGTCAAAAAACACCAATAAACGCCATAAATCGACTCGCCACAATTTTATATATATTTTATGGAATATTAGGAGCCAAAATCACAAAGAAATGTTGAAGAATTCACTGCTGGAAATTAATTATAAACTGGAAATTGCAGCCACAAAAAAAAAATATGAAATATGGGTCTAGAAACCCTCTAAATTCACCGAACTTCAAATTCCGGTCTATAAAAATATTACAAATTAGATTATGAAACAAGATTTCTCAAATAATTCCTCAAAAGCTCCAAACCTTACCCAAGGTAGGTCACTCCACCCTAAATAAATCAAATACCAGCTGGAAATTACAAATATACTCTTCAAATCAGCCCTTACTTCCAAACCAAACAATGATGAAGGGTTTTCGTCCTTCTATGAAGTCTCACAAGAGGGTTTTCGTCCTCAAGTGGATGAACAAGGAGCAACAAGATCACAATGCCCAAGTAGAATAAAATGCGTCAACTCTAGAGCTGAAGTGATGCCTTAGTTCTCCTTTTATAACCTTCCATTGGCATCAAAGTACTAAAAGATAAGGTCGACCCCTTAAATTGGTTCTTTTCTTTCATTAGCTTTCATTAATTCATTAAAACCCAGCCGACCTGACATAAGAGACAAAACAATAAAAGAAAATATTAAAAATAAGTAAAAAAACATATCATACGGAAGCTCATAATTCTCCTCCATCTTCTTCACTTCTTCACCATGGAGAAGGAATGGCAAGAAGTCCAAAAAGTGGTTCTCAAGTGGGAAAAGGGGACATTACAGTCCTCCCTCCGCAAGATTGCTTGTCCCCAAGCAATTGCAAGCCCAATACATCCGCTGCCCCATCTTCTTTTTCCCCTTCTTTCAGAAGTTCTTCATCCTCTAATGGTGAAGGTGGCGTCCTTGACAAAGCATCCACAGCCACATTATGCTTCCCCCTCACATATTCAATATTAAAATCAAATGTTTGGAGTCTATTCACCCATTTTTATTGTTGGTCCATTCAAATCTTTTTGATGAAGAAAGAATCTCAAGTTATTGTGCTCGGTTTTAACCACAAATCAAGTATTGCCTAAACTTGATTAATGCATGCATGATGGCAAGCATTTCTTTATCATAAATAGATAACTTTTCTCATGATCCTTCAATTTTTGACTCCCTCAAAAGCAATGAGGTTCTGATTTTGCATCAAAACTGCACCTATACCTTCACCGGAAGCATCACATTTAAGCACAAATGGTTTAGAAAAATTTGGAACAACGAGAACCGGACAAGAGCACATCACCTCTTTCAATTCCTCAAAAGCTACATGGGCTGATTTGGACCAGCTGAAAGCATCTTTCTTTGTTAGAGAAGTCAAAGGGGATGCAATTTGTGAGCATCTTTCTTTTCCATATTTTCACCTACACTAACGTGAGGAATGTCATTCTAGCTATGAGTTGGAGCAAAGCAGGAGATGAGGAAGGTTTCCAAGCGGAACTTTTCGAACAAGGGCAAGAGACGCTCCTCAGTTACCTCATGGACCTCTTCAATCAGGTGGTCTGTATAGGTTTCCCAGAGTCTTGGTCCCCCCACATTATCCACCCCATCCACAAGTCAGGGCCTAGTTCCGACCCCAACAACTACAAGACTATCATGGTGGGCCGCACGTTCTCCAAGCTCTATGCCACAGTTCTTCATAGGCAACTTTCCGAGTTCCTTGATCAATACCATTGCAGAGCTAGGGGACAGGAGGTTTTCCAACCAACCTACTAGACCATTGATCACATCCTCACTCTTCAAGCTACCATCGAGGAGTCTCGTCACCGCTCTTCCACAGTTTTTTATTGTTTTGTGGATTTTCAGAAAGCTTTTGACTTGGTACCACGAGAAGCACTCTTCCATAGGCTCAGAGATATAGGTATATCTGAAATTCTTCTTACAGCCATTTTGCGCTTATATGAGGTCTTGGGTCGCACCTCTGCAGACTTGTCCAACTTCATCAGGAGCACTATTGGAGTCAAACAGGGTTTCCCCCTCTTTCCTACCCTGTTTGGTATCTACATCGATGAGCTTGAGAATTTTCTCAGGGATCACATTCAGGAGGGGGATGGTTGTCTTTTGTACTATGTTCTAATATACATTCTCCTCTTTGTAGATGACGTAGTTCTCCTTGCTTCCTCTGCGGAGGGACTCCAGAGGCAGTTGGATGCCTTAGCCCTCTTTTGTGACCACAAGTAGTTGACAATGAACCTTGGGAAAACCAAAGTTATGGTCTTCAATTGTCTGAAGACTTCGCACTTCCACTTCTTCTTTTGGGGGGAGGAGATTGAGATCACCTATTCTTACACATACCTGGGGATTTTGTTCTCTGGACCACGTTTTAGCCTGTGTCCTGCTCTCTAGCCCCATGTTAATAAGGGATATGATTCTTTGGCGATTGTTCAGAGACACTGCTTCCGCCATCATTTTCAGGACATCCTTTCCAAGATGTCTCTCTCCGACTCCCTGGTTAGACCCACGGTTCTGTATGGTTCGGAAATTTGGGGTCCCTCCCTTTTGGATTTGGATTGGGCTACTATGGAGTGTGTCCAGATCCTCATGCTTAGGCGTATCATTAGGTGCAAAGAGACCGTTCCTCATAACATAATTCTTGTTGAGTTTGGGGCTCGCCGTTTCAGACTAGAGGTCTATCTTTGGTCTCCTGTTCACTCTTGCATCGCATCCAGAGGATTTATCTGATTCTTCCACAAGCATAAGATCAAGCACATCTACCTTGCCTACTGCTCTTCTGAAACTATTGTCCTCTTTGATCATAGTGGTTGATCTCACTGTTGGTATACCTGCATTTCACACCTTGGATCCATTGGCATCCAGATGGACCACCTCCACCTTTCAGCTATTCCCTGGATGCCCTACCCATTTCCTCCAGAATCAACAAAACCTTCACAAAATTATCAAAGATGATATCTACAGACAATTCATCCAGCACACTTAGACCAACTCTTCAAGGGAGTTATGTCCGAAAATGTCCTACGCCGCACACTTTCTTGAGATCCGCGACGGGCTCATTATTAGACAGATGTATATCTCCCGGCACTGGTTACAAGTCCTTCGTTTCTCTTTAGGTCAATTCAGAGTGGGCTCACATCGACTTCGTGTGGAGACTGACCACCAGTTAGACCGCTCGAAGCAGACTTGCCTGCTTTGCTCTCTCCTAGAGGTTGAAACTGAAGAACACTTCATTTTCCGATGTCATGTTTACTACGAGATTAGGGGGAGATTACATTACCTGTTTCATGAGCATCCTTTGCAGCTTTCTTCAGATACTATGATCAGACATGTCTTGCTCTTTATCTGCAGGAGGCCCTCAAGCTTCGAGACAGACTCCTTCACCCTCCTCCCAGACGGATGGATACTAGACGGATCACCTCATTCTTCTCAGTGCTCTCTCTGATGAGGGGCACCAAGCGACATCTTGACACAAGTACAGACCCCTAGTTCACATCTGTCAGGACTCAAAACTCCACTTCCTACACCAGAAGCTCTCTGCCTTAGGCACGTCTCGGGGCCCCCAACATAGACAGAGATCCACCAAGCCTACGCAGAGCCACTGTCTCTCTCCCGAACATCGGCTTTCTAGATATTCCACAATTTAGTTACTGGACATCGACGCATCACCAATTACTTCCAGTCGGCCTTGAATGTTAGGTGACGTTAGTGGGGGTGTTGCTCCTTCTACTCCCCCCAACACTATCATCCTCTTCTTCTTCATTGGCACCTTCAATATAGAAAAAAATATTTTCGGCACATTTATGTCCCTGATTGTATTTACAATTAGAGTTTAAACATAACTCTTTTTCCTGATTCTCTTCAATTTGTTGAGGATTCAATCTAGTAGGCTGAGGGAATGAGTATGTTGGAGTATTTTGATCTCCAATACTTGTGACCGCTTGCCTTTTTTGACGAGCACTCTTTCCTTTGCCTTACATGCAAAGATAAAGGACTCAGATATGGAACTCAGATTAAACATGCGTACATCAAGCTTAGATGGTATCACTTGAGCCCCACTAGAATTGAGTAACATGCCCCAAGTATTTCATCTCATCCATTGTATCCAAACTCACAAGGATAGGTGTTGGAATATGCTGAATATAATTCCTGCTCCAAATCTTATTTGTCAACAATATTTGCTAATTGGCTGAAGTAGTTATTTGTCACATTGTTGCTTATTATTAAAGTTAATTAAGTTATTATGTAAACATTAACTACATTACATATCATTTAATATACTTTAGTTATACACGTGATATCTACTTCACGATTGAAATGTGGCCTTATTTTATGCTTTAATAAAAGATGGCACGACACGCGAGACTGTTAGTGAGTCATAGTGTCATCTCCATTCTGTTCTTGTGCACATCTACTTCTCTAACTCTTATGTGTATCATAGTCCCATTGTTCAAATTTAGTCCTAGAAGAAGTAGATTACAAACATGCAAGTATCATCGAGGAAGCCCTAGTCAATCCTAGGAATGGAGTAGATTTTGGGGAAACCCTGGGAATAGGAACCACACAAGAGAAGATGGTAGTCAAATCACAGATTTGCAAAGAGTACCATCAGTCTTCTTGAAGAGGACTATCAGACCAGAAAATCTGCATAAGCAATCTTGATTCTAAGATTTGATTCACAATTTGCATTTTCAACAGGAGTCCGTGAGTTGCATTTTCTCATTTGTATTCAAGCTATCAAAAATCAAACAAAGGAATGATTTGCAAGAGATATTTTTCGTGATTAGATCAATGTTAGTACCCGGAAAAAACACAATAGCATATTAGTGAATCCCATGAAAGCCACATGACAGCCCATGTAGTCAAAACATGTGTAGGACACTTTAACATGCCGCGATTTCAAGTGACAGGTAGAATGAAATCATTATAAAGTAGATTGAATGGAAGTAGCAGAGTTTGCTAGAATAGAACAACAATGGTTTGCCCAAGGTTTTTGAAGATGCCCCTTTGTGAAGGACCAAATACCCATTTTCAGATCGTGAAGGTTTGTGTGAGAGGACAAGACTTGCAGATCAAAGCAAAACAGACATTTTTGTCTTCTACTTTAAATCTTGCTAGGGAGAGGGAAGATGTCGTAATCAGGCAGAAAGACTCATGTCAAGGACATAAAGGAACAAGTTTGCACTCCCAAAACTGATTTCCAAAACCACCTCTCTCTAAAATCAAGATTTTTAGAGACTATCTAGGGCACAACCATGAGTTCAGTCCCAATTGCTAAAGAAAGAGATTTGAAGTATCTTCTTTGTGCAAGGAAGGACCCTTGAGGTCCTATCCGCATGACGAGTGTAGACAAATATTGCAGACCTTTAGCATTTTTCGGAAGCTTTTACACTTCATTAATCATCTTTACCAAGCTTGGATGCTATTGTTTATTATATGTAAGAGCTCCACTATCAAGGAAGATTGTTGGATAGATTTTGTCCATTGAATTATCACACTTAACACAAAATGGGTCAAAAATAGGTGGCCGGATACTATAGCCAGGGTACTCTTAAGCTGTCGTTGAAGCGCAGAAACTGATTGGTCACAACATTATAACGTCTAGCTTCAGTCAATAATGTTTTCATCATCTTCACAATTGCACAATATCAGGGCAATGTGATCAACTTTATCATTGCTCAAACAAGGATGTTGAGACCTCATACAAGGACCCTGTTGACCATGACAAGCATCATAAGGAGGCCTTTCAATTGTTCAGAATTGTTTGTCTCCTTCTCATCGGATTTTATTTTGCAGCTCCATGTGAACATTGGACACTTTTTGAAGGGGTAATCTATGGACCGGTCTTCAAAGGGAAGCTTCTATGACTGCTTGAAGAATAGTCCCCAAGTCTTGAATTCACCTAAAGAATGCTGTTATCTTCAGCAATAATGAATGACGGTGGCAGCACCTTCTTGATCATAGAGCATCTTCGGATGAAAGCCTCTTGTAGAGACAAAGGCTCAAGTGCCACCAATCAAAAAGGTGAGGTGATCAATCAACCCGGCTGCACTTGTTCTAAATAGCACTTTCCGCCCTCTTTACAAAACATTTGTGGAGGCTTTACACTTGATGAACCTCTGAAAGCTCAAACATACTGACTTCTACGGTGATCTTGAATAGTTCCTACTGTGCAAACTCGAAGGAAACGCACCTGTAGATCACAAACTAGTCAAACCAGTCAATGAGTCTTTGGCAGAAACTCAACAGAGTGCATGTATCTCACTATGCTCTTGTGTCACAAGGGGAAGAGGAACCATGTATTCCTGGTGAGCTAATTCACTCAAGATGTCCCGATGCAAATGTCATTGCATCTTCCTCCAAGGATTGGTATAACCTTTTCAAAGACAAATATGTATTCAACTTTTGGATCCAAGCCCTAGCGGTATCCTTAGTAGATCCATCAAATGTAGAAAAGGAGCGACGTCACCCAATACATTTTTGTGGCTGCAGTTAAAGAATGGGCTTCTGAGGAAAGAGTAAGCCCTTGGGACTAGGTCATTCCTCGAATGCTAGTGCTACCAATTACTGGTTTATTGATTCTAGCGCATCCAGATAGCTTTCACGTCATAGGGACATGGTATGTACAAGTTACTATAACTCACTACAATATTCCTTCCACCATTCAGGTCTTTATTAGTTCCGGAATGGGGAGTCACTCTGCTAGGGGGGGGGGGGGGGGGAGATATTTGTAGTGCTTGAACAACTCGATCCTCAAAAACTCATAGTAATAGAATCGATTGGCGTATGTTCGTTGCATTGAAACTATCCTCACCATTTTGAACCCTAGGTTCAATGATTCTTTAGAGTGAAAGCCCAACATAGTTGTAAATCCATGGGTATCAACGTAGTCTCTCTTGGCTGGCAATGACAAGGTAGTTGTCCACCTTTGCTTCTTGAGCGAGTGGCATATGATGAGCCTTGCTGACCCTACTATCCTTATTCTCTTAGCTGGTCAACACTCTATGTTTGACCTTCTTCCTTCTTTGGTAGAAACTAACCTTTATAGCATTTACAGGATGTCTTCCATAAACCCTCAGGTCCTTTGAAAAGAGGATGAATTAGCTCTCATATCAAATTGTAATGACCCTTTCAAGGGTTTTAACCAAACACACCAAATGCAGATCTGAATTTTAAATTGCAGCATGACTGTAAAGTATAAAATCAGCGACTATGAACTATCTTGAAATATGCCAAAAATCACCATAAACACCATAAATCAGCTCACCACAATTATTGTATATTTTATGGAATATTTAGAACCAAATACACAAAGATGGAATGTTAGGAGCCAAAATCACAAAGAAATGCTGGAATTAATTATTGGAAATTGCAGCCACAAGAAAAATATGAAATATGGGTCTAGAAACCCTCTAAATTCACCAAACTTCACATTCCGGCCTTTAAAAATATACAAATCAGATTATGAAACCAGATTTCTCAAATACTTCACCAAAAGTTTCAAACCCTACCCAAGGTAGGTCGCTCCACCCTAAATAAATCAAATACTAGCTGGAAATTACAAATGTCTCTTCAAATCAGCTCTTTACTTCAAACCAAACAATGGTGAAGGGTTTTCGTCCTTCACCCAAGCCACTAGAAGGGTTTTCGTCCTTCTATGAAGCCTCACAAGAGGGTTTTCGTCTTCAAGTGGATGAACAAGGAGCAACAAGCTCACAATGCCCAAGTAGAATAAAATGTGCCAACTCTAGATGCTGAAATGATGCCTTAGTTCTCCTTTTCCAACCTCCTATTGGCGCCAAAGTACTAAGAAAGATAAGGTCGACCCTTAGGAGAGGTTCTTTTTCTTCATTAGCTTCATTAATTCATTTAACCCAGCTGACCTGACATCAAGAGACCAAAACACTAAAAGAAAACTATTAAAAATTAGTAAAAAACATATCATACGGAAGCTCAGATGTTCTTCTCCAACTCCTCTCACTTCTTTGCCATGGAGAAGGAATGGCAAAAAGTTCAAAAAGTGGCTCTCAAGTGGGAAAAAGGGACATTACATTTTCTAATCCGCAAGTGTTCTACAAGAATTATTTTGGTAGAATTCATGTGATTCACATGGAACATCAAACAAGACGGATTGATTAAGGTAGGATTGGGAGGTAAAATAGTCACATGGGTAGCATAGATCGTTAAGAGTTGCTACAACATGATGAAAGGTGGGTTCCTAAGAATAGTGTGGTCAGTGAAAAGATGAGGGATGATTGCCATGTGGCACAATCTTACAAGTTTGTCAAAGATCTTGGCAACACACATGTGAAAGAGAAAATGAAAGATGAAGAGATGCAAGTGGGATGGTGATGCAGTGTCAACCGAGTTGCACTCGCAACGGCCACATGACGATAGTGCCATGTAGTAAGAAAGCATATCGATCCATGAAACGTGCATGACTTATGTCATGGATTTAATCAATCTCATCGCATCTGCAAAATAGGAGTGAAGTGTAACTCCCAATGCAGGACCAATAAATAGGAGGCAAAATGTGATAATGTAGGATGGTGCGTATCTAGTGCACATGTCACAAAGTAACGTCCTCTATGAAAAAGTCAAAGCATGATGAGGGAGAGGGTGTGTAAAAGCACCGAGTGTCACGTAGGGAGGCCTACAATCTCACCTAAGGTTGTAAAGTTTATGACTCAATGAGTTTGATGCTGGAATATATAATGCCATGCATGACAATGCAAGTTACCCCACACCAACGCCCCCCTTCATCTTGACATAGGATGAGGCATGGCAAGTCAAACACGATAAGTGTGTTAAGGTGAATTGGATAAATTCATGGTTCTGCGTAGAGGTTGCCCATGTGGCAACAAGGACCTTATTGTAAGGGAGACAAACTGACACCCATGTGGAAGTGGAACATCCACTTACAAGTGTTTGAAGTGTCCCCTAAACAGTTGCATTGGAGACTGATATATCAACCATGTAGTCCTGATGGGAGAAGGGAGCCTAGTAAGGCACCCATGTAGAGGAAGTGCAACTCAGTTATCTTGGGAAGTTGCCTCAACAGACTAGGGCTATGAAGGAGACCAGAGTTATTCTCCAAGCAGTTAGAGTAGTGCTAGCTACAATGGACCTTGTTGAAGAGTGAGTAGGTCTGGGTAGACCTGATAGGATTGAACCACATCCTTGAAGGAATTTATACTGTGACACTACATAGTTTGCATCCTGTAGGTGTGAACGTTTTGTAATTTCCTATAAAGTCTCTAAGGCAGTAAATATCAAGGGTTGTTGTTTTCCATTTTCTTTATAGACTCTGTGTGTGTGTAAATTAGTGGGTTGCATCTAATGGTATCAGCCCTTGGTAACAACTAGAAATGGAGTATGTGGGATAGTGTTTGTTCTCCACTCCGCAAAAGAAACTGGTTAGGGAGCAAGAATGTAACGAAGAACTTTGAATCTGTTCTCAATCTAGAATGTAGCCACCTGAGGGTACATCTCAAATCGAGTGAAACAATGGGTACCAAGGGTGCATACCATTGTTCTCCATCTTGTGTAGAGTGGGTAGAATGGAACATAGAGTTGATATAGAAGGTCTATATGAAAAGCTAGTGAGTGAGGCAAAGTGTGAACAGACCCCCGCATGAGTAGAACGAGTGTACACACCCCAGATGGCTGAGTCAATGATGGTCTCTGAAATTGAGGAAGTTATGCAAGCCCATGTGAAAGTTGTGGCACTCCCAAGAAGAAGAGATGAAGGACTGGTTTTGTACTACCTATCGAAGAAGTTAAAGAGATTGAGAAGGACTCCTTGTGACAGTGCAAGCTAGCCTAGATAGGCACTGCGAAGAGACATGTATGGTGCTGACAGATACTCGTCCCAGAAGGGTTTCTCTACAAACAGAAGGAGCAATGTAAGACATGGATCATGGGTTGTCATCAGATGAAGGAGGAGTGGAAGAAGCCTTGTACACACTGGATTTGGACCTTGCAGGCAAATGCAATAAGAGGATGAAGTCTAGTGGAAGAAGAAGCAGTAATGTCTGATGGAAAAAGAGGAGGTTCAACATTCTCTAAAAGGTGGTCGAGAGAAGGAGAAGAGTCCTCATTAGTACTCTCGTCATCAGAACTAGAAGAACAAACCTCGTCATCAGAACTAGGAACACGCAGGTCTGTGTCAACAGAACTATCATCACATGAAGAAGGTTAAGAAACAATTGTATCAGAAGAAGTAACAACGGCAATCTCTTAAGGGTCTCCAAGTAAGGACTGAAGAATACTCCAAACAATGCGAGAACACTCTCTGTGTGCCACATGATGGTGAAGAGGCCTGGAAACATGCATCAACAAGTAACCACGAACCCAATAACACTTGTTGACCCTGTCTTCAAGACGATAAGGATTAATGGGTGCAAGAACTTGCCCATACAAAAAGGGATAAAGGCCTTTGCAAGTAAGGTAACGTTCCATGCAAGCATGCCATGATGTATAATTCTCTCCACCAAGAAGAAGAGGCGAAGGCTGAGAAGCAATACTGTGAAGCTCGAGTCTAGAAAGAACATCCTCCATTGTACATCCACGAAAAAGAGCAATCAGCACAGAAGAGTCATGGACGACAAATACACGTTCAAATGGATGTCAAACTCAACCAAAAATGCGCCTGGAATGCAAGAAAAGAAGGGTCCCAGAATACACACAAGGTTGCAAGACATTAGACTCAGTCAAGAATGCATCTGCATGCAATTACAACACCCAAGAACAATGATAAACCCCCTATTTGCGGTACTTTATAAACAATGTGTTGGTTACAATAAGGTATGTTCGTGCAACGTGAAACAGTTGACCACTCACCTTGCAATAGGTGAAAAATCACGCAAGAGTGGAGGCCACAGTAAGTTTTAGTTGGACGTAGAGGAACAACACCGTAAACAAGCACAAAGAGAAAAAGCAAGGAACAAGGGGATAAAACAGAGTTAAGTGTGAGAAAAAACGTCTCACGTCGCATAAGGGACTCTCTAGCCGCAAGGTTGTGGCAGACGCACTCACTCGCCCGCAAGCAAAGAGGAGCGCTACAATGCAAAAACGATTCAAAAGGCCCCAAAACACCAAAAACGACTCCACAGCGTGCAACAAACCACCTGAAAATGCCAAAAAGGCTCCAAACGGGACCTACAAGCCACAAAACACTCTACACACTCCCACAAAACATTAGTGGCAAAAAAACCCAGTAACCCTAGTTTCGAAAATATTTTTACCCAATTTGATTAAATTTCTGAAAAGCAAAAAAAAACGGGGTCGGAAAAATAAAACTAGGTTACAATTAATACTAACCTCCTATTAAAATTAAATTACCCTCTTTAAAGGTTTAAACTAGATCCTAATTAAAAAAATTAAGACTTAATTTAAAAATATAACACCTTCCTCAAATTAAAAAAGACCTTACTTAAATTTTGATAAACCTTAAGTTAAAGTAAACTAAGCTTCAAAAATTTAAAAAAAGGCACACTATTCAAAAGAAGCTGGAAATGGTCAACACATGAGGAGAGGACTCGACACGTGGTTTGGCAGCAAGATCGACATTGGTAAAGCCCGAGAAGAGTGAAACGCTCAAGGCAGGGGCAGGGCTAAATGGCTCGAACACAAAGCATAGGAGGCAAAAATGGGACGAGGCTGCATAGTAGGGGTTCCAAGTGAGCTCGAGGTCAAACGACACGCAATGAGCTCGGCACAAGCCAAGGCAAGCACGGCGAGGGGAAGAGGAGCCAAACGACTCAGGGCCGAGTTGGGATGGGTAGTGCCACGAGCAAGGAGAAGAGTTGACACAAACACTCAACTCGCCAAATGGAGGACTCAACACGCCAACAAGGAACAGACCCAAGCCAAGGGGCAACTCGACGCAACAAAAAGAAAGGAGTTGTGGAAGGACCCACGAGTCGAGGCAAAGTTGAATCGAGCGTAGACACAACTCGTGGAGCAAAAAAACAAAAAGAGCCAGAGGTAAACCCGAACTGAGCCAAGGCAAAAAACTAACTCGCCAAGACAAGGACTCAACTCGTTGAGCTAAGACCAAAAACGAGCTAGCAGGCAACTTGGGGAGGAGCTCGTCAAGCTAGAGATGGGCTCAGTCGAGCTGGGAGAAGCTCGGAGGGAGCTAGTCAACTGGGTGAGGAGAGGTGGAAAGGTGCAGAACAGAGCAGGAGGAAAACAAGAGCAGGGAAGGAGGCAGATTGCAAAAAACAAAAAAAATCCAAAACTAAAAAAAAATCCAATAAAAACAACAAACACCATAAATACCTCCAAAAGAAGATTTTCCACCAAATGTAGCTGCAACCAGCCAGATCTAGCGGAAAAACCCCTGAAACTCCAAGCTCCAAAAAACACCTGCACATGCAAACACACAAACCAGCAAAACTCCACGAAAACTGAGATGAACCCAGTAATGTAATTAAAGCACAAATCGAAAACAGATAAACAAGTTTGCACAAGAAACTAGTGAGAACACGAAACCGAGAGTAGTAGGCAACGGAAGACGAAGAATGACACGAATCTCAACAAGGCTCTGATACCATGTGAGAGAATGTGAGAATGAGGATCAAGCGGGATGGCACGCACATCAACCGAGTTGCACTCTACCAGCAACATGACAGAATTCCATGTAGTAAGAAAACATTCAACCATGAAATGTGCATGCAAAAGAAAAGGGTCTACTCACTCTCATAGATCAAAAAAGAAGGTACAAATAGAAGTGTTCTGCAACTCCCAATGCAAGACCAATCATACCTCCACAAGGGTGGACAATGCTCTAAGATAACAAGGCAAGTACCCCACACCAACAAGTCATACCTAAGAAAGCAGCAATAAGGGAAATTGTTTGCACGCTTTAGCATCAATTGCAATCAATCTCAAACAATTTCTAAGCAAGAAAGCACCTTCTAACAGTTGTAGCATGAGTGGAGACAATGGCAACAACGTTGAACATGAAGGGTTCCACCATAAATTGTTAGTAAAGACAAAGAGGTTGTTGTTTGGGAAGAAATTCCATGAATTTCATGATTGTTGCAGTCACTATACAGCCCCCGTACAGTCACCTTGGTGCTATTTCTCTAAAGGAATTTATTGCCTAATCATAGGAGCAAAGCGGGATTGCAAACACCTTAACCCAAGGGTCAATTTGAGGGTTGTTCCACCGAGGAGGCCTGCTGTTTGGTTCATTTTCAGTTTGTTCTTCTCAAGGTTTTGGAGCATAAAAAGACATCTTAATAGTTGAGAGTTGTATTCACTACATTCTAACATGTACTATTTTGTGCCAATAAAACTGGAATCCCAATCACTTCCATTCTGATTTTTGAAAGAGAAAAGCAAGATTACATTGGTGTTTGGGACAGCATGAGGGAAATCGTGGACAACGAATGCTTAGATGGTAATTGTAAGGCCTTGGCATGCAAAGAAGAAGAGTTGGTCATCATATCCACAAGGCATGAGTGGATGAAGAAGGTAATATATTTTTTCTTTAATGAGTTTGCTTCATGTGCAGGCACAAAGGAGTAGCTGAGATTCATTTGGGATCCAGGTACTTGCAATTGCTCGAGGACAATCAATTTTGGGAAGGGAGGACTGTAATGTCGCCTTTTTCGAAATTGATCCAATTGAAGGCTTCTTGCCCATTCTTCTTCCCATGGGAAGAAGAAGATGAACAAGGGAAGCCCTTGGATTATATTTTAGACTCTCTTTAATTAATAATTATATTTTTCTTTGTATTTTTCCCAATAAAGCAGGTCGGCTGGGTTTGGAGAATTCTTAAAGGCAAATTAGAAATTAAAGCAAGCTTCTAAGAGGTCGGTCTTGCGGAATTCTTCTTTTATGACCTTTGGCGCCACGATAAGGGCATTTAACGAATTGCAAAGGCTCATTTTGGGATCTTTTGGCATATATGCTTGGTTCTAGAGCTGGTTGCTCTAATCCAAATCCACTAAGGGGCGACAACCCATTAGTGTGGCAAACAAGGAGGACTAAACCTTCCTTGTTGAACATTGAAAACAAGAACTCTCCAATTTGGTGGTGATTGAGGATATCTTTGAAGACTATCTTGTTGGTTTGCAGCTAGAGCTTGGAGGAGAAGCAATACCAAGGGTTTTGGTATTATTTTATGCCCCTCTCCTAGGTAGCGACTTGTACAGGAGTGTGATTGGGTCGTTTCTAGGGTACAAATTTACAGTCCAAGTTGATATTTGGGTCTATATATATTTATAAGGCTAATATATAGCAATGTTGGCAATTGTTGGGTTGTGATCTCATTTTCAGTCACTTCTATTCGCTGTACTTCTACTATTGCTAAATTAATTTCCAGCTGTGTATGTGATTGAATTTCATGGTGTAAATTGCCCTACATTGTTCCTAGAAGGCTTATATATTTGTGGGTGAGTTTCCTAGTGATATTTGGGTGAATTATTGTACTTTGCAAGCTGCTGTCCTAGAAAATCAAACTGTCATACATCATCGTTCCAATTTTCAGTCTGCTATTATAAAAATCAGATTACCTTCATTTGGGGTTTGTGTGATTTTCCTTGTTTGTGTGTTTGAACCCTAGAAAGGGGCATCCTTTGCATTCCCACAAATACTAGCAAGAAAATATTCTACAAAAATTGGGAATATATAGCAGCCTCAGATTTCATGAGAAACCATGTTGTACTTAGCTATGCAAGGACATGTGTCAATTTGAATCTTGATAAACCTCTGCCCAATCATCTGATTCTGGACACAAGATATAGAATGGGAACAACACTTTGATATAGGTATATTACCATTTCAGTGTTGGATCTATCATAAACAGGACCGTCTAGAACATGCCTGCCAACATCAAGAAATTGAAGATCTAAACAAAGACTCCAACGAATTTTACGCAGCATCTGATAATGTATCATATAATGTTTTACTTGGTAGACCTTGGATGCATCAAATGAAAGCAATTCCTTCCACTGTACATCAATGTTTAACATCAAGGTCAAGTGATTACAATTAAAAGATATATTAGTTTTCAAACAAACAATTCAGGTAGAAATTGCAACAGAAGAAATAGCAAGATTTATACCTAAAGCAAGAACACATAAGGTTCAAGTGCAAAAAACTACCCCAACAAGGGTGTGTTTGGCATAGTCTATACCTTCTAGACAACCACAAGAGCCTAGAGAGAATCAATGTATGCGAGACATTAGTCATAATAATGACTGCTCAAATGATAATTTACTATCTCTAGATTCATGGGTGCCTCAACACCCTGTGCTTACCTCTAGTAAGCCTGGAGCTTCATCTCATATATCTTATGACGATTATTATGGATCACTTGGTATTGTTGGTTAGCTTTGCTAACCAATCCCTCATGTATGCAAGGAACATTTAGTGTATTGCCTTTGAGGCCAAAACTTCATATATGGTTAACAGTGGACTGCATCTAAGCCACAAGGTCTGAAATCGAGTTCAAGTTCGATGAGATCAAAGTTTGATTCAAGTTCAAATTTGCCATAAAGTTCAAAAAAGAGCATCTTAAAATTCAAACAAAATAATTTTTTTATCATTTTAATTTTCTACAAGAAATGCATGAATATGTTAGAGAGATAGAGCGGAGAGAGTTTACCAGCCTCTGCTTTCATTCAGGGTGTGTGTGTGTGTAATAATGCAAAATCATGTCGAAAAATTCCCACCTAAAAATTAATGGTTAAAGTTTGAGTCATGTTCAGAAAGGATAAAGTTTGGCAAAGTTTGAACTTCATCCATAAAATTTGGCATACCTTGTGACATAGGACTGCATTACCTGTCTATTGAGAGTTAAAAGTCTCTATTATGTGCGATATGTATTCATATTTTGAAAAAAGGGAAAAATATACACTAACTCAAAAACATATACACCAGATATTGAAAAGAACAAGCTTTGATCAATCAAATATTGAAAAGATATTCTCTCTCCTATTCTAATGAACCAGATCAAATGGGATGAGGGAATACGTCAGGAGGAGAATATACAGTGCACTCAGGATATGAGGAGTTAACCAGAAGCAATTCTCATCCCCTCCAAACAATGTTTAAACAAATATGGCAGCCCATAATATGGCCCAAGGTTAGTTTTTTTCTTTGGCTCTTCGCACATGGCAGAATTCTAACAGGAGATAGACTTATCGAGAGAGGTTTTTATGGGCCATACAGATGTACACTATGTTAGAATGAGGAGGAAACCAGACATCATCTTTTCTTCCTTTTGTCTGTGGGTTATACCTTTACGGCAATCTCTTGCAAATATGTTTGGCATACACTACCAGGGAATTTATTTTCTTGAGCAACTGATGGAATGGCAAGAAGGTATTCCCAAAGGACAAAATTTACTCCCTTCTCTATGGACAGGCATTTCTCTGTTAATTTTGAATATATGGAAGGAAAGGAATAAAAGAATTTTTAAGCAAGTGATCACAAAGAGGGGGTATGTATAGCAAAAGACTATAATAAATATGGCAAAAACTATAAAGCAAAAAGACTCCTTTCCCTTTACTCTTACTCCAAAATGGACTAATATATGTAATCTGCTATCATTACAGCCTTCCAGCTCCCCACTTCTTGCTTTTAAGACAAAAAAGAGAAGATAAACAGCAAAAAATGGGTTCCTCCTCCTATGCAGTTAGGTAAATTAAATTTGGATGGAGCTTCCAGGGGAAATCCCGGAAAGGCGGAAATGGGGGCTATTGGAAGAACTTACGATGGGAGACTTACTTTCTTGTTTTCTGAAAATATGGGAACCACTACCAACAATGTTGCTGAGGTTCGAGCTATTTACAAAGGTCTACAAGAGGCCATTAAGTGTGGGTGGACTCAAGTGCAAGTGGAATCTAATTCTAATATTAGTGTTAGGATGTTGACTACTACCGAGAAACTAAGCAGTTCAAATTGGCAGATTAAGAGAGAAAAAACAAAATCAAAAGCTTGTAGGCAAAGTTTCAGTCGATGCAAATCACTCACATCTCCAGACAGAAAAATCAAGTGGCAAATGCTCTAGCAAATTGGGCTTTGGACAATCATGACATAGGATGCTATGGAGACCCTCCTCTGTGGTGGCCTCAACTAGATCAGGAAGATATGAAAGCTATTTTGAAATTAGACAATCCTTCATGACGTTTATTAAGTTTATTTCGTTTTATAATGCCCAGGATTGGACTAATAGTTTCCAGAACTGGTACAGTCAAATTTGTACAAGTATTTCTCTTCTGAAATAAAATTTTGAGGTTTAAAAAAAAAACATATACACCAAAGAGAGCTCACAAGGGAAGAGCTCATGAACAGAGTTTCATTACAAAGTTGAACAAATTATAAAAGTGAAGAAGAGTAAATCCTAGAGGCATGGAGACTATCAAAAATATGGGACATAAAACAAAGAAATGCTCAGTATATATTTCCTCGAGTTAAAGAGAGAGGAAATTGATCCTCCTAGATAGGTCTTGTAACCTGTGCCTAGCTGGATGTGGAAGCTTTCAGAGTGAAGTATGTCGTATCCTTGGAGGTATTAGCTTTGTAGACTCCAGAGCGAGTGTCTTGACATTTCTGAGGAGTTTGTGTGTCTATCAAGCTCAAGCATGAAGGTTTCCAGCTAAGTTACCAATATGTTTTGGATACGTGTACGGATACGAAGTATCTGGTATGTGGATATGGCAAAAAAAATGGCTCCGGATACGGCATTGGATACAACCATACAAAATATATATAAATATTAAAAAAAAAATTAATTCCAGCCTAAAGAATAGGAAATAACCACATATTATGCATATGAAAAACAAAACAAGCTAGATAACCACAACAAACTACTCATAATTTCATTGAACCTGGGCACAAGCATCATCTCTACCACACTAGTTGAGGTGTTTATTAAATTTATCTCATACATGCTATTTTTGTCCTTGTTTATGATGGCTTCTATTTGGTACTTTCCATACAATAATGCTGCTGCAAAAACTGTAATTTCAGCCGTAATGATATATTAAATTTAAAGTAGAAAAAAAAAATTAAAAACTAGAAATGCCATGGATATGCGTATCCTGGCCATACCTATACTGGGTAAGTTTCATACCCGTACAGGGTGTCCAAGGGGTGGCGTTTCAGTAACTTAGGTTTCCAGCCAGCATATAGCATTTTATGTCAACATGATGTCATTGATTGCATTCATCATCTTATCTTGTTTAGTGACCAGGAGGCTGAGATTTTCCACACATGTTTGCAATGATTCCAAACATTCATGTTGTTAGAGCATAACTTGACCCATGGCGGAGATGATGAATACAATTTTTTCTCTATTGCAGACCCCAGTTGTTGAACTATTTCAACTATTTTTAGCAAGTCAAAAGAATCTGGGCTTCTTTGGGGGTGATTTGAGTAGGCTCATGGGAAGTGAGGATTGGAGAACGACAATATGGGGATTTTTGGTAGTAATAGCTACACAGGGTTCGAGCCCAAAGCCCCATGGATAAGGTGAAGTAGGTCAGTCATTGTGGAGGAGTTGAGAAGTAGGCCCAACGATGGGAATGTGGAGGCCATCGTTTGCATGAAGGCCAAATTTCCAAAATGAGGGGTTAAATGAGGAAAAAATGTGGGGATTTTGTGGGGAAAAATTTTACGACCATAAACCTGAGGGGTAGACAGGCCATGATGGTCAGATTGAACTAAAGAAGTGGCATAGGCAAGCAGAGAGGCCATTACTTGAGTAAGATCCTTTCCCACCAATCTGGGTCTTGGAAAAGAAGCAGACAGTTGAGGTCTTCATTGCAAATGTGTATACACATTAACGCTTGTGGCCTCATTGCCATCTACAAGAATAGGATGTTTTTGTGTCCTCTTCCTAGCTTCTAGATGATGTTGTGTGTTCTTCTTGGCTTCTAGGTGATGTTGTGTCTTCTGCTTTACAGATCTTCGAGCTGTTGTTTTTTTGTCTTTCTTTTGTAAACCTTTATCTCTATTTTGCTAAACTTCTGGCAATTGAAATAAAAAGGATTTTTTCCATTATTTCTAAAGATGGGGGAACCTCAGATTAGTGGCCATCCTGAGTATGCGCAGAATAAATTTGTTGATGTTTTATTTTAAACAGAAAATGAAGATGGCAGGTTTAAGGTAATAGTTGTGTTGGTACCCAAATTGATTCTCCCTCAAAGTCTGAACAGCATCACTAATTTGACAGGAAACTTAGAGACAGATAGATCATGGATGAGTCATTTTGTAACCGGGGATGAGATCTAACTGGCCCTCTGTCACTCAAACATGGAGAAATGGATAGCACCCTCAAGAGGATTTGATCTATCCTCACTATTTTAGGTTGTGCCTTTCAACCAAGTTAAGAGAACCCTTTTGTAGTCTATTGTTTATGGAGGTGGGGATGTCCTTCCTTATGAAGTTGTTAAGGAGACCTTGAAGAAAGTATGATCAATGCAACAAAATTTAACTCTTACGAGTTGTCACTCTAGATAATGGAGATACTTTCTAAGCAAGGTTCAGGCCACTAAAGACAATGAAAACCTGATTGTTTCTGCATGTTTTGGTAGTAAACAGTATGCATTTATATACACACATGACAAACAAGGGTAGTATGGATAGGATTGGTTGTTTTAAATGAATTTTTGATGGGAGGTGAGGCAGAATGAGCTTGATTTGCCAGATCTTTGAAATTTTTTACAAAATGGAAAGCTTAGACAACAGAATGCTTCAGAGTAGCTTAAATGTTCCTTTAACCAGAATATGTGCTTCAATGGAGGCCCAGATTCGCACTTTTTCATACAATCTATGAGATTCTAACACGAAGGCTCGAGTTGGAAAACCCAACAAAGCATTAAGATCTGAGCCCAATCACGCCTGAGGTACACCCAAAGGCTTACAGACAATCTTTGTCAACAGATGAAAGAAAAGTGATTTTAAATCGTTTATTTCAGTCCCAAATGAAAGCTCTTCTGAGAAATGAAATTGCAGATGCCACTAAACTGTCACAAGGATTGAGACTTGTGTGATTTAGACATATTTTGATACAAGATTGCAATAGGAACAAGAAAAACTATTTGCAGACATTAAGAAATAAAACAAACACATTTTGCATAAGATCAACACAGAATAACTCGAGTTTAATTAAATTCTATCAGCAGGGGAAAGTTTCTAGAACAATCTCAGAGCTTGTCAATGGCTATACACAAACAACCACCTTAACACGATCAAACTTAATAACCACAACAAAAGAGATAACCAGGTTTCTCAGACGGCTTCTCAAAAGACAGGGTCAAAACCAGCTTGTCAAATTTTCCTCTTGGGAATTCTCTTCGACCTCTAAGCCCTTTTAGCCCCCAACTTCCAACCATTTGCACGATAAACTCATGTTCAACTTCAATTTATAACATTTTACAACAGAGCCTTTTCCCCAAAAAGGTAAAAAACATTCAATGCACCAGTGCTCGTCATGATCTCGATCACGATTTCCAGAATCAGATCTATAAAAGTCGTCAAGCTCTTTGGGAGGCAAACCTCTTCGAATATCTCCCGCATTCAACTCTTTCATCCGGTAGATCATTCTTCCTTCAACTCGCCAACCACTTTCGCCCCTAATCTGTCAAATCTGGTTCCTTGTGTGCTCGGGAGAAGACAAACGGAAAATCAGATCGAACCCGATAGTCAGACCATTTTAATGGTGAAAGACGTCTCCAGATCTTCCCCACCAAACTTAGATATCAAAATTAACTCTCCTCTCTGTTTGGCGTGTAGGAAATACCAAGAAATCATGCAGACTCGCACTTCTAGGAGCGTTTCAATAAAAATGGGGGGAAAACCAGATTCAGACTCACAGTTGCCGTTGATCTTTACTTAGAATTTAGGCCGTCCACGTGGAAGATTCAATTTAAAAACGGGCCCGGGGTTTTTCTTTTGACTTTTTACAACCTTTTGAAAAAATGGAAAAAAATTCCATTTTGTCCCGCAGCTCCGCCCTTGAGAAATGCTTCAGATGTGGGTCCCAGCGGAACTACGCTTCCTTTTATGCTTTTAGCTCCTTTTCCCACAAAGGGAAAATTTCCCAAATTTCCCCCGAGAGTCCGCACCTCCGCCGTTGACTTTGAAACAAACTTTGACTGATCCTTTGTCAGGCTTGCGGGCCAATTTTGATATCTTAACCCTTTTGAGAATAAGAGGCACAAATTCTAAATTGTTGCCGATGGTCCGCTTCTCCGCCCCTTTTGACTTTTCAAACTGTCACGCGTCACAATGACGCACCTTGAGATGGTCCCCAAAATTTGAGACCCTGAAAGAGCACGGGCTCGCCACATGTCATGGTCCGGCAAAATTTGTTTGAAGGCTTGAAACTCGGCGGAAGGCGCCATGTGTCAGGATCCAAGGCAAACTCCTTTAGCCGTTGAAAAGTCCAAGCAAAATGCAAAGTGAGCGGAGGCCTCCAAGTGTCCTCCTGGCACTTCTTCAAAATGGTGCCCAAGTTTAAGACTCTGAATGAGCGCGGGCTCGCCACGTGTCCTTGTCCCGCCAAACTGTATCCAGCTACATAAAAAATTGTCTAAGTTTGGGCAAAGCAGCGGAAAACTCCACGTGTCCTCCCGAAACTACTGCAAGGCCAAACCAAAAAGTAGATCTTCAAATGAGCGTCGTTCCTCCACGTGGACAAATTTTTAAGTCGAGGCGATTCATAGAATTTTTTAAGTACCCAACTGAGCCGCGTCCAACCAAAAGAAGCCACGTTTACTGTTGATGCAAGGATGCAAATTTGACCGGGAGAAACGCCCGTCAAACCGTAAAATGCAGAAAAACAATCATTCGAGCCCGAAGATGAAATTTTCTCCAAGGACAGAGAATTCAGAAATGTTACAAGGCTCATATGCGTTCCTCAGAGCCACATCCATTTATTTTTCTTCAAGTATTTAGGGCAAAAACGACAAGGGCAGCAAATCCCGACTGTGAAAGACGGAAAGAACGGGAAAGCCCGAGTTTTTAGATGAACGGAGAACAAGAGACCCAAAATACAGACCCCTTCAAAGGGACAGAGAAACAAGGAGATAAATATGGACCCATACGTGATCATCGGCCCAAGGTAAGATTGATTATGGTAACAAAAGGAAGGCAGAGACCTTTCGGGCACAACACAGGGAGATAAAATGTGACAGAGGCTGTAAATCAATGGATTTTCAAAGGCAAAATGGGGCGAGATTATTTTGAGCACCAACAAGTTGATCCCTGCTTCAATGAAGTTTTTAAACTTCACAAGTTGCTGAAGAACATTATTAGGGAGAAGGTCAGAAGATTTATGAGCTTTTTTTGGCAAGAGCTCCTTCATTTGACAGGTATAGGATCCAGATTACTGGAGCATCCAAGCTTGCAATTGCTTCAGGGCAAGCAATTTCAAAATGCCCCTTTCTCCCGATTAGTTCCACGAAAAACCTTTGGCCCATTCCACTTCACATGGGCCCAAGGAAACAGCAAGGGAAGTCATAATTATAAGTTGCTAATTATATCCATGTATTAAATTTTAGGCAACTTTCTAATTGTGACATTATAAACTCAAGTTAGTGGGAATATGCTAGCGCTTACTTAAAACAACAAAAGGAAAATGCAAATTAAAAATAAAAATAATGTTATTACTCCCAAAGTAGGTTGGTCCTCATTAGGGGAATGTATTTGAATTTTGGCGCCACCTTCCAATATAAAGCGGGTCTTTGGGGTGGAGGAAGACACACGATCATTTGATAATTTTCTTTCTTGGAATTGGAGCACCCTTTCTCTTTCTTTCTCTCCATAGAGAATAAAAACCTTCTTGGAAGATCTATTGAGGACAAAACCCCTCAATAGTGGTTAGTTTGAGGACGAAACCCCTTAAACTTACAAAAAGGTTATCTCGCATGGAGATTACATTCTGCTAAAATTGGTTTGCAATCATTTCCTACCCTTCCTAAGGGTGGCGACCTGCCCTAAGGTGAAGTTTGTTGTGTTCTAGGACACACTAGTATCAAATTTTTGCACCAATGTGTTCTCCATTTTTTTAGCAGTTGGATCTTCCATTTGTACTTATGTTTGGGCTTAGAAACACTTACTTCCAGCCATATTTGTAAAGGGTATTCACTATTAATTAATTCCAACTAATATTAAAATTGCAAAAAGATATATTTTCCGGTGCTTTTCTCTTGCAATCATTTCCATCTTTGCAGAATAATATTTTGAAGGGTTTATATATTATTTCCAGCAAGTTTGTGGTTGATTGCTATCATAAATAAATATGTTTACAGCCTACTGCTAGGGTTTGAGAATTTAATTTCAGTTTTGTTTTAGTTTTACTATTTGGATTTGTGCAAGTTCTTTTGGTGTTCAAATTTAGCCCAAAAGGGACATTACCATTATTGACTGTATCCGCCCATTTCTATCCAATGGGTAATTCCACCAACTCACCTGGCTATAATTTCACCATCTCCCAAGTATGGTTCTCTAACAAGGCGTCACATATTGCTTGCATGGTAGTCTCCCACTCACGCATGCCTTCTGCTTCAAAATATTGTTGCAGTACAACCACCAAAAGAAGATCAAATGCAAGAGCAAAGTGAACATGCTTTGTTGGATTAACCTTGTGTCCCGTCCTCCAAGCCTTTCTCTGGGTCCCTTTTCTTGCCATCTCACCATCATTGATTGTTCTTGGCATCTCACCATGTGCCTCATGCACATCCTTGATGGTGGAGTCACCCACCACAATTCTTCAAGAGGCTTTACCTGCCAACTCACCATGTGCTTATTGTGCATCTTGCACTTGGGGCATTTCATCCGTCCACGCATAAGGCATTTCAACCTCCCACACATCTTGCACAGTGGATATTCCCTCCACAAGGTCAACAAACCTATGAGGAATTTCATCCTCTAGCACATCTTGTATGGTGGAGTCTCCTTCCACATGTGCCTTTAAGTTGACTGTGATAGGGTCAACAAACCTATACACGCCACCTTTCCTAATGCCTAAAGTATACCCCAACCTGTGTCACATCAGACACAAAACACTTCTGACTAGATAAAGTTACAAAAATTTAGGATTTTTTGTTAATTGACAAAAGAACAAGAGATTTATCTCGAGGCTAGGAACATACCTAACATTCCTTACTACAATTTTTTTAGAATTATTCAACTCAATGCATGTCTTATAGCCCCTCAACTGCAAGTGATTTTCCATTAGCTCATGTAATTGAATCAAACACATTTGTATTTTTTATCTATGTTACATACCAAACCTTTTGACACAAAAAATGCCTAGATGCACCGAAATCAATGAACCCGCAACTACTAGCATTGCCATTTGAGCATAGAACCATAAGAGCACATTCTTCCTTAGAATTCCATTCTTCAACTACTACCACATTTGCCTGACATGTCACCTTTTTGTTGAGGGAAGAAATATCATATTGTCACTTCCATTCCTTTTTCTTATGCCCAACCTTCTGACAATGATGACATTTCACTTAGTATATGGAAGACGATTCACCGGGAATTTGTTTCCACTTCCCCTTCAACTAAGCAATAAATGCACTTTGTCCAGTAGTAGACGCACTTCCTTGAGTCAGTATACATTCCTTTTGTAGCAAATAGGAACTAACCTTATCAAAAATTAGGGTCTAGCTTTCTACCATCAAGAGTAAGGCCTCCACAAATCTTTCATAGAAGGGGTGGTTAGTTGTTCGGAACAAGTGCAACCAAGTCATCATCATCCACCATTTTCTTAATGTCGGCGAGCTAGTCTCAGAGATCTTTCATCCATAGAAGATTATCTGAGAGGTACCTACCCTCTTGCATCTTTGCTAAATACAACAAATTCTTTGAGTACAAATCCCAACTTTTATCTAAATTTTTATACTTGTTTCAGAGAACCATCCAAAGCGCACTTGCCATAGTGGTATTTCGGACCTCAAGAACTAAATCATATGACAATGACAATTTTAACAAGAACAAGGCCTCCTTATGACACTTGCCATAATCAATAAACTTTGCAGCAAGTCTTATTTCAGTGCCAAGGATGATTTTATTACAATCACAACACTCAATAACTATTAAAATTTTATTACTCCATACATTATAATTCTGACCAACTAACTTCGGCACTTCCAGCAGAACTAAATTTTGAATATTGGCTATTTTTTCTGACCTTTGACCCATAATTACTGCCAAAAGGAAACTGCAGGGTATAAAAACTGAATTTGCTACAATCTGAATGCCATATTACTTACAATTTGACTGCACTTCATATATATATTTGTCAAATCTGCACTGACATTTATACACAAGAACGTCTTCATTCCTTGTTGTTTAGGTCTTTAATGAAACAATTGTTCCTTATGTGACTCTTTAAGGCCTGGTCTTCCCTGGAAATCACAAAAAAATGACTACTTGATAAAATCACGACTCGGAAAACCATGACTGTAGATGCAAAAATCATGACTTTACTACACGTCCTCGTCTCGATTAATGCAAAAAAATACATAGTTACCTGAGACGGGGGGACAGCGGGATGGGGTTTCCGGGACAGCAAAAAAATTCTAAATTTTGGGGACGGCGGGGGGACGGCTAATTAAAAAATATATAAATATTTAAAATATAAAGATATAGTGACTAAATTATATAAATAAGCTGAAATAAAACAATTTGAGATTTAAATAAGGTGAAACTTGAACTCATAAACATCAAATACATTCCTTAATACTATAATATCAATATGCTAATGTCATAAATTGAAAATTCATAATACATATTTGAATTTTGAATTTGAGACAAGCTGAAATTTCAAATATATTATAAAATATAAAAGTAAAACCATTCTAAATTACAATTGATCAAGTGACAATAGTTGATATTCATATCATTAATCTCATAGCCAAATACACCAACAATTGTCTATTGTCAATATTACAAAAAAAGAGGACAACTACAAGTATCAGCCTAAAAATCAAAATCAACATCTAAAGCAATATCCATGAACTCCTCCTCGCTGGTACTAGCATCCTCGTCCTCAAAGGTAAGCCCAATCAATCCCCGCTGCACAGTATTGTCCTCCTCAACCTGCCTCGGCTCCTCGGGATCTACATCCCACTATAATGTTGGGGTCTATTTGTACTCAGATGTCTGCGATCCATAAGACACAAAGCACTATGTACAACTACAAGTTTCTCCGCTCTCGCAGATGTAAGCCTATTCCTCTTAACAGAGTGTATCCAACCATATGTAGACCAGTTCCTCTTAGAGGCAGAGGAGCTAGAAACCTGGGAAAGGACGCAAATGGCAAGTGGTCGCAACAGTCCTAGAAGCCCATACAGTCGCCACCAACTCACTGGCTTCTCCTGTGTTATTGTTACCCTGTCTGCCTTTGCTGATGTTTTGTACCCATCAAGTTTAGTGAAGTCGAGCCACTCCAATCTTATTTGTGAAGCCTCCTGTGGAGTGTACATTTTTTTAAAGGCCTTCATAAGGCCCTTCTTCACCTCGTCATCATCCAATGGGATAACTCTGCCTGGCCTCTCCACATACCATTTGGGATTCAGTGCATACGCAGCCATATGAAGAGGAGTGTTCAACTTCTCCCATCTCCACTGAAGAATGGGTTGTATATGTTCATTATAGAACTCCAAAGTGGGGTTCCTCACCCGAATAACTGCCTTCATTTGCCCAAGCATGTTGTCAATGCACTCATAGATCTCACCAAGATTGGGGCTGTTAGAATCCCCATATTTGATGACACTAAAAACTGGAGCTATGATTGATATGATGTATTTCATATCAACCCAAAATGTTTCCCGCAACACCACTTCCTTCACTCTTTTCCCTTGATCTGTCTTGGAGTCACGCCACCTAGTCCAATCCTGTGTCATAATCATAATTTGCAGGGGCTCCTGCAACTCAGACATCCTCTCCAACAAAATAAAATAGGACGCAAAGCGAGTGTCAACTGGTTTCAAAAATTGCTTCTTCGAAAAATTTCGAAAAAGTGCCAATGATGTGTGGTGATTACATATGAACTTCTACACGTCCCTGGCCTCAGTCACTATCTGGTTGACCCACTGAATCTTCCCTATGTCTTTCAATGCATTGTTCATGGCATGCACACAACATGGAGTCCAATAAATATGCCTATATTCCCGCTCCACTAACTTGTCTGCTACACTACACACATAAGCTACATTTGTGACAACCTGTACAACGTTTAAAGGTCCAACCTCCTCAATGGCAATCTTCAAAATTTGATACTGGAACTCAGCATCTTTCTGCTTCCCAGAACAATCAATTGCTCTCAAGAAGTACGGTCCATCTTTGCAAGAGACAACGATATTGATGAAAGGACGGTGTCGAATATCCGTCCACCCATCCATGATAATGCTACATCCATGTGACACCCATGTCACCTTCATCTCCTCCATCAACAGATTAACCTTGGAATAGTTTCTATCCAAGATTGTTGTCCTGAGTTTTGTGTCTCCAGGAGGCACATAACTTGTACCTGCTTTTGCAACCTTAGCCATAGCCTCCTTGTAATAAGGACAGCAAGCGGCATTAAAAGGAATCCCAACAGCATAGAAAAATTTCCCAATAGCATCATCTGCATCTTCCCTTGCCTTTGAATCAAACATGTCAACAACTGAATTTGGGGCTGCCCCCACGGCCTTTCTCTTCCCTATGCTTTCCACTTCTTACACTCCAAAACTAGAACCAGCCAGAGTATTACCATGTTTGCCATTCCTATGAGCACTCGATGGGGTCATTGGAGTGTTAGCCGTAGAACCACGAACTTCTGGCACATTGTCTATGGTATTTCCATTGAAGATTCTCACCATCTCGGCTCTCTGCTCTAGTGAAAGGCCCTTACAAGTGCCAACCCCCCTTCCTGTAAGGTGCAACAAGTGTGCATTGGTCCTAGTGATACTGCCATGCTAAGTCAATGCACATATGTTGCACTTCCATACTTTGCTCCCCCCTCCAGACTTGGGGTTATCAATTATTTGGGCAAATTGTTGCAATGGCTTCTTCTTATCAAATGGTCCAATGGCAAATTCGGACAACATTTGAGAGGGGCAATTGGTAGCACTACCAACTGAACTACCAATTGTCGCTGCCACTACATTTTGTGTCCCTTCTCCACTCTCCCCCATTGTGGCATCACCAACTCTTCCACGGCCACCTATCTCAACTTCCCGTTCAACCCTCTCCTACTCTGATTCATGCTCTGATTCAGACTCATACTCAGAAGAACTCATGGTGATGATTGTTGCAATGAATTAAAAACAACCATAACTATATGATTGATTGATTATGTAATGAATTAATTTTTTAAAAAAAACATAGTCAATATGCATTTTTTAAATCGTACAAACTATATGCGTGATTATATTGTGAATGTAGATGCAAATGCTAAAAAACAACCCCTAAAAATGTAAATATAATATAAATTTTAAACAAGAAATAAAATATAATTAAAAAAAACGTAACCATTTAAATTTTAAATTTTACAACCAAACCCTATGCAAGATGCATTTTTTAAAATCCCACAAACTATATGCATGATTGCATTATGAATGTAGATGCAAATGCTAAAAAACAACCCCTAAAAAATGCAAACATAATATAAATTTTAAACTAGAAATAAAAATGTAATTAAAACGCTATGCCATATGCATTTTTTTAAATCCTACGAACTATACGCATGATTACATTGTGAATGTAAGATGCAAATGCTAAAAAACAGCCCCTACCAAATGCAAATATAATCTAAATTTTAAAAACAAAAACTTTAACAAGTATTGTAAGCAAATAAAATTATAAATACCTCTTGTTCCCTCTAGCTCTTGCTCTCCCTCTTGTTCTTGCTTTTGCTCTCACTCTTGCTCTTCCTCTTGCTCTTGCTCTTGCTCTTGCTCTTGCTTGGTGTGAATATGAAATGAGCCCATAACGTAAATTTATAACATAAAATAGCACTTTTAGGCTTAGGGTTAGGTTAGGAATGTTAATTTTATGTTGTAAATGATTTACAATTAAAAAAAAATTAGTTTTGAGTCTTAAAAGTGTGTTTTTTAATTTAAAAAACCAGCAAAACACGTGGGGGACGTCAGGGATGTCCAGTTGTCCCCGACGTCCCCCCCACGTCCCCAGGACGTTTCCTCCCCTCTCTAGTTGTCCCCGGGACGTTTCCCGCCAAGTGTGCACTGTAGGAAATGTGGGGGAAACATTTCTCCCACGTCCTCAGGATGTCTGAGACATCCCGAACGTGTTAAAAATAGGGGGGACGCGTCCCCACGTAACTATGAAAAAATATGACATTATTGCCCAAACTTGTGAATGGTCATGTTTTAGTTTCTCCTTCGCGAAAATGGGTCTTCAGGTCTTCTGCCTTAATGTTTCTACCTTTTCATGACACCTCCACCTTCATTCTAGCAAAAAATACCACAAAAAATGCCTCGAAAATGCCTTCACGATCCACAAAAATATCTGCTTTTCATCCTCCTTTACCGCAACTTGAGTCATAGAGCCTACAATTCAACCTCTTCAACATTCACCACAATTCATGCCCTCTTCCCAGGGATTTCTTCTTCATTTGTACCCGGCTAAGGTTTTCCCAAACACCAAGCTGCTTGTTCGTACCGTTCTCTCGGGGCTTCCTTGATCAGTGGTTCTACTAGTAATGTTAGTGAATATAAGAGAAAGAATGAAGAGAAATGAAACGCATACGACACACATCTTGTGTGTGTCTGTCATTTTTTAAACATAAATGTTACATAAGTGAGGTAGTTATATGTTGTATAACAAAAGTACATTAACTAATATTTAATTACTTAAAGTGAATGTTTACACAATGACTTACTAACTTTAATAGAAAGTGTGTGTGCATGTATTTAAATAAATTTTGAGCAAAAATTGTCTGAGATCAAATGAACTATCTCAAAAGATAGCTAAGACTTCCGAAATATTGCATCTAGCAATTCACATCCCTAGGGAAAACCAACAAATTGTATGTTCCCTAAGGTCTCTAGCAAGCTCTTCTACTCTGATCTCCTTGACTTTCCTATAGGAACCAATATCAATTTTCTACATGTGACAGCTTAGAAGAAAGAAAGAAAGAAATTATATTAATGTCCGCTTATGACCAAAAGTTAGTCAATGGGACTCAGAATACATCAGATTACAATAGAAAATGCTAGGGTAAAGGGACCCAGGGATCAAAGACTAACTAGAACACTGAAAAATAAACAAGGGAAAAACCCAAAGCAATAAAGCCCAAACACATATGGTTAAGGTACCTATACAAATAGCCATGTGGGGGGGGGGGGAGGCCAGAACCCCCAAAGCGTATGGGTTGATGAAAGTTGGAAAGACTAGATGCTAGTCACATCAAACATCTTTGACCATGCTCGAAACAAAGGAATTACATGTGTCATTGTCTACCATTGTTAAAGGGCCAATGTGTGATTTGATAATTCTCATTGAGGAGTGTGTAACATTAGGGGAACATGGTTAAGTGATCCTAGGAGGAAGCAAAACACTCCCCTTGGAATCCCTCTTAACATCCAAGACCAAAGAAACTCATAATGTGTGCTTGTCCCTGCAGCCCAGGAATCAATCAAGTAGAAACACAACACCGAGTGTTAGGAAATCTATGGTTAGTCCTCCACATATATGTGTATGTAAATAATAATTACAAGAGTAATTATTATCATCTTAATTTGTGTTAGTAAATATGTCAGTAAATAATAATTACATTGGCAATTATTATTATGTAAATGGTAAGTTAGTAAATATTTGTTATAAGTTGTTATATTAAACAACTATAGCAAATATTGTTGTGTGAGTTTAACCACACACGTATATAGAGTTTGGAAGAGATATTCGTGGAGGTGTAGTTATACCTACATCCTAAAAATATAGGAATTATATATATATACATATATATATATATATATATATATATATACATACATACATATACATATATATATATATATATATATATATACATACATACATATATATATGTTTGTATTGCAGTATGATAAATGAATGAGAATACGTTTGAATCAAGTTTTATTCATAATAGTTTTTTGTATTGGATCTTTGCAACTCTCCTCTCCTCCTTCACATTTGGTATCAGAGCATCCTTATCTTTTCTCTATGATGGATTTATAAGAGTAGTCATGGGAACAGTGTTGTACTTGCTCTTGAGTATGCAACAAAACTATCTTTGGTCTACGTTTGTGATTTAATACAATCGTGTAGATCTTAGTTTTTGTTTATCTACATGAGAGTAGATATCTCCTTAGCATCTGTTTCATTCAATTCTCCTGCGGTCAAGATAAGGTTTCTGCCACGTTTAAATTCTTACAATTATCAGAAGGAAAGAAAGCATTATTTTTAGCCAGTTTGGGCATGAAACTCAGTCAAGAACAGCTTTCAAATCATGTAATGAAATCGAACAAAATTAGTACCATTGCAAAGCTCTAGAAACAAGCTTTCCGACGCATTTAACGGTTTGCAAATCGAAGCTCTGGTTCTCAAGTTATCAACAAATCATTGCTGGTCACTTCAACCCAAAATCAGACGTGACTTGCTTACCTTCCCGCAGCCATTTCTGATTGGATGATTATCTAATTTTTTTGTAAAACTATAGTTTTAAAAATTAATTTTTCTATAGTTTTTGCTTAAATAATTGCAAATTGAGGGAAATTAATACATTTTTGGCCAAATTAATACTTTTTTGGCACCAGTTCTTCGATCCATTAACGTTTTTGGAATCTTCATTTCCTTCCGGTTCCAATGAATGGTCACACGATAAATTTGTTGTCCATCTTGAGCAAATTTTTAATCGTTGAGCCAATTTTAATTAAATTTGACCTTTTTATGAGAAATTGAAACCTTAATAAATTTTGAACGGTAACTCAAAATCGAGTGTCGTTTTTTGCAAAAGTGCTTGTTTTTTCATCCCTATCGCATTGATTCCAATTTTGTTGAAAATTACCAAGTTTGAAAAATAACCTCTTTTTTGGCCATTCTGTGGGCATCTTCTTGTTATGGGCTCATGTATACTTTTGGATATTTTTGCATCCTATTTGAGCCTTATTGATTCATCAATGCCAAAAATAAAAAATTGTGAAGGACATGTTATCGTTGGAACACGACGTCCAATTTGTAAGGGGTGTGCTTCTTGAGCCTCAAAGCCAAATCAAGCTAACTTAGCAGCCTTCTATCGAAGGACGGAGGACAATGGAGATTGGGAGCTCAATCAGTGACCTCTCGTTAGTCGCCAACGACGGGGCCGCATCAAGGTTTAGTGGCACATTTTGTTTCAGTTGTGTTTTTGCTTCCTATTTTGCATGGTGTGTTGCAGTTTGTAGTGTTCTTGTTTGAATAAGTGAAAAATTCACATTGAGGGGGGGACATGATCCAATGTTCCATTTCCATTATGTCAGCATTTTCTATGTGTGTATGAGTAGTAGAATTTAGTAAAATTTCTTATGTTATTCCCTCCAATGAGATATTGATGAGGGTTGATAATAGTACTTGGCACATCATGATGTGGTTGTAGGTTAACCACTTGAAAACCTTCATTTTTGGTTTGAGGTACTCCACTCGTAAAACTATCATTTTCGGTTCGTGATTAACCGTTTGAAAACCATACGTCACGTTTGTGATCATCCTAAAATAAAAATCACCAAATCATGAAAGCAGGAGCAAGTACAACGTCAGGTTTTCCCCATGTTCACACTAAGGGGGGATTGTTGGGAAATCTATGGTTCGTGCTCCACATATATGTGTATGTAAATAATAATTACGAGAGCAATTATTATCATCTTAATTTGTCTTAGTAAATATGTCAGTAAATAATAATTACATTGGTAATTATTATTATGTAAATGGTAACTTAGTAAATATTTGTTATAAGTTGTTATATTAAACAACTATAGCAAATATTGTTGTGTGAGTTTAACCACTCACATATATAGAGTTTGGGAGAAATATTCGTGGAGGTATAGCTCTACCTACATCCTAAAAATACAGGAATTACATTCCTATATATACGTTTGTATTGCAATATGATAAATGAATGAAAATACGTTTGAATTAAGTTTTATTCATAATAGTTTTTTCTATTGGATCTTTGTAACTGTCCTCCACTCCTTCACACCGAGAAGGACCAAATCCATGACACTAAGAAGGATCTAATTCATGTCGTTGGGAGATAGTGTGCTGGGGCACCTTAGTAATATTGTGAGTTGTGGCACCTTACTATTACTATTGTGTAAAGACAAGGGCTCCCTCACTAACCTACACCCCTCAATGTGTGAAGCAATACTATCTAACAGATAGTTAATTCCACCAACTTTTTTGATGGGCTGAAAGAAAGGGTGATCAGCCTAGGGGATCTAGGGGCTCCTTGTAGAGACTTGCGTTGAAGTGATAACAAATTGAAGAAAAGGACCAAGCACCACTGGTTTGAGTACCGAAAGAAAGTGGATAGAGAATAACCCAAGTTTATGTAAAAGACAGGTGTATCTCCTTCAAAACTTACAATAAATGGGACATCTGAAAAATGAAGTGCTCCATAGTCTCCACCTCCTAGAAGGAGCAAAGAAGACAAATTTTCGTCCCCGTGTGGAATATGATGATCAGTCTCAACCCGTAATTGGTGCAACCCACATCCTCAACTAGCATAGGGGGAACCTTCAGCCGTGAGATAAATGACGTTAGAGATAGTCAAGATGACGAATGCCACTATCCACAACCCACAAGAAATGTCCAATGTAAAAGGAAAGCTCGAAACTAAGCAACAAATGAGGAGGGGTCCAAGTGACCTAGATATATCGTCTCTCTCAAAAAGTATTATGGACCAAAAATCGATAAGTAGAATGAATATACATTTCCTTTTATGATGATATAGATAATTGTCCCCCAATCAACTATTGCCCTCTTTATGGAAAAATATAACAATTAAAAAACTTTTATAAACTCCAATAACAAAACCCCTATAGGGAAAGCAAGAAATTAATTAATGCATTTAGCATTAACAAACAAACAAAGCCCTTTGAAAGAAAACCACACCATTACACATTTATGTCAAAAGATTATAAATGCAGTTTATATACTTTTTAAAAACACTTAATACATATGTTTTCAAACAAATTTCCAATTAACTTTGTGAAAAATGTATCATGAAGCAAAGAAGTATAATTTTCTTACTATCTGTAAAACATGGTATTGGGACTTTATATCATCTGGAAGCATCTTATCTAAAACAGCACTACCCTTCTTAGTCGCTACAACTATATTTTCCTCTGAACTTTTATCAACTCCACCTGCACAACCATGTATCAAAGTGCGAGTTAGAATTCCAAAATATAAACAATTACCAATGGCTGGTTTTCATTCACCAATATGCAAGAAGGGAGTTTGGAATCATAAATTCTTGTTGTAAAAGAATAGCTACCCATACAGAGAGAACCATGTTGTAAAATATTGTCATGTAGTCATTTCCAACACAAGAATAGTGATCGATGAAAATACTCATTCAAATCATAACCATTGACAATGAACACAAACATGCAAATGTTCTAAACACGTGTAAATTCAAATCAACCTAGCTAGCAAAGCATTTACCAAGAAAAACAAAAGAATATGTTATAAATGGCATAAGCAGGATATCTTTACAACATGTATTATATGTTTTACATAGGAAGGATATCTTTGATTCACGCATTAATTCAAAGAAAAAACTGGAAAAGCATTTACGAAGGATGAGAACCATAGATCTACACAACAACACTTTTGCGAGATGTTTCTAATGAAAAATTATAACCAACTAAAATTTAATACCATATACTCCTAATTTGCTTGATTTAAATGAATGAATTCTCTAGCACTCTGTTTTTCATAAGCATGGTAATCCAAGATGTATGAATTTGCTGATGGTGCAATTTCTAGAGTATTTTTTTATTAAAACAGAACTTTGTGACTGTGACAAATGCAAGCACAAGACTACACTTCATGTTGTGACTATCACCTCCACTAAAAAAGCTTAATTTTAGCATATACATAAGAACAGAAACAAAAATGGGCTCAAGGGCTTGGGATATTGGTGAGCTAAGTCACAAGGTTCAAGTTCGGATTCATGTTCGACGAGGATAAAGTTTGGTTCAAGTTCGCTAAGGGATAAAGTTTAACGCCTTTTAAGTTCAAACAATTTTTTCTATCATTTTTATTTTTGACAAAAATTGCATAAATATGTCAAAGGGACAGAGTGGAGAGAATTTTCTATCCACTAATTTCAGTCGGTATATGTATATATACATACATTTGTAAAATTATGCAAAATCTTGTTGAAAACTACCCATGTCAAAATAATGGATGAAGTTCGAGTTCATGTGCGATGAGAATAAAGTTCGGTAAAATTCAAACTTTTTCGATAAAATTCAGAGATCCTTGTGGACATAGTTGGTGAGTTACAAGTAGTTTGTAATCATCAACCCGATTTCCATTCCCATTGAGCCCATTGGACACTTTCAATAAGTGGAAATGGGAATATCTTGAGGTAGGGGTCACACTTATCCATGTGGACCAAGCGGAAAATAACAGGACACTACAAATGTGGATCACTCAACGGACATTACGGACCCAAGCACACCCCCATGTCCCACTTTGAGAAGGTGCTCCTCCATTAATCCACTCCAATTCATGACTCCAATATAATAAAAGTGTTTACCATCCAGCATGATGGGCTTGAGGGCTTGGGCTATTGGTGACTTACAAGTAATTTGTAATCACCAACACAAGTTCTATTCCCATTGAGTCTATTGGACACTTTCAACAAGTGGTCATAGGGACACCTTGAGGTAAGGGTCGCATTTATCCTTGTGGACCAAGCAAAACACACCCAAGACATCATAAACCCAAGCCCACCCCTATATCCCATGTTGGGAAGCTGCTCCTTCATTAATTCACTCTAGTTCATAGCTCTAGTATGATAAAAGTGTTTACCATCCAACATTTTAGGGCTCAAATGCTTGGTCTATCAGTGAGTTACAAGTAGTTTCTAATCATCAACCAAAGTTCCATTCCTATTGATCCCATTGGACACTTTCGATAAAGTGGTCATGGGGACACCTTAAGGTGGGGTTCACACTTCCCCATGTGGACCGAGCGGAACATAGTTGGGTGCTTTGAATGCAAATCGCTCAGCAAACATTAAAGCCCTATCCCAACCCCAATTCCCACATTGAGAAGGTGCTCCTCCATTAATCCACTCCGGTTCACGGCTTTAGTATAATAAAAGCATTTACCATCCAACATTTTAGGACTCAAGGGTTTGGGCTATTGGTGAGTTACAAGTATTTTGTAATCATCAACCCAAGTTCCATTCCCATTGAGCCCGTTGAACACTTTAAATAATTGGTCATTGGGAACACCTTGAGGTAAGGGTCCCACTTCTCCATGTGCACCAAGTGGTACATAGCGAGGCACTCTGAATGTGGATCGCTCGGTAGACATTACAAACCCAAGCCCACCCATGTATCCCACTTTGAGAAGGTGCTCCTCCATTCTTATTGAGCTATTGGACACTTTCAATTAAGTGGCCATGGTGACACCTTGAGGTAGGCATTGCACGTCTCCTTATGGACCAAACAGAACACACCCAAGACATTACAGACACAAGCCCACCCCCATGTCCCACTTTGAAAAGGCGCTCCACTAATCCACTTCGATTCATAGCTCTAATATGATAAAAGCGTTTACCATTTCAACATTTTGGGGTCAAGGGTTAGGGCTATTGGTTTGTAATCACCAACCCAAGTTCCATTCCTATTGAGCTAATTGGACACTTTCAACAAGTGGTCGTGGGGATACATTGAGGTAAGGGTTGCACTTCTCCTTGTGGACCAAGCATAACACACCCATGACATTATAGACCCAAGCCCAACCGCATGTCCCACTTTGAGAAGATGCTCCTCTATTAATCCACTCTGGTTCATAGCTCCTAATTTAATAAAAGCATTTACCATCCAACATTTTGACCCCTAGGAGTAGCTCGACTAGTAAAGGCACATAATCAGTGGGACCAAAAGGCACCGGCTCAAGTCCCCTTGATTCAACTACGGTCTAGGATTGGGTGCAGTCTGGGATTGGGTCTCCCTAACACTGTGGGGGTTATAGTGGCAGGCCACTTCAAACTTGTGACCTCCAATGAAGAGACACCGCAGGCATAATCGCTTACCAACTTCCCTCGTATCATCATAAAAAACAATAACAAAATCTGTATAAAACATAAAATAAGAGATTTCAATTGTTTTCAATTTACTGGATGAATAACTTTATAAACATAAATATATATAGTACACACACAAGTATATATATCTTCCAACAATATAATAAGCATGTTAGAAAACTCTATTTTATAACCTCAAACTTTAGAAAGAAACTCCCCTTGAACCCTCGTTTAATATGCATGATATTTGAACTTATAAATTGCTGCTGAGTTTCTCACAATTATGGTTTGGATTATCTTGCCTTCCCCATGGCACAGATTTTTTTAGTGAGATTGTTTGCCCCTGGGTTTCCTCCTGTTGGTTGCAGCACATCATCCATCTCATTCATAAAACAAAAGTTGTTTCAAGCCCAAATAACTTCAAGACTACAATTATTGGGCACACCTTTTCCAAATTTTATGCCATTGCTGCACTCGATGCCTTTAGAGTACTTAAATGGTAATCTCAAAAAGACGTGGTAGGCAAGCTTCCAGAATAGACTTCCAGATTACAAGTTACATGTTTACTCTTTGAACTATTAGTAAGGAGACTTGTAAATGGTATTCTAGCATCTTTTGTTGAATTGTAGACTTTAGGGAGGCCTTTGACTTTAGGAAGCATGTGTGAACATTTGGAATTTTAGTTAGTATGCATTATTATAAGATTTTCTTCCACGTTGCTTTTTTGTAACCGATAAGTAATTTTTTATAATAAATTAGAAACTAATACGATATTCTATCTCTCACCAGTGTTCGCCCTAGGAGAGAGTAAATGGAAAGTTTGTAGTTAAATTTATTAAACAAAACTCATAAATACTACATGATTTAATTAAAATTAATATTAACATTTTTACAATAGACCCTTGTAAACCCAAATTTTTATTTTGTTAGATTTGTCTCTTGAACCTTACTGAAAACGTAGGACTTTGATTGACATTTTGAATAAAAAAACTTAATATGGGAAAAATAAGACCATAAGGTGACTAGTTGGCCATGACCAAAATAGTTAAACCATCCTTTGACCCTTATAACAGTACAAAGGACATTTATTCATGAAATAAGTAATTGGACACATGCCATATCTACCTATAGGAACTTATGCATATGTTCAAACAATGTCCTCTATCCTCGAGGATCGACCAAAAATGGAAATGATATTTAAAACTATCAGATCCAAAATAAGCATGAGAACATTGTGATAAGAAAACACCAGATGTGCAATGCCCCTTTCTAGGGCTGAACTGAAAAATAAAGAATTAACACCAATCCCACTCGAGAGAAATCTGATTTTTATGACAGCAGATCTAAAAAATATTAGAAACCCTATCATCAAACTGAATTTACACTTTTAGGGCATCAAACACCCTCCAAACAAGCTGAAAATAGGTGCATAAATTCTTCTAAATATTATATGCAATTAATGGAATAGACACCAAGCCAAAGCATCCCAAAACATGTGCAAATTGTGAAATTATACCCAACTGCAATTAAATAAATGACAGCAGAAGTACAATCTACAAAATGAGCTGAAAGTGAGGTTTCCAAACACCAACAAATGTCAAATAAATGATAGATCAGCCTTATAAATATGAAGAAATCTGGATATCCACTTGGAATCGATTCTGCTATTTATTCTTTTTTGCCACCTTCATATACTGCTTCTTCTCTAAATTTTTGTAG
Organism: Taxus chinensis; assembly: GCA_019776745.2. Taxonomy (NCBI): domain Eukaryota; kingdom Viridiplantae; phylum Streptophyta; class Pinopsida; order Cupressales; family Taxaceae; genus Taxus; species Taxus chinensis. The sequence goes on from CM034148.1 coordinate 679,595,650, forward strand.
GTGTTGTTTTGCTTGAGCGGCTATCAACTTAACTTCCCTAGCTCTTCTTAGCCATTCATCACACCTTTGTTGGGTCTTCATTACATCCCCTGCACTAGAAAATCTCAATTCTTTTTTCTATTTCACCCTAACATTTTGTTCATTTGATTTCATACCTTTTCCTTTGGAGGATTCTTCCTCTTCAACTTGCAAGGTGGACTCCTCTATGGGTTGTTCCTTCTCAACTTCCAGCAGCTTTGATTGTTCTTTTCCACAAGCTCCACCATCAGAATGTCTTCCTTAGCAACTTCTTGAAGTTTTAATTCTTTTTCTTCTTCCTGCAGCCTTCTTTTAAACTTCTCTAATTCTATCACCACCGTTGGAATGGGATCTAACCTTTCTCCCATGTTCTTTTTCGGAGTCCTTTGTTATACTTTGATCCCTTCCTCACCGGTATTCATACAAATCTGAAAATTTGAATTTACCCTCACACAAGATGGAGGAACGATGCTCTGACCCCACTATAATGTCCCTTTCGGGCTCAAATTTGAGGAATTCGGATTTTCCCCAAAACCCTAATGGAACATTGCTGGAAATGATAACAACCACATGTAGAAAACCTTATTTTTATGACAGCAATCTAATTTTATGCAAGAATTAGGGCAGCAACTTGTTTTAGGTCCTAAAACCCTAAGTGACCTAGATAAAATTCAGATTTTAGCCTTTCCCACGCACAAATTTTGAAAAATACATCAACATGAAACCCTTGATGAAATCATGCAAAATAAATGCTTCAACAATAAATCACAGACTGCTAAAACTTCAAAATTCCATATCTTCATAAATGCTTGGAGGCAAAATGTAAATGATAGCTCAAAATGACCACAAAAATGACAGCTATCAAATAAAATTAGAATCATATTTTTCCAACCACAGAAACCTGCTTTAAAATGACCCTGAAATCTCCATATAGGTAGATCAAGCCAGAAATGAATTTGGCAGCCCCAAAAAAATGTGCCCTAGCACCGGTAGAAACCCTTGCCACTCTGAAATTCTGAATTTTAAGCTCACTTGTGACTCCCTAATGAAGCCACCAATGCAACAAATGAGGGTCTTCATCCCCAAGTGTTGTGACTATTGAGGCTTTTCGTCCTCAATAAGTTCCAACGAGGGTTATCGTCCTCAAAGGTTGAAAATGAGAGTTCAATGCTCCAATTTCTAAAAGAGAAGTATATAATTCACAACATGATCCTCACAATGAGCCCAAACAGTTGTTTTTATAGTCTTTTCTTTCCTTTCCTTATGGAGCGCTCCATGTAGGCCTCTTAATTTCTTTTTTAACATTTACTTTTCCCACTTCAGGAAGGATGACCTCCCCCTTTAAAACATTTTTTTCTATTTTGTAGTTGGCGCTTTGTACTTTTAGCCACCAATTTCTTATTTGTAGTGCTTAAATTGGCAATTTGCCTTTTTACAAAATATTACAAAGCTGAGAATAGTAAATTACAATTATAGCACGAATGTACTTCATTTTCCCCAAGGTCTTCAAGTCGAACTAGCTTGGAAAAGGGGACATTATAGCATTGTATCAATTTGCGTGAAAGTAGTATCAATTGCTTGACCTCTTACAATCTCGTGTAACAAAGAGGTCCCTTAGCTTTTGCATCATCTATCACTTGAGTTGCGGTGGGTCGGGCTTTATCTAGTTCACCATGGTTAGGCCCATCCGGCACCTTTCCCTTCCTCTCAACAATAAGTAGTGGTTGAAGACACAAAGACTTGAAGTTCTATCTCTCTCATCTATTTTATTCTCATTCTTACAATTTTCCTGCAGGAACCGATGTTGTAAAATGTAATAAATTAAAATTATGACTTGAATGTTGGACATTGTAATGTTTAAACTTTTAGTATTAAAAAGTATAGTAGCTCTTAAGCCCTGTAATTTATAAATTATAAGTTAGAAACATGCTCTCAATTTTATTTTTTAGTTCACATTTTTGATGGCATGTTATACAAAAATGCCATTTTTTTACATTAGGAAACCACAAGTCTTGTTTATGCTACTTGTATGGTGCTCTAAGGGTGTCAAGTGTAAGTTATTAATTAACTATTAGTTAGAGTCAACTAATGGTTGGTTAGAAACTACCTCCAATTGATGCAACCACTTACAAGATAAATTAGATAACATATATGACTGACATATAACTCTCAAATTGTGTCGTGTGCCTTCCACTTTCTCTTCATTCTCTCTCGCTCCCTTCCAAACATTGGTATCAAAACAATTGGTTCTCAACAAGGTCATAGTTCAAGGAACCCCTATAGGAGGGTACGAACTGCAATAAAAGAAGATGTGATTCAATGTTCAAGGAAGCCCCCTAGGGTAGGGTACGAACGACGAGATTTGAAGCGGTTTGTTATCGATTCGAGACATGAAATAACAAGATCGAGTTTTTAGGTCATACAGACGAAGAAAAGTCAAAATGGTGGTGGAGGATTGTAATAAGGGCATAGATTCATGATCAAAGAAAATATGAAGTTACAAAGAATGGTCTAGGAATGCGACGATTTGCAAACATTGAAAAACATTTCAAGAAGAGAAGAACGTGACAGCCTGTTAAGTTTTGGCAATTACAATTTGAAAATTGAAAATACAAACAATAGCAAGGACATCCAGCCACAAGTAAGAGGAAAACATCAAATCAAAGAACATAATTTCCGTGAAGGGATGTGAGAAAATCATGATTTCATGAGGCAAAATTCAGTGACCAAATTGCGATTTCAAGATGCAGAATATGTCACGATTTCTCCCTCCTCACATTCGTGCAAACATTAAGCATTGTTTGTGCAAAGATTACAGTCCAACATTCTTGAATGGCAATCAAGACATCAAGGACACAGGAACAAGATAAGATCGTGTTACGGCTAGCAAATAAAATCATGCTAGGGCTCACGAGTTTCTTTTTGCAATGATCTTGCACTCGTGCAAAGGAAATAGCATTGTCTTTACAGAAAAACATAATGAACCAAAACTTAGGGCACATGGTGATTTTGTGAGACATTTCAAAGCAATGCATCCCAAATCTCAGTCGCAATTTTTCAGTATATCACATTTTAATCGTGATCTTTTAGATTCACTTGTGTAGAAGACGAAACGTCTAGAGCACGAATGCAATCCAGATGGTGAAACATTTGCATCATTTCTATATGATTTGTGTCAAGGTGTACATGCAATTAGGGCACAAAAATCAGATTTTTTTCAAGTGAAGGAGATTAGAAGGTTGTGAAAAATCGTCCAAAGCAAACCAGTCCAAAGAGTGAGTTTTTTGAAACTCGTGCTTTCCAGATATCTAAGTACTTTGTTGTGATAGTTCTTTGCATTTCTAGGTCGAAAAATCAAGTATTGTGTGAAAAATGACCAATATCCAAAATGTTGTTTTGTCAAAGGCATAGACATTGACTGGCCAGAATGACTATGTCTAGAGTCACAAAATTCTAGCAATCATAGAGTATCGGGGCTGCAATAAAATTATTTTTGGCATTGAAGGAAGGCCTATTGTGAACTTTGCAGATTATGACAAGCATCATAAGGAGGCCTTTTGTTAAAGTTGTTTGTGTTTGATAATTTGATTCCATAGGTCTTGAATGCCATTGACGCAAATGTGTAATGGACCAGTTTGAAGAACAAGTATCTAACTTTGGAGAAAAGTCGGGTTTCGTGCCTGAAGAATTTTCCATTTTTAGCATAGATGCTTGAGGATGGGTACCTATCATAACACCTTTGGATGAAATATCTCTAGGATCAGCTCAATTCGATCAACAAAAAGGTGGATAATGATGACTTGGTTGCCCTTGTTCTGAATAGTTTGACACCCTCATATGAGTCCTTTGAGAAAGCTTTACATTTGATTCTTAAAAGTCAAACTAACTTCTAATCAGATGAGCTTCTACTTACTGCAGAAGGAATGCAGACAAACTCAAGAAAGTGAGTCTACTATTGAACCAGTAGAGAGTGCATTTGTTGCTTAGTCGAAGGGGAAGTGGAAACAAATTCCTAGTGAATCATCTCCCATATTTCAAGTGAAATGCCAATACTGTTATAAGCTTGAGCATATCATAAAGGATTGTCATAAGCGATAGTATGATATTTCCTAACACAAAAAATCCATGGGATGTGGCAAGTGTGGCAGTAATTGTAGATGAATAGGATTATGGGGAAAAGTATGCTCTTTAAGCTCTCATAACATCATGCACGAACAACAATGTTACCAATTGTTGGATCATTGACTCCGGGGCATCCAAACATTTTTCGTGCCGAAGGGACTACTATGTAATATTTACTATGTAATGTCCCATTTTTCATATTGAGGCCAAATGAAGACTTTCTGCCATTTTCTTCCCATGAACGGAGGTCGGTCCTCATCTATTTGGCCTTTGGTGCCAAGCAAGGGGTGTAAAAGAGGTTGTATGACCTCATTTGGAGATCGTCTTTTGGCGCATTTATACATATACTTGGTTTGTTGGGTTGGTTGCTCAATACCATTCCACTTGAGGAAAAAAACCCTCTTGTGTGGCATCCAAGGACGACATAAACCTTCCTTGTGACTTGGTGGAGAATGAAAACTCTCCATGTTGGGTGAATTGAAGATCTCTATTGAAGACTCTTTGTAGATTTGGATCAAAAAGAAAGACCTACAAGGACTTTAATATATTTTTGGAGCCCTTTCATGGGGGAGCGAATAGGGTAGAGGTCATTTTGAGTGCCTTCTAGGGCACGACACTCATTCATTTTTGATATTCTGATTTGATATAATTTATAAGGTTGGAATCACTCATTTTGGGCATTGTTGGGGTTTGGAAACCCTCATTTTATTATTATTGTTATTTGCTGCACTTCTGCTGTTAATAATTAATTTTCCAGCTGAGTAATTGCTTGATTTTCATGGTGGAAATTGTTTTAAGGTGTTCCAAAAGGTTTATATATTGTGGATGAATTGTAGGGTGATAGTTTTGGTGAAATCTTGTGCATTTTTCAGATGTGCATAAAAATCAGTATCAGTTGTTCCATATTGTTTTAATTTTCAGTTTGTTGGTCCAAAAACTAGAATTTAAATCAGATTGGGGTTTGTGCTAATTCCTCTTTTTTTCAGTTTCAGCCCTAAAAAGGGACATTACATGGTATCATAGCACTGATCTTCCCAGCCTGAGGGTTTCTTGTGTGGAAGAAAGATGGACAAATTGATGAAGATGCAAGAAAGACTTAGCAGACACCTTGGACTCTCTTGCCTTCACCATGCAAAACCTACAGAGGGGGGAAGGACATTCAAGGAAGAGCCTAGGGTTTCAAAGGTCAACAATGTTGCAGCTAGCTTTGAGGAGTATCAAGCCCTTTCGAAAGTTATTCGTGATGCCCTATCATTTTCCGAGTTTGTAGGATGGAGAAAAGATAGAGTGGGCATTGGAACTTGGTCCAAGCTCTCGAGCCTTGCACAAGGGTCATGGGAAGGATATCCCAACCCTAGAGGAGAAGAGCCCCATCTTGTTGGCAAAACAAGAAGAGGCTATGGAATTTGAGGAAGTGGTAGCCAAACTCCCAAGGTCATTATGCAAGGATGGACATGCCTATCCCTCTAAGGTTAAGAGGGAGGAAGATATATTGCAACAACCGGTTACTAAGAGGGAGCGACCCTTGGTCTTAGAAACCCCCAACCCTCTTGCCACAGTGGAGCTCTTGGTTGATTTTCCAAACGACACTATAGTGACACAAGGGTTTGATGAAATAGTGGAGCACAAGCCAAGAAAGAGAGAAGGAGATCAATGAGGCATACAACTCAAGGTAAAAATACTTTTTGTATTTGATGATTAACATGTCGGTATTTAATGGTTGCATAGGGCTGAATTTCAAGAGAAAAATCAGATTTGGAGAAAGGAACAAGGGAATGGCATTGTTGGAAGTCATACCCAAGAAGAAAGGGGCATTTCCGGGTGCCCATAATCACTCTCAGCAAGCTGGAATTATCCTAACAACAGTCAATGAAAAGCAAAATGATGATGGTATTAGACTTCCATAAGACGAAGACATGCCAAACACATATGAAGACAACCAAAGGTATAAAGCTAATTCAAATTTGTTGTTTTCTACCGTGCCATCTCAGATTTGTAGTCATGAACAAACGATTGAAAATGATGACCATGGGGCAAGTTTGATGCTTCATAACAAATCAATGACAAATGGGCACTCATTATGGTGCTAAGGATGTGGAAAAATCAGAATTGCAAGGGGTTAATGGGGCTAGAATTCCGGGTGACATTGTTGGGAGGCATGCCCATGTAATAAGGGCCTCTTTTGATGCTCATGATAATCCTCAGCTCGCTTGGAAGGTTCAGGACAACACATATGGTAAGCAATTTCATCATCTTCTAAGCAATGATTTACTACATCACCTTCATACTGTGTCTTTGCAATGTTTTGGTTATCCTAAGAAATATGCTAACAACCTTGTGAAGATGAAGGGTACCAAATGGGAAGAAGGATTCCACTTCAGCCCTAGGAAGTGGACTCTTTGTTGACAATCCTAAACATGGCCCACATATTTGGGACTTATGGGTTCCTCCTAAGTCGCTGCATATTTGCATCATGGAGAGCATCATGGTCAATTTGATAAGAGGAAGAACATGTTGAGGGACAAGGGGGACATAGATTCTTCCTTGCAAATTTTGGATTGTTTGCACATAGAAGTTTGGGATTTGGGGAATCTTTTGAAGGATGTTGATACAAACTTGAGGACTACTATTGTCTACATCCTTATGGCAGCCATAAGAAAATTGGTAATCACAAGAAAAATGCATTTCTCATCCACGGTGAAAGATATAGTGTTTGCATGATGTACAAGATGGTCTTCAACCACCATCATGCAATTTTGCATGAGACAACACAATGCTACAGCCAAGGTAAAATGCTCTTCCTAAATTTGGCATTTTGGATGGATAGTACTCTCCTTGGACAGCTGTAGGTTGACATTTTTGATGAAGTTTTTTTGGGTTTAATATGATGTGTGGAAGGGATTTCAAGTATTACAGTTGTTGCACCCTTCCTATGTCAATAACATCCAAAATTTTGAGTTAGAAATGCTATACTACAGCCATGATGGGCTGTCCTCTTCAAAATCATGCATGGGGTTGTGCATACCTTCCATGGACAGCGAGAAGAGTAAACAGGTTTGGAGACACTCTTTCCTCTTAATACGATGGGTAAGAGGGTTTACACATGGAGATTGAGCAAAGGTAACATCCCAACATCTTTGGCGTTGCTTATGAAGAAATTGTAGAGTTGTACATGGACACTACACCCACTCATCCGCACTTCTATGGTCTGATCCAAACTCAATGGTGAACAAAATTCATGGGACGGCTTCAAGTCAACAATTGGAAACCCAAATCAGCAAGGTAACAACCATCCAAAGGAGGTGAGCACAAGTTTTGGTATGTGTTGTTTGCATCTTATGTTGAAATGCAATGATAAATGAGAAGAAGGCAATGCTTCCAAGTGTGGCTAGCATGAAGAAGGAAGAGGCATATCTTCAGGCATTCAATGCATAGAGGCTAGCAAGGGTTTACTCTTGGGTAAGATGCTTCATGGTGATAATTTTTGGATGGTTCTGGGCATGCACAGTACTACCTCCATGTGGGGAACACTTGAGGAATTAAGAGCAAATTGGAGCTTTCTTGTTGAAAGCCATCTTTTCCACGCCAAGTTGGGGCAAGGATGGGTTGAAAGAATCTTGAGTTAAGGGCCAATATGTCTGTTGATTTCAACCATAGACTTGATGATCTTCATTTTTCAGCCTATGTAAGACAATTTTCAGTCCCTACATTACTCATGAAATTGTCTTTTTCCATAAGATTTCAGTTTGGTAGCTGTTATGCCATGGTTATAGGGTTGAACATACAAAAATCAGATTTGGGACTGCCATTAGCAGTCATGAAAAGTGGTAGAACTTGCATTTTCAAAGGGAATTCCATCATGGGTTGATGTGGGAAGAAGGTTACAGCTGAAAGGAAGAAACAAATCAGATTTGATAGCCCCAATTTGGATAAGATTCCATGTGAATTATGATCTGTGGTGAATTATTTTCAGCCCCTCCACAATCTGATTTGCATCTTGTAATAAGAGAGATAGCTAGTCAAATTGATTATTCGTCCATTTCTTGCTTTATGATGGAAACTACATCAGTTTGCAAGGATTTAGTACTGAGCATGCAAAGAAAGGAGATGTCACTGCTGTTTTTAAAGTAGAAGATGAAGAAAACTTCCATGAAGAAAGGGGCAGTAGAGGTATGAGTTTGTTTGAGTTGAAGCTCCTTCATTTAACATGCACATGATCCAGATTCTGGGAGCACTACAACATGTTCCTTTACCTTGATATAATGATGTTTGGGCATATGAGTTTGCAATTGCTTGAGGGCAAGCAATTTTGGGGAGGACTGTAATGTCTCCTTTTTTGAATTGAAGGCAAAAGAAGATTTCTTGCCATTTCTCTTCCTGTGGCCAAGAAGATTAAGTGAACAAGGGAAGTAAGTGAGCTTTGTTTTTGATTTCTTTTATTGTTTTTAATGATTTTCTTTAGTGTTTACTCCTCCAGGCAAGTCGGCTGGGAATAGGAGTTTCCCAACAAAGAATTAAAAGATAAAGTGTGCTTGGAGGTCGGTTTTCATCTGGGTGGCCTTTGGTGCCAAACAAGTGGTATAAAAGAGGTTGTATGACCTCATTTGGAGATCATCTTTTGGTGCATTTACACATATACTTGGTTTGTTGGGCTGGTTGCTCAATACCATTCCACTTGAGGACGAAAACCCTCTTGTGTGGCATCTAAGGAGGATGGAAACCTTCCTTGTGGCTTGGTGGAGAACAAAAACTCTCCATTTTGGGTGGATTGAAGATCTCTATTGAAGACTCTTTGCAGATTTGGATCAAGAAGAAGACCTACAAAGGCTTTTATATATTTTTGGAGCCCTCTCCTAGGGGAGTGACTAGGGTAGAAGTCATTTTAAGTGCCTTCTAGGGCACGACACTCATTCATTTGTTGATATTCAAATTTGATATAATTTATAAGGTTGGAATCACTCATTTTTGGGCATTGTTGGGGTTTGGAAACTCTCATTTTGATTATTTCTCTTTGCTGTACTTCTGCTGTTAATAATTAATTTTCCAGCTGAGTAATTGCTTGATTTTCATGGTGGAAATTGTTCTAAGGTGTTCCTAAAAGGTCTATAAATATTGTGGATGAATTGTAGGGTGATATTTGGGTGAAATCTTGTGTTTTTCAAACTGTTATAAAAATCAGATCGTTGTTCTGTACTGATTTAATTTTCAGTTTGTTGGTCCAAAAATCAGATTTAAATCAGATTGGGGTTTGTGTTAATTCCATGTTTTTCAGTTTCAGTCCTAAAAAGGGGCATCACATACTGCAAATAAAAATTGTTATGATTCAATGTATTGGCTGATGGGGAGTCACTTACACTAGAAGGGATAGGAGATATTTGTATAGTCCTAAATAATGGTCAAAACTCTTAGTAAGGAATGTTAGGTACGTTTCCTAGCATGCATAAAAATATTTTGTTTCTTCACCTGTTAACAAAAAATCCCAATATTCCTATAAATTTCTCTGGGCAAGAATGTATTGTGTTAGATATGAAACAAGAATGGTTAATGTGGCTTGAGCATTGAGCAAGGTGGCCAATATAGGCTTGTTGACTTTGCTACAATCAAGTAAATGAACACATTGAGAGAGACTCCACCATTGAGTATATGTTGGAAGATGAACTTCCTTATAGATTTGTTGACCCTACTTCAATCAACTTAAATGCATTGGTTGTAAAGGGAATATCCACCATACAGAATGTCGGGAGGATGCACTGCCTCAGGAGGATGGAATTCCTCACTCAATACAAAAAGTGTGGGAGGTTGAAGTGCCTCAAGAGGACGGTCTTTCTCACACAAATGTGCGATTAATTGTGGAGGGAGACTCCGCTATCCAAGTTATGCAAGAGACACATGGTCAAATGGCAAGCAAAGCCACTCGTGGTGAGACGGCAGGAAAAGCCATTCAAACAAAGGCGTCAGCTTGATGCATGAGGAAAAAAGGTGGTTATTTCAATAGAGCATTGTCATTTCGCTCTCACTTCTATCCTTTTTATGGTACCTAAATTCCCAATTATGCAACCCCATTGGACACAAGTGGGTGGGAAAAATTCACAAGCAAAAAACGATAGTACTTTCGATGAGTAAAAGGCTCATATTGTTGCGAAAAGTTTTTCACAACTTGAGGGAATTGATGAGAAGATGGTTGTTTCCCCTATTACGGAGATGGTTATTTCTCCTAATGCACAGTTGGTTTTTGCTCCTACGTGTACTACAAATAGTGCAAAGATGGTCACCTTTCAATTGCTTCTCTCCAAAGATTTGGATGAGGAGGTGTACATGGTGTTGTACGAACATTTCCATGTATCTAAACGTGAGTATTTGGGTTGCAGATTGATTCAATCCATGTACGGACTTAAGCAGGCTCCACGAGCCTAGTAAATTATCTTTAATCAACATCTCCAAAATTCTGATTTCAGAACTATGGAGGTTGGGGCTGACGTTATCATCTAATGATGCTCCATCATCAGTCAATGAATCACTCTACAGTGAAATGGTGGACAGTTTGATATATCCTATGTCCACACAATTGAATATTTGATTATCATGTTTGGTTTTTGTCTACACTAAAGCTTTTACACTAGAACCGTAGCAAAATGTTAAAGGAATGCAGATTTTCGATTAATAATCTAAAGAGCAGATTACAAATGTAATGACTAAACATTTTGGTCCCACTTTGTTTGTAAAATTTCAGGACAAACTTGGAGTAGTCTCTAGTTTAGTCATTAAGGGAAGGTGCTATAGTTATTAATTAACTATTAATTAGTGTTACCTAATAGTCAGTTATAAACTACCGACCAACTGATGTAACCACTTAAAACATAATAAATATGACCAACACACGAATCTTAGAGTGCTCTATGTGCCTTCCACTTTCTTTTCATTCTCTCTCTCATCTTCTAAAGTCAAGTTTGAGTGCGGCAGTATGACAGGTCTAAAATGAAGACAAATACAGACCATTTAGAAATGTCTAATCACAAGTAGCTTCAAGATTAAAGCATCAGTTCCATACAGCAACTACTTTCCCAAAAAGAAGCAACAATTATGATACATCTTCTAGACTATATAAAGAAAATAGGACAACATGGAGGAGGATAGGTGTCAAAAGGCACTAATGATGGAAGAGATATACAAGAGGTCATGGATGAAAACAAAAATCTATGGGTGAATAAATGGGTCATCAACCTACAAGAATGCCTAGCCACCAATCAAGAGGTTAGAACAACTCAGGAGGAAAAAATGAAAAGCTTATACTCCAAGAGGGGTAGCAGCTCATCCAAAGAAAGTGGGGTAAGAGACTCTGATAGCAATAATGAAGAAATATTATTCATGGCTATAGAAGATAATGCTTCCACGAGCAAAGATGATTGGGAAGAAGATGATGATATGGAAGAAGAATGTGAGGTAAATCTTGAAGAACTTATTTGTGCTTTTAGGAGAGATAAAAGCATTCAAAAAGAAGAATCAGAAACAAAAGCTACAGCCCTAGAAATATGAAGAAGAAAATCGAATTTCCGAGGCAAGGATATCAGAGCGTCTTGAAGAGTCGGAGAAAATAATCATTGATCTGAAAAACCCAGATTGAAGAAGCAAAAAGAATTGAGGGAAGATTTAAGAAGCCAGCTAAAGATGAAAAGAAGAAGATTGTGAGAAGCGTGAGTCTGAGATCTTTGCTTTGAGAAAGGAATTAGAAAAGGAAAACGCCAAATTGATGAACAGCCTAAGATGTGAGAAGGGCACTGAGGTTCTAGATGAGATTCTAGAGCGTCAAAAGGTCACTATTCAACAAGTCAAGTCTTGGCTATGGAGAAGAACTAGAGAAGGGCTTCGAAGTCTACCGAGCTCCCGAAGAAGACAAGCACAGAAAAGGCCAAGAGCTATGTAGAAATTCTAAAGGAACCTGCATGGAATGAAAGCAGGAAGGAAGAGGACATCACAAAGACCAACGCCATCCACAAGAGAAGGAAATGGAGAGAATAATTCCAAGAGATCATTTGTTCCAAGACATATGAATATGACCAAGTTAGGAAGTTCCTTCCATGGTTACTGTTTTTATTGCAATCTCTTTGGTCATAGGAAGATAGATTGTAGAAAGTGTATGAAAGATAATGAAGCTAGGAGCAAAATCAAAGGTGTCCATGGAGTTTCGAATAGAAACTACAATTCATTTGCTCCCTTATCATACTAGAATGAAGATGTTATTGTCTGCTATAATTGCAACAATTATGGACATATAACACATTTTTGTAGAAGTGTGTTTGAACCCTCTAGACAAGATCTTCAGATATAAAGAAAAAGGAACCTACAAAGATCTGGAAAAAGAAGCAAGAGGAAGTTGGGCAAGATAAAGAAAAGTCCATGATTATACAAACGGCATTTCATGCACAGGATGAAGGGCAGCAGTGGTACATTGATAGTGGATGCTCAAGACACATGAACTGGCGATAAAAGCAAGTTTATCTCATTGAAGAAAGTAAGTGAAGGTACCATAAAGTTTGGTGACAATGCCACAGAAAAGATAGCACGAAAAGGTACACTTAGCCTAGACAACGGAAAAACAAAAACAGCAAATGTTTTGTATGTTGAAGGATTAAAGTGTGATTTTTTAAGTGTAAGCCAAATGTGTGATAAAGGACACACACTTAAGTTTTTACGCCGAAGGATGTGAAATCAGAAAAGCAAACACAAAAGAACTAGTTGCAAATGCTCACAAAACCACAAACAATCTATACATGCCCAGTGATGTGAAAGGAGAGAAATGCTGCTCGAGTAAAATTGACGAAAGTTGGCCATGTCATAGAAGAATAGATCATATAAACTTTGATAACCTTGTAAAAATCAGCAACAAGCAAGTTGTGAGAGACATGCCAAAGATAACAAAACCTTCAAGCACTCTTTATAAGCAATGCCAACATGGAAAGCAAACAAGAGCAAGATTCAAAACGAATGAGCATTCAACCACCAAGCCACTAGAGTTAGTTCATACGGATCTTTGCAGACCCACCATAACACAAAACATACAAGGTGAGAGTTATTTCATGTTACTCATTGATGATTATACTAGAATGACAATGGGTTGCCCCTTTTAAAAGAAAAATCTGAGGCATTTAAGAAGTTTAAAGCATTTATAGCCTTAGTTGAAAATAAAACTGGGTTGAAGATCAAATGCTTAAGATCAAAATTGAGGAGGTGAGTTTACTTCAAATGAATTCATTGAATTTTGTGAAGAACATGGAATAAAAAGACACTACTCAGCCTGCCAAGAACTCACAACAAAATGGAGTGATACAAAGGAAAAAACGAACTGTCCAAGAAATGACTAGAACAATGTTAAATGAGTCCAAGTTATCGAACAAATTCTGGAGAATAGCGATTAGTACAGCAGTCTATATCTTGAATAGAGGACTAGAGTAAATCATGATAAAACTCTGTACGAGTTATGGAAGGGAAGACTAGCCTCTGTCAAGTATTTCAAGGTGTTTTAGAAGTAAATGTTTCATTAAGAGAAATGAAGAAGACTTGGGCAAATTTGATTCAAGAGCTGATGAAGGAATCTTTCTTCGTTATTCCACCAAAAGCAAAGCCTATAAATGCTATAACAAAAGGTTACGAACAATTGTAGAAAGTGCCACTATTAGAGTGGATGAAATCATGAACCAAAAGGCAAAAGAACCTTCAGAAATACTTGATCTCATAGAAGAAAAGGAAGAGGAAATAGAAAAGCTAGATGAAACAGAGAGGGAGGATACGAAGGGCACCATCACGATTTGTTCAAAAGAACCATTCTGTGAGTCCAATTATTGGCAACATTGATGTTGGGGTACAAACTAGGAGAAGAATTATAAGTTCACCTGAGCAAATAAATTTCTCTTTGTTATCTAAGATAGAGCCTGAGAATTTTTCAGAAGCCAATCATGACAAGCATTGTATAAAGGCAATGGGAAGAAGAGTTGGATCAGATTGAGAAGAATGAAACAAAGATCAGAATGTAATCGGCACCAAGTGGGCATTCAGGAATAAATTGAATGAACATGGCCAAGGGACATGGAACAAAGCAAGGTTAGTTTTGCAAAGGGTATGCTCAAGTGGAAGGTATTGACTTTGAAGAAACTTTTTCTCTTGTTGCAAGACTAGAAGCCATTAGAATGTTTCTTGCTTATGTTGTTTTCAAAGATTTCAAAGTTTATCAAATGGATGTAAAATTTGCTTTTCTAAATGGCAAGTTAGAAGAAGTATATATTGAACAGCCAAAAGGGTTCCTCCTGTCAGAAAACAAAGAACATGTGTGCAAATTGAAGAAGGCGTTGTATGGTTTAAAGCAAGCCCCCAGAGCATGGTATTCAAGGCTTGACAAATATCTACAAGAACAAGGATTTAAAAGAGGATTTGTTGATAGCAACCTCTACATTAAGACTGAAAGTGAAAATCAATTGATTGTTGTAGTATATGTGGATGACACCATTTATGGAGGAGATAATAAGCAAATATTCAAAAAGTTTTCCAAAGATATGCAAAAGGAGTTTGAAATGTCTATGTTGGGTGAGTTGTTATTTTTTCTTGGTTTACAAGTATCTCGGTCTAGCAAAGGAATATTTATTTCCCAAACCAAGTATGTAAAATAGATGTTGAAGAAATTTGGAATGGAGGATTGTGAACCCGTTAGCACCACTCATGGTTACATGGAATAAGTTGAGTAAAGATGATAAATCTCCTAATGTAGATCAAACACTCTACAGATCAATGATTGGCAGCTTACTATATGTAACAACATCTAGGCCAGATATTATGCGAGTAGTAGGCATGGCAGGCACATTTTCAAACAACACCAAAGGAAACTCACGTGCAAGCAGTAAAAAGAATCTGCAAATATTTAAAAGTGACTTTGGATTATGGTTTATGGTATCCAAGAAGTAAAGATTTCACATTGGTAGCATACACAAACTTAGATTGGGCAAGATGCATTGATGATAGAAAAAGTATAAGTGGAGGAGCATTCTTCCTTGGAAATCTTCCTTGGAAATCGCTTAGTATCTTGGTTTGAGCAAAAACCAAAACTTTGTTTTGCCATCTACAGCAAAAGCAGAATGTATAGCAGCAGAGTACTATGTTGCACACAAATTTTTTTGGATGAAGCAGACCCTGAAGGATATCAAGGTAGAATATGATCATCCAATTTCAATATTCTATGACAATACTAATACAATAAAGCATCTTGAAGAATCCTATTATGCATTCAAGAACAAAACATATTCCAATCAAATATCACTTCTTAAGAGAGCAAGTTGCAAAATAGCAAGCCAAATTGGAATACATCGTCACAACCTGAACAAATAGCAGAAATTTTCACTAAGCCTCTTCCAAAGGAAACATTTGAGTATCTACGGC
The DNA here is from genome assembly GCA_019776745.2 of Taxus chinensis. Taxonomy (NCBI): domain Eukaryota; kingdom Viridiplantae; phylum Streptophyta; class Pinopsida; order Cupressales; family Taxaceae; genus Taxus; species Taxus chinensis. The sequence goes on from CM034148.1 coordinate 679,611,211, forward strand.
AGAAATTGGGGGAAATATCCTTTGCTTCCTCTCATTGAAAAACTAAGTAAAGAATTGGTTAAGAGGGAGCTAACATTACATTAATCAAGCTCTTTGAGTATCCCTTTGCCATTGATGTCAATGGGGAAGAATTGTTAATAGGAGGAGTTGCAGAAAAAAAAGATTCTTTGAAGAAGGTGCATTACAGTAAAGAGGGAGTAAATTTTTGCAAAGTTACCATCAATGACAAAAAGGGGAGATTGTTGGATATATTGTCATTGATGTAAAAGGAGTGGCTGGACATATAAACATAAGTTTGTCAAAAAGTAACGGTAATGTCAGAAAGTAACGGAAATAAACAGCAGGGTTTAGAGCCACGATAAGAGAAGTTTAAGTATATGAAAAGGATCATTTTTGCATAAGAAAGTCAGCGATATGATCAAGATGTGAACAGCAATCAATAGAAGGAAGATATAAGTGTTTATTGAAAGATATAATCAGCAATATGGTGCAGAAAATTATCAGCATTCGTGAAGGACAAATCAGTTGTTTATAATCAGCATTAGGCAGTGTTCTATTTAAGGGAAATAAGCATATGAACGGAAGACAAACAGTCAGCAATCAGCAAAGAAAAAACAGCAGTCATAATCAGAAATGGCACAACTCCCAAGGACCTGTGATTTGCCTTTAGAGCCACGATTTGCCCTTGGAGGGCCCACGATCTTGCATGCAGGGTGGCGCTAGCATTTGAGGACAGAGCATTAATTGTTTGTATAGTTATTTAATTAATGAGAAACATTTAATATAGTTATGGCCAACATATGTATTTGCATTGTTAAAATAAAAGATGATGAAAGGGTGTGTCGGTTGGAAGAAAAGATGTCTTTTCGAAAAGGTATGAATGGCTATATAAGGAAGATCATTTGATATTTATTTTTAAGCATTCAAGTTGAATATCTTAAGGGAAAGAGAAGAAGAGAGAAGAAGCATAAGAGCAAAATTCCTTTGAGCAGCAGATCTAAAATTGAAAAGAAGAGTTTCCATCATTCGTTGAGACAGCAATAGTTCAAAGGTGGTAACGAAATTTTTGTAAAAAGGTTGTTGCCTTCATATTTGAAGAGATTGGTGTCTCTTGTTGAGTTGGTGCTTGGCGAAAGGGGTTGGTGCTCCAGTAGGTTGGTGCTATAAAAATTGCAATTTCGGGATTGGTGTCTCCAGGTGCCTACAAACATTCAAGAAATATATTAAGAATTTTTTTTCTCCGTGGTTTTTCCCGAAGGGTTTCCATGTAAATCCGGTGTCTTCTTGCATTACTTTGTGTTGTGTTCTTTGATTGCTTTGAATATCTAAATTGTGAATCTAAGATTAAGTGGTTGAAAATAAAAAGAATATATTATACTGATTCACCCCCCCTCTCAATATAATCATGTGCTTAACAGTTGTATACTTGTCACGAGATGCTACGAAGGTAAGGCAAGTTATGCAAAAGGAAGTAAGCCGCGTGGGATGCCGTGAAGAACCAATTCATCATTGCACACTACCGCAAGGTTGTATCCTTGCCATGAGATGCAACAAAGGTGTAGAACCCAAGTTCCACAAGAGGGAGTGAGAAGGCTCGCAACCACAAGGCATGGTGCAAGGCTGCACATGGATCACCTGGGAACGCGCCCAAGAATATGCAAATAAGGTATTTATCCTTGATGTTCCAAAGGTGGTTTTCCATCTCATCAATGGAGAACGAAACCTTTGGAGGTACGTTCCTTGTAGTACCCATTGGTTCTTTTAACTGGAAAGGTAGGCTGTCTGATGATACTTTTGGCATGATAGATCAGCAACTGCTATAAATCTGCCTTCCCTATGGCCAAAGGATCTGCTGAAACAGTTGATTTAAGGGAAGGAGCAGTTTTGGACATGGTCCTAAAGGAGGCCATGGCCTCCTCTATGGGTAAAATGAAAAGTGATCAGATCAGACTATGGAGATGAAGATCCGCAATGGACCAGAGATTTGAGATGGAAGGGGATATTGGGAGGCTTGGATCATGAAGAGGGATGTTGTTTGATAGATGGACAGAATATCAAACACCCTTTTGTGTTACTACACCTTCACTCATCAAATGGTTGCAAAGGATCGAAACCCAGAGTGTTCCAAGCCCTGGGCTTTAATGCCATGAAAGAATTAAGTGCAAAGTCCAATGATTAACATAAACAAAATTCCATACAAGCAATAGATCACACAAAGAACGTCAAGATATGGAGGGTACTCTAAAGCACAAAAACACTCATTATAAAGAAATGATCGATTTGTAATCTGTGTATAGAGGAGGCATAAACCCTTTATTTATGCACCCAGAAGTAAAATGACATGGCGAGAGTGAACATTTAATGGCCCATATCCCTATAGCAGTTATCCAAAGGAAAACCACATGATTGCTAACTCAATGGGTTCGATAAGACAAGTTTTATCACTCCAATATATACAACATCACAGCATGTGCAACAAATTAAAAACATATCCAAAACATGAAATGAGCAAACTTGATACTTAACCGTGACAATTTATTGTCTCCTCATAACATGTCTAGCAATGTGGGGCCGTGTTGTATTTGCTACATATTTGGAGAGCTGGTGAACAACTCACAATCAGGCCTATCCTTTTCCATTGGAGCTAAGTGATACTGGCACTTTATATATCTTATGTCACAGATGTGATGTTCTATTTTTAGAGAGATCGGTAATAATAACACATGTTGAATATTAAGGAATACTTTTAAACCCTCCACTAAATCTGCCTGATAAATAGGTCAAGCTATTAGAGACCACACTCCTGAAAGTGACATTTTGTGCCCCTAGTCAACAAAAACTTTTTACCCATTGACTGTGATTTAAACATAATGAATACTTTCTGTAGGGCACATTATTACATCATTTGTCGTGGTTCCATTTAAACAACGATATTTTTATCAATGTCCTTTGCTAATTTACCCCTTCTCGAGTTTATTTTTAGAGTCAGAAATATTTGAACTTTGGCATAAACAAAAGTCTTAGGCCTATGTCCAGATACACAACTATTCTGTAGCAAATACCAGAATGCTTGCAAAGTTCATATAGACATCCAAAATGCAACAGTTATATTTCTTATGGAAATTTAATGTCATCATAGAAACAAACATCCTTGAGACAATAACTTTAATGCAAACATTGGCTGATGAATACAATAATAGACATCCAAATTTTGTTTTACAACTAAACTCATTGATTCGGCTGGGAAAATTTTGCCCTTACCTTTCCCATGTTTCCCATCAACGGGTTTTACATTGCTTGAACTGTCTTTCGTGGCTTTAGAAGGTATTTCATCCAGACACTTATTAAGTCTTCCACCAAGAACCTTTTTTGTTCCAGAAGTTGATAGCACCGCGAATAGAAAGTTCCCGCCGAAGCTCATCAAGAGTCATGTCGTTGATGTCTGTGGCTCTGTGATGCTTGGAAAAATTTGGTTCATCATTTTCATATTTGGATTTGGATGTTACATTTTCCTTGGAGATACTTTGTTTTCTCTTTTCACCAGCCACTGGATTTGTTTTATTCCCAACACGTTCAAGTTTATGCTTTTTGGGAACAGCTCCATCTTTGTCATCTTTATCTGGGAGGATGAACATTTGAATCCCTTTTCTTTTTTTCCATCGCTCCAACTTTGTTATCTTTGTCTCTATAATGTTTGTTTGAATGTGTGTCCATTTTTCCTTGCATCTATGGCAGGGTATATGCGTGCCATCCTTTGACTTCAACTCATCTCGAATAGCTTCATTAAGTCTGGCTACCTGCAAATTGATTAGTTTGTTTTTTATTTAAAACTAAAAAAAACAGTTTAAATGTGCTCCACATTGCAATCTATTTAATCCCTATCTAGATTAATCTCTATAGCTGTTATGATGAAACTGAGTATGACCTAGTTCTGCTAGTGCTTGGATATTTATTTTTTATTTTTTGTAGGAATCTGCTCCGCTAAATTGGCGTTGTGGAGGAGGGAAGACCTGACAGATGTTGAAATGTGGTAAGGGGGGGACTCTACCCCGGGCTTTTCTTACAGGCAGAAAGTTACGGGAGTTGTTTCTTCAATCTCTGAGGAGGTGGAGGCAGCTATGGCAACAGTAAGCAAGAGGAAAGAAGGGCAACAGAACAGACTAAAAAATCCTTGCATGCAAACCATGGAGGTAGATCCAATCATTTGTCTTGATTATAATGAAGTTAGGAAGAATGTATCAAGTGTTATGGGGAAAAGCCTGATTTGTTGTTTTTTGGAAGCTGAACTGACAAGGGAAAGAAATTCATGCATGGGCCATCAATTGGAGGACCCTTGAAGATGTGGAGATAGGAACCCATGTGATAGGCTACTTCATTCCAGTCTTTGCTAATGAGATGGATCGGGATAGTGTCTTTGGGGGAGCCCATACTTCTTTAGGGATGCAAGACTCTTCACTAAATACTGGCACATCGGGTTCAACCCAACAGAGGAAATGCCACCGCTGGTGCCTGTATGGATCAGATTATAAACTGTGCTTTCCGGAGTACGCTGATACTTTTTTGATATGATCACTAACACAATAGGAAAGGCAGTTGAAACTTCAAAAAAATTATATGGAAAAGGCCTCTTGAACTATCAAGAATCTGTGTGAAGCTAGAATCTTATCAAACCGCTTCCAAAGAATGTTACCCTACAATTAGGAGAAGATAGAATGGATTCAAGCACTGGGACAGCATCCCTCTCAGATGCAGATGATGTCATATATAAACACCTGGTTAGAGAATGCCCCAAAATACAGAAGCTTGTTGAGCAACTCAAGCCACTTATGGATACAAAGGAAGCCGAGGATGGTTTTATAAAACGTAAAAAAACTTTGTTATTAGAAATAAATGAAAAAGAGGAGGGCAAAAGGAGAAGAAGGAGTGAAACCACAATAAAAGAGAAACTTCAAAATGTAATACACGAAAAAAAGGTTTCTCAAGAGTCAAAACCCAAATGATGGATAAGAGCAAGATTGACAAAATGAATCTCTAATGGCAGAATACAGCTTCAAACATGGAGTGGAAAAGCTCATTGAATACTTGGTTCCTTGGGATCATATGAATCAAATGAAGGAAAGAAAAATGCAAACAGAGGAAGCAGTCACCTCAGAAAACAGAAAAAGTATCAGTCAAGGGAGGGATGCTGAATCAATAGCAGCATCAGACAAAAAGATCCAATATTGGGAATGGCAAGAAAGGCAGATTGACAACTTCTGAGAAAACCAAAAAGAAACAAGGGAAGATCAAATAGCGAGAATTCAACCTCAGTTGAAGAATTTCTAGGTGGGCACCAAGAAATCTAAAGCCTGTTTCGATGTTAATCATCTTCTGGAATATCAGAGGGCTCAATGCCCTAAGCAAGAGAAGGCTCTTAGAAAGAGCGGTTGTGAAATACAGACCCTAGATCATTTTACTTGAAAAAATAATCTGAATGAGGAGGCTACAAAACACTACACGATGGCAAGCCAACACAAAATGGACATGATTGGTGTTAGAGCTAAAGGCCACAGCAGGTCCTCTCCCGATCCTATGGAATCCGGAGGAGGTGGAGATTATGTCCAAGGCCACGTCTTAGAACTGGATGGAGTGTCAAGTTGCTGGTAAAAAGGCAAAGGAAAGATTTTCTCTTCTCAACTGCTATGACCCCTAAATGCAGGAGGAAAAAGAATGAAACCTGGGATCACATTTCCCAAATAACTGGAAAGGAAAGGCATAGAAAATAGATTGTAGGAGTTGACTTCAAGGCTAGAGTTGATAACAAGAAAAAGAAAGCAAGCCAGCCAAACTCACCAGGGGTTAACAACTTCATCTGGTTCATTGAAAGAGCTGATCTTTGGGATGTGAAAACCAAAAACAGATGGTTCACATGGAATAACAGAAGGAAAAGCAAGAATACGATCATGGAGAGGATAGATAGATATCTGGAATCTACCATCTGGCCGAAGCATAATGGAGTCCTGAAAGCGGAAGTTTTAATACAAAACGGTTCGGACCACTGGCCCTATTGCTCTCAGCAAGCTGGCTAATCCTAAACCCAAGCATTCCTATTTCAATTTTGAGAAATGTAGATGGATCATTCAATCTCTCAAGTGTAGTAAAAGGAAAGGGCTTTTGATCAAATTTGACATAGCATAAGCCTAAGACAAAGTCAATTGGGACTTCATGAACCAAATTTTGGGAGATTCATTTTTTATGAACAACGAAGAAAATGCATTTGCAACTGTTATGAGTGCACCGAATTCTCGGTTTTAATCAATGGCTCCCGTGGGCTGAGACAAGGTGATCTCCTCTCCCAATATCTCATTATCATCATGGCAGAAGCTTTGGGTCATCATTTCAATAACCTCAAACACAGACAAATGATTAATGGACTTCAAGCCTCCTCTGATGGTCAGAATCAGACACATCAACAATTTTTGGATGATACTCTGCTATTTGCTGCTCCTCATCTGCAGGAAGTGAGGGAAATTGGAGATGCTTTAAAGCTCTATGAAAAGCTTTGTACCAAACGGTGAATAAAGGAAAACCTAAAAAAAATCAACTGCACTTAGCAAAAACATAATTTCTTGAGCTACAAACTAGGAATTGCAAAAGCTGACTTCCCGGAAATTATTTGGGTATTTCTATGTTCAAAGGCGGACCTAAAGCTCAGATTTGTAATATGTTAGTGGAAAAAAACAGAGCCAAGTTCAATTTGTGGAAAGGCGGGTGGCTTTCTTCAATGGGCAAAACTATTTCGATCAAAGCAGTGATTCAGGTGGTTCCCCACTACTGGATGTCTATTCTGCAGATGCCCAAAAAAGTGGTCAAGCAAGTCAATATCATTTAGCGAAACTTCCTTTGGCAAGGATCTCAGAGCATACAGAAATCTCCCCTTGTCTCCTATGTTAAGGTTTGTTCTCCTAAGGAAAATGGACGAGTTTGTATTTGCCGCCTGTAATGTCCCCAATGGGATGTCTTATAATCCAAACGGGAACACCTGAGAATTCTGATTTATGACAGCAATCTGGATGAAGAAATATTAGGGAAACAATGCAATTTATCCAAAAAATACAGATCTGAAATATCCTAGATATGGCGAGCTTCCATAGAGAACAAAAACCCTTAAATCTGCTTTTAAATTACTCAAATCTTTTACCAAAATATTCGGAATGAATTATGCACGCAAGAATACCAAAATACAGCCCGTCGGGTTTACCCTAGCGGTGGGGAATGTGGGTTATATGTGGGAGGTCTCAGAGTCCATTCCCCGGGCTGGCCACCTATATAGCTCATCGTTACTTGGCTAGGCAGTGCTAGGCAGGTCAGCTACTTCGGTGGCGGAGGTGGTCTCTCGAAGTGGTGCCAAGCCGGCTTGGTGTTCAATGCGACGTGGGTTGGGGTCAAGCATGAATCCTGTGTTCAATGTGACGAGGCATGTCCTGGCACTACGGCACGAGAGTTATCCCAAACCACTTTAGCCAATGGGATTTGGGTGGATCGATAAGACAGACGGTTGGGTCCAAATCCACCCAGTTTCAAACCCCATTGGGCGTGACTCCCTTCGGGGGTGGTTATCGATGGTGGTTGGTTGTCGCATCACTGGTGGTTGCAATCGATGCTATTCTCTAGCGGTGGCAAACCAGACTAGCGGCAGCTGGTAGTTTGGATGGTGGCTCGACGGCTGGTCTTGGTTGTGTTTGCATCAATGAGTTGGCTTCGTGGCAGTTCTTCACAGCGGTGGTGGTATTAGCATCGTTGGCGGTGGAGTCTAGTTTCTCTTCTCTGGCGGTAGTAGTCTTGGCTTGGCGTGGCTAGTGGCCAAGATGGCGGTTCAGCGGCTGATCTTGGTTTGGCTTGCATCGTTGGGTTTGTGTTGAAATTGTAATATCTGGTCGGTGAACATTGTTAAGGGAGGGGACCCAAGAACCCCCTCAGTTCTAAGCTCCAGTCAAAAAACATTAAACTATCTGAAAAAAAGAATACCAAAATACATAATTTTTTGGACCCAAAACAAGAGCTAGAATTTTATTATAGATCTGCAAAAATACAACTTACAAAAGTGGCCGGGAAAGAAGTGTTCCCAAGCCCAAATCATTTGAAACAAAGTTGAATATGGCCTCCAAAAATTATGGTAAGGCTGTTGGTGATGAAATCCGGAATAGCGGTGCCCTAGAATGTGTCAAACTTCACCCACAAGGGGGGTCGTTACCTTTGAAATAAGGCTGAAAATGAAGGTAGAAACCTGCCCAAACACTTTTGTCTTCTATACCCTAGACTGGGAGCCGCCACGAATCTGCAATATTGGGTCTTCAATCACTACTGGAAATCTGAAACTACTTCTTGAAACTTAATAGGAAACTCTTGAGATGGGACGATCTTCTACAAGGATGAAGAGTTTTCGTTCTTCAACCTTAGTAGGAGAGGGTTTTCTGTCCTCTAATGCAAGAGCACCCCAAAGGGGTTTCGTCCTTTAGTGGGATTGGAAGAGCAATTCGCCCCAAGACCAAATTGTAGAATTCACAATAGTCAAAAAGATGCCCCTCCATGTGTGGTGACCTCCTTTTATGGTTGGAAGTGGCACAAAGCTCCATACAAAAGTGCCCAAAGAGTTAGCCCACTTTCCAGGGGTTGAAACCACTTTAAACATTTTAAATCACACAAACCTTTTTTATTCTCTATATGCAATCAGATTTTTATTACAACAGATCCAATATTACTTGAAACCCTAACATAAAAATCTGAAATTTGCATGTTAGGGCATCATTAACACCTATCATAACAAGCTGAAATTTAATATGCCAATTGCTTCTCCATAATTATATATAATTAATGGAACCATTACCAAGCCAAAACTTGTGCCAAATTTGAAATAGTTACCCAGCAACAATTTATTTTAGGTCAACAAAAGCCGTCAGTCCACCAAGAATAGGCTAAAACCGAGGTCTCCAAACATGTTACATTTTGACAAGGGGATATGAAAGATACTAGCCTTCCCCATAGATTATGATAAATTCTGAATCCTCAAATAATTGCAAGTTCCGTGCCCTAGAAGGGCACCCAAAAACACTCTGCACCTTCCTACGTGGCATCCCTAGGAGAGGGGCTTCAAAACCATGCAAAAACTTTTGCCAATGGCTTCTCTTATGAAGCCCTATTCCTGCAACTTCCTTTCAAGATGGTCTTCAATATGGCTTGCTGGTTCACACACCCAATTTGGAGAGTTTTCATTCTCCGATGATGCTATAAGGGAAGGGTTTCAGTTCTCCTTGTATGCCACACTAATAGATGTTTTTCCCTTTAGTGGAGTTGGATTAGAGCAATCAGCCCTGAAGAACCATTGTAGAAAAAATGTTATGGTGGTACTTCAAGATTGATTATGAAAATGAGCGTATCCCGACTCTTGCTTATGACCCCTTTGGTAGGCGACCATAAAGGTCTAAGGGGTGAATTAGCTTTTCAAGACCGATTCCTCTTTGAGGAAGCTTGACTTTATCTTCTATTTTCTTTTTGGGAGCTCTCCCAACCCAGCCGACCTGCTTTAGGGAGGAAAATACAAAATAAATACATTAATAGCAATGAAAAAAAAACAAAAATGAAACCCAAGACTTCCCCCTTGTTCAATTTCTTCTTGGCCATAGGAAGAAAAATGGCAAAAAATCTCCAATTGGAACTAAGTTCGAAAAAGAGGGAGACATTACAAAAAGGTCCAAAGAGTTTGCCCCACTTTGGAAGTGTTACTTTTTCTCATAATATTTTATTTCTCCCTTCTCTATTCTCTATATGGTTCACTTTTTCCTCCTTGGGGAATAAATAAAAGTAAGATTCTTATTTACTTTATTATCACTAATAAAATAATTAAAGTACCTATAATAAAAATTACAAATGCACTCGAATTCCAAAATATTCATATTTAAGGATTAGTTTAATAACTGCTAATTTCCCATCCCTATAGTTGTTGGTATACCTAAGACATAAGGCTAAGGGGTCTTGCAAACCTAAATAGTATAATATTTATGAGGAAGGGGACTATTCAATCCTCCCTTCAATACAAATTTTGCTTGCCCTCAATGACAATTGCAAACTCAAGATGCTCCACGGGAAACTTGCCTGCAAGCAACTCTAACCCACGTAGCATCCTTACTGATTGATGTTCCTCAACTTCCTTTTCATATGATATGGCATTATGACTTTTGGGTTCCAAATAGTCAATTTGCAGCAAGCATCATCTGAAAGGGGGCAGCTCAATAGGAGTGATGTGCTGGCACTAATGCCATTTTGATCTATGCATGAAACATTAAAAGACGATTGTAGACATAGATTTCCTATGTGCCGATAGCTCTAGTTCGTAAGCAACCTTTTCCACCTTCCTTATGACTTTGTATGAGACCATAATGTACCTTGGTTTTAGCTTTTCAACGAATGTTTTTGCCCTAATTTGAGGTTCGAGGAATTGTCTGAATTTAGGGGATTGCAGCCTCGGCGAAAGACGGCATATCTCCTAGCCTCAAATGTCCTCTCAACTCTATGCTGATCTGCATACAACTCTTTTGTTGATTTTGTGCATGCAGTAGGTTATCTTTGAGTGCCTTAATGATATCTTGGCTTTGTTGTACCAAATACTTAGCTCCTGGAACTCTACTAAATCCGAAATAACAATATCAACAAAAGAAAAAATATCATATCACCATACAAGGCTTTGAAAGGTGTCCATATCGATAGACATGTGATAGGAAGTATTGTAACAAAACTCCCCCAAATATAACCACTTGATCCAAGCTGATTGTTGCCCTGCTACAAAACTCCTTAGGTGTACCCTTTTGTCTATTTGTTGACAATTTCAGTTTGCCCATCCGTTTGGGGATGGTAGCTTGTGCTAGGAGTCAACTTAGTGCCTGAAAGATGAAAGAATTCTTGTCAGAAAGAACGCATAAACCTGCTGTCACTGTTACTCACAATGTTCTTTGGCAACCCATGAAGTCTGAAAACTTCCTTAAAAAAAATCCCAGCCACCAGTGGTCCATCAAACTTAGTGGGAAGAGGAAAAAGATGGGCATACTTAGTGAGTCTATCCACCACAACATAAATACCGCTCTTAGCTTGCACCGTGGGAAGTCCGGTATTGAAATCCATAAAAATACTCTCCCATTTTTGATTTGGGATAGGCAAGGGCTGTAATAGACTTGCTAGAAATTCATGTTCCCCTTTACTTTGTTGGCATGTGAGGCACTCTCAGATGTGTTGAAAAACTTCTCCTTTGAGCCCTTTCCAAACAAATTTCTCTATGATTTGTTTCAATGTTTTGAAATAGCCCGGATGACAAGCCAAGGGAGAGTCATGCATAGCCTCCAAAATTTTATGTTTTACCTTGGATACCGAAATCAAATAGACTCTATTTTTGTAGAGTATGATGCCATCTACTACCTTGTATCTTTCCTCTTCAATTTCTTCTTTTAGGACAGCCCTAGCAAACTGTTTTTTGCATATTCAGCTATTATGATAGCCCTCCAATATGCTGCAATTTCTGTCATAGAACAACAATATGGTTTCCTTGACAATGCATCCGCTACTATGTTATTTTTCCCTTTAACAAACTCAATATCAAAGTCAAAGGCTTGGATTTTGTTTACCCACTTTTGTTGCCTTTCATTCAAATCCATTTTGGTTGAGAAAGTACCTCAAACTCTTGTGATCCGCTAAGTTGCCGAAACGTTTTGGATACGGGAGCGGGAGTGGGGTATCCGATACGTGGAAACGGCAAAAAAAATTTTGACCCCCGGATACGGCAGTACAAAAACTATATAAAAATTAAAAAATATATAAATTTCAGCCCTTTTAAATAGGAATTTAACTATTCTCCACATATTATGCATATGAAAGACAAGATAAAAGACAAGTTATAAGCAAAATAAGTGAATAACCACAACAAACAAGCTAGGATACCGATAAAACTTAGAAACTTAAAAGCTTAAAAGTTAAATTAAAATTTAAAATACTTAAATCGAACACAATGTGAATGTCATGAATCTCATGATATATTAAATTCAATCATAGATCAATATTCAAAGTTCAAACTATCTTTCATTGTCAATATTTATCATATTCCTCTTCATCAAGAGGATCAAAACCAGCTACATCATCATCATTATGTGGTTCATTAGAACCACATGGGCTTGAACCACTCACACTAGGGCCACTGCCAGTTGCACCCCCTTGTGCATGTAGGTCTCATGGTGCCAGTGCCACAGAACTCCCCTCATCATCGTATGCTCCATGGTGGGAAATGGATGCATCCAAGTCAACTATCTGTGGATCAATGTCCCAATGTCTTATTGACCCTTCCTTGTACTCCGGTTGCTTGTGGGATAAAAGGCGCAAGTTGGAATGTATAATATACCAAATCTTCAGCCCTTTTAGCCCTCAACCTATTGTGTTTCTATGAGCGAATGAAACTATATGTACTCCAGTTGCGCTCAAAGGAAGATGAACTTGGCAACCTATTAAGGCAACCCAAACTTCAAAGTCAATGCAAAGTTCAACTTCAAACTTAAACACTCAAACTTAAATTTTAAAAGAACTAAAAGAAACTTAAAAGAGAATAAAAAAATTTGACAGTTACTTGTGCCAAGACCTTGATTGCAAGAGGTTGCAAGTAAACCAATGAAGTACCATAGAGGTACCACCACATATGAGCATCCATCTTGTATTTTGCTCCGAAGAGCGAGAAGGCTATGACCTGTTTCTGCTATGAAATTGTCAAACTCTACCATAACCTGGTCTTGGGCCTCAGAATCAGGGAAGAGCCTAGCCAATGCCACCATATATCCATCACTGACTTCCGCATCCCTGTATGGTGCTACCCTCCCCGGCAAGGAAAGGATCTCTGTGCTATAAAATCTAGGAGTCAATGCAAAAGCCAATAGATGTAATGGGGTGGTCATTTTGTTCCACCCGCTCAATGAGGATTGACTTCACTTGTTTGAAAAATATTTCCTCGGGATCTTGTTCTTTTGCATTTATGACGGCTTTTATCTTCTCAATCATTGAGTCGATGCCGTCATATATCTCTCCTAGACATGGCCCGATCCGTGTTAGTAAACCGGATCATGCTCATAATGGGCTCCGTAAAACTCAACAGATAATTCCACTCTATCCCACCAAGGGTCTTCACTTTTTGAGCCCATTGAGTGTTTGATTGCCTCCATATAGACCAAAGATTGGATGTTACCATCCTCATGAGTGCCTCTCGCACCTTCACTAGTCGTCTCAAGACAATTGTGTGTGATGCAAAACCGAGTCTTAGCAACCTAATAAGAATGAGGAACAAAAATTAAAAATAAAATTGAAAGCTAAAAGAATACTAAAAAAGTTAAAAAACTTATATTGAAATTTTAAATTAAAAAGAAAGAAAGAAAGAAAGTTTTTTCCTTACCTTCAATAGCTCCAACTGCGAGAATGATCTAAAAATGCCCTATGACATGTAGTGGTTGGTGACAAACATCTAGATCTCTTCAACTTCTTCATACACTTGTTGGATCCACTCTATTTTGTTTGCCATTTTCTTTAGCATTAAATTCAATGAATGCACAGCACTTGGTGTCCAAAAAAATATGCCCATACCATGCCTCAACAAGCATCTCCGCAGCTTTGCAATTTTGGCGTTGTCCGTTATGACTTGGACAAACATTTTCAGGGCCCCACTGCCTCAACGGACTCAAAGAGAATGTTGGCTATAAATTGGGCATCCTTCACTTGCCCCTCACAATCAACCGCTTTCAAAAACATTGCCCCTTAGGGCATACTGCAATCACATTGATTAAAAGGCAGTTTCTTGCATCTTTCCATCCATCAGAAACAATGGACACACCTGTTTTGGTCCATGAGTCCCTAATTGGTTGCAAGGAGGTTTTCACATTTTTTTGTTTATCCAAAAGGGTGGTGCGGATCTTATCATATCCTGGTGATTTATACCCTTTTGGTGCCTCATTGATGGCTTTCACCATCTCATGCCAATAAGGTGATCTCACAACATTAAAAGAAAGCCCATTAGCATATACACACCTTGCCATGTGTTCCTCTGCAATTGCGCTGGTCTCATTTTGAAAGGCCTTTTCCAATGGCCATTTTGTCTTGCTTTTCTTTCGTGCAAGGGAAACATCCTCATCCGTGGAGATAGAAGCCACAAATGGATGTGGCATGGCCACAATTGGGGATCCACTAGGTGATGGAGCAACTGGAGGCCTTGTTGAACGAGATGAACCTCCTCTTTTAGTCAATGGATGACTTACTCTCATAGCCACATTTGCCTCTGCATCTTCCTGCTCTTTGATATATACCAAAACTTTTGCTTTTGGCACCCCAACATTATTCTTCCCCTTGCATACTCTTATGCCATTACCCATTATGGCACACAAGTGGCTTTTCACCCTACTGCAAGAGCCTTTGAATAGTCCATCACAATCATTGCATTTCCATTCAAAACAACCACCACCTACAAGTTGTTGAACTATTGTTACGTGCCTCCATAACGGTGAATTTGGGTCAACGTCCTTAGCCAAAGATTGCCCAGAAGAAGCGGAACTTGTTGTTGCCATTGTAGAAATACCTACAAGGTTCCAAAAAAAAAAAAGCAAAGAAAACAATGGCATGCAATTGCATTGTGATTGAACAATGAAATTTAAAAAGTTAAATAGAAAGAGCAAAAAAAAGATGGACATAAGCAAAAAAATCAAAATGTAATGTGTGCAAGATTAAATAGCAAAAAAAAAAAAAAAAACAAGGTTAGAAATTTAAAAAAAACTTGCCTTCACTTTGTAAACCACAAATCCTTCACAAATATTCCTCCTTTACAGCTCCTCACACTCCTACAAGCTTAGCAATAACTCCTCAAACCCTAGACAAGCACAATGCAATTTTGGAGAGCCAAAGGTAAGTTTCTTTGATTTATGTTTTATTTTTGTGTTGTTCTTTTGTTTTATTGTTTAGAGTTACCTTTCAGGGTTTAGATTAGAAAAATATTTCGTTTTTTAAAGGAGTGGTGCTTTTAAAACAAAGAAATCATTAAAAAAAAATGAAAAATCACGTTTTTTTAAGTGGGAGCGGCGGCAGGGCTGCGAAAACGGCCAGGTACGGCATAGGTCGTACCCAGCCGTTTCTACAGCCCTGCCGCCGCTCCTGTCGCCCGCTCTTGCTCCCACTCCCACGGCGTTTCCTAGCCGTAACGGCTACCTAGGTGATCCGTCTTCACCACAAATTTGCCACAAAGTATTGTTGGAACTTCACCAAGGCATGCATGATTGCCAACATCTCTTTGTCGTAAATGGAGTACCTACGCTTGACATCTTTTAGTTTCCTACTCTCATATGCAATTGGATGCTTATTTTGCATCAAAACAGCCCCAATACCATCTCTAGATGCATCACATTCAACAACAAAAGGAATTGAAAAATCTGGAACAGCAAGTACCAGGCACAAACTCATTACCTTTTTGAGCTTGTCAAATGCTAGTTGGGTTGTAGGCGCCCAGCTGAAAGCTCCATGCTTTGTTAAATTTGTCAAGGGAGTTGTAAGTTGTGCAAATCCTTTAACAAACCACTAATAATAGCTACAAAGACCCAAGAATCCCATTAATTGAGTCAATGTGGTGGGAGGAGGCCAATCCAAGATGGTTTGAATCTTTTGTTGATCCACTCGTACTCCTTGGGCATTGATGACATGTCCAAGGTACAAAATTTCCTTCATTCCAAACTCGCCTTTTGATAATTTGGCAAAAAGATATTGTTGTTCCAAACTGTCCAGCACCATATCCAAATGCTTCAAGTGCTCCTCCCATGATTTACTATAAATTAAAATGTCATCAAAGAATACTAACACAAACTTCCTCAAATGCTCTCTAAAAACATGATTCATACATGATTGAAATGTAGCGGGGGCATTGGTTAACCCAAAAGGCATTACTAGGAATTAAAAATGACACCGAAAGGTTGTCTTGTGGACATCCTCTTCTCTTAACCAGATTTGATGATACCCAAATCTCAAATCAATCTTGGAAAAGAACACCGCTCCATGCAACTCATCAAGTAACTCATCAATCCTTGGTACGGGGTACCTATTTTTTATTGTCTTCTTGTTCAACAACCGGTAGTCAACACACATCCTCAAGGTCCCATTCTTCTTCTTCACAAGAACAACCGAAGAAGCGAAAGGACTAGAACTTGGCCTTATGAGACCCATTTTCAGCAACTCCTTGATTACTCTCTCTATTTCTTCCTTGAAGACCCTTCAATGACGGTAAGGAGAAGATATTACCAGAGTGGAACCCTATTCTAACTCACTAATATATGCTAAACTTCTATCCGGTGGCCGCCCATGAGGCAAATCATTGAAAACCTTAGCATGCTTGTCCAAAAATAGGTTGAATATCAACATGATAAGACTGTTGTGATGAAAAAGATGATGTATTTCTTACCACACAATGTGCAACCCATGCAATCTGCCCTCTTTTGAAGGATCTTTCCATACTCTTGGTTGTTACAACTTGGGGATCACCATTCTTCATGCCTTGTAGTACAACTTCCTTGTCTTGCACCTTGAATTTTAACTCCATGGTTTCGTAATTTTGAGTGAATTCACCCAAAGATTGCAGCCATTGTACTTCAAGTACTACATCCGTCTCACCAATGCCAATGACATAAAAAATCATCTCTTACCATGTGTCTCCCTAAAGTGAGCTCAAGTTGTGGGATCTTCTTTGTACATGAGAGTGAGTATCCGTCCGCTACGGTCACGTTGAACCCGTGGAAGCCTTCTATCTCCAATCCCGTCCTTGTGACCAAGCTTTCATCAATGAAGCTATGGGTAACCCCGCTATCTATCAGTACTATGATCTTTTGTCCATGAAGGACACCTCTAACTCAAAATGCATAGTATCTAGGTGCTCTGGATAAGGTAGCAAGTGTGCCATCCGCGAGAATCTCTTCCTCTTCCTTCACTTGCTCTTCACTTTCTTCCGGATCAGCACTCTCTTCATCTTTTTCCTCATCTAAAACTACCTCAATGTAATGGGTTGCCCCTTTGCCAAGGCAACGGTGGTCAGGTGTCCATGGATCCTTGCAGTTGAAGCATAATTTTTTCCTTCTTAGCTCATTTTTTGCCTCTATTTCCTTGTTGTTTTTCAACCACTCTCTTGGATCAGATTTTCCTTGAGTTGTCTTACCTTGTTGTCCAAAAGTCATTGTCCTTTGCTCACTATTTTGAGTTGTCCTTGGCAATCCAAATGACCCCTTTTCTACCCCAAACATGCATTCCTATGTTGTCCATAAGGTACAGTCCTAGGTTGTCCAAAAGGCAAATTTTTGCTTTTTGGGACTTAAGTTTCAAGGTTCAAAGATTTTTTTATAGCTCCTTGTAGAGAGGAAGGGTTGAAGGCCTTGACTAGGCATCTAAGTGGCTCCGTTGGGCCCTAAATGAACAACACCACAAGCCTTTGTTCACTTACATCTGACACCATCATAGCAAGTCTCTGAAACTCGAAACTATATTTATCCAATAATCCCTCTTGTTTGAGTTGAGCCAATTCTTTAAAGTAGATCTCTAGATCTATTCTATCAAGTCTTTCTGTTAGACATCGACCGAATTCTTCAATTGTTGTGATAGATCCATGCCCTTGTGTGATCAACCCATGCTACCACCATTCATGTGCTACCCCTTCTAAATGCAAAGTGGCGAATTTGAGGGCTTCCTCCTCGTACGTGGGATTCAAGGACAAGTATGTAGCTAACTCCTGTAACCATGCTCTTGCTAAACACTTATCAGATCCATCAAAAGAAGGAAGAATTACCTTTCCCAACCTCTATTGTAAGTCTCTTCTTAGATGCTTCAGTTGAACTCCTCTCTTCTTTTCGGTGCACTTAGTATTCTTCAATTGGCAGAAATCTCTTAAAGACAACATATCTCTCACCCTAAAACTGAGGGTTGGGTATTCATCACCCCATGCCGCTATGTCCTTTGTGTCACTTGGTGGATCTAACTCAACTAAATGTTCTTCTCTTTGAGGGAATTTGACTCTAAATATTTGAGGAGAGAGTTTAATGGAGGTCCTTGCTTGATCAAAAGAGCTTTCTTCACTGTTATTTGTTGTTCCCTAGTTGGATGATTTTTTTATATTGTGTCCATGTAGAACCTTATCCAATTCCATAATAGATCTTGTCAATGTATCACACATTTCCCTTTGAGATTCCCTCAAGACCTGTTGAAAAGATTGTTGCGAACCCCTGTAGCTCCTTGTGATTACTTCTTGCATAAAACTCATGTCATTTGTTATAGGAGCTCTTTGCTCTAGATCATCCATTGTCTCTTTCCTTGGAGTCTAATTTCCTCTCTAATAAACCTAAGCTGATTTTTCCTTGTGCATCAAGATTTGATTTCTTCTCACATGTTGGCAAGGATCATCGCTATGATACCACTGTAATGTCCCCGATGGGATGCCTTATAACCCAAAAGGGAACACCTGAAATTCTGATTTATGACAGCAATCTAGATGAAGAAATATTGGGGCAACGATGCAATTCATCCACAAAATGCAAATTTGAAATCCCCTAGATATGGCGAGCTGCCACAAAGACCAAAAACCCTTAAATCTGATTTTAAATTACTCAAATCTTTTGCCAAAATATTCAGAATGAATTATGCATGCAAGAATACTAAAATACATAATATTGGGGCAACGATGCAATTCATCCACAAAATGCAAATTTGAAATACCCTGGATATGGTGAGCTGCCACAAAGACCAAAAACCCTTAAATCTGATTTTAAATTACTCAAATCTTTTGCCAAAATATTCAGAATGAATTATGCATGCAAGAATACTAAAATACATAATTTTTTGGGACCCAAAACAAGAGCTGGAAATTTATTATAGATTTGCAGAAATACAGTTTACAAAAGTGGCCAGAAAGAAGGGTTTCCGAGCCCAAATCATCTGAAACAAAGTTGAATATGGCCTCCAAAATTATGGCAAAGTTGTTAGTGATGAGATCCGGAACAGCCGTGTCTTAGAATGTGTCAAACTTCACCTAAACGGGGGTCGCTGCCCTAGAATCAAGCTGAAAATGAAGGTGGAAACCTGCCCCAACACTCTTGTCTACAAACCCTAGTTGGAGCTGCCATGAATCTGCAATATTGGCTCTTCGATCACTGCTAGAAATCTGAAATTACTCCTTGAAACTCAATGGAAACTCCTGAGATGGAGGATCTTTACAAGGATGAAGAGTTTTCGTTCTTCAACCTTAGCAAGAGAGGGATTTTGTCCTCTAATGCATGTGCACCAAAGGGGTTTCGTCCTTTAGTGGGATTGGAAGAGCAATTCATCCAAAACCAAACTATAAAATTCACAATAGCCAAAAAGATGCCCCTCCATGTGTGGTGACCTCCTTTTATGGTTGGAAGTGGTACAAAGCTCCATACAAAAAGCCCAAAGAGTTCACCCGCTTTGGAAGTGTTACTTTTTCTTTTAATATTGTATTTCCCCCTTTTTTATTCTCCATGTGGTTCGCTTTTTTCCTCCTTGGGGAGTAAATAAAAATTAGATGCTTGTTTACTTTATTGGGGAGAAAAGGTTAAAAACAACTAGATGAAAAGTTTAAAAAAAGAAATCCTCACTAGGGAATGGAGGAATTTTAGAGATCTGCACGCCAGGGAATGAAGAGATTGTGCTTACGGTGAATGAGCTTTTAGCCAATTACAAAACTCCTAAAACGGCGGGAGAGGATTCTCTAGATTGGGATCACAAGGGCAAGGAGTAATACTTCATTAATAAAAATTTAATTGTAACCTTTCTCAAAAAAAACATAATCCTTGGGCCATAATTGACTGGAAGCTGATATGGAATTCCCACGCATGGCATAAAGCTAGAGTGTTTCTATAGTTAGTGGTGCAAGGAAATATCCTCATTGGGGAAAAGTCATTGTAACCTTTCTCAAAAGAGACATAATCCCAGGGCCCTAATTGACTAGAAGCTGATATGGAATTCTCTTGCATGGTCTAAATCTAGAGTGTTTCTATAGTTGGTAGTGCAGGGCAAAATCCTTAAGGGGGAACATCTTTAGAGAAAGGGTTTTACAAGGCCGAGCAGATGTCCGTTATGTGAAATACGGAAGAGGAATACAATCACCTTCTCTTGAATTTCTCCACTCTAGAATAATCTGGGATAATTTCATTGAAAGTTTTAAATGCAAATAGGTGTCCAGCAGAGAGGTGGAGATGCAAATGGCTCAATGGAAAAGCCTGGTTATGCTGAATATCCCTAGAGATATGTGGCAGGCTGCCCCAGCAATGCTATGTTGAAAGCTTTGGATTGAAAGAACGTCGCAGATTTTTCATAATGATAAATGTGAGGTCTCTAATGTCTAGGCAGGTATTTGAAGTAATATCACAGAAACCCTGTCTAACAGTGGCAATAGAAAGAATAACGAGGCTAATCCGAGAGAGATTCAGATTCTTGAAAATTGGCTGTGAATCAGCGTGGGATTTGACAAGATGATTGGAAAAAATAAAAATAAGAAGAAAGATATGGGAGAATGGGAGAAGCCTTCATAAAGTTGGAATAAACTCAAGTTCGACGGGACTTCGAAATAGAACCTGGGAAAAATCAGGGGCAGGTTATATTATCAGAAATCACTGGGGTAAACCATTGTTTTCAGGGAGACTAAAATTGTACTCAAACAATATGGGGGAAGGGGCTGGACTCATTTCTAGTTTTATCGTAGCAGTTCAGAATGGAATGGACAGGTTAATTGTTGAAGGCAATTCTCAAATCATCATTAATGAATCGATAAGTGGAAAGATGAACAATTGGAGAATGAAGAGCATCATTGAAGAGGTTTGGAAGCTTACTGCAAGTTTCAGGCAAATTAACTTTCAGCATTGCTACAGAGGTTTAATAAAGCAGCGAACTAGTTAGCGAATTATTGTTTTACATGCAAAGATAATGCCATAGTTGGTGACCGGAAGGACGTGGAGGAGAAACAGATGTACAAGAATCTCCTGCAGATTATCCATTTGGATAACAAAATGGAGAAAAAAGAGGACTGTTAAGATTAACCTGGAAAGATAATGTTTAGTTTTAAAATCAGAGATTATCAAATAATATTGGTTTAACACTACCTTCAATGAGGTAAATTGGAAGAGAATCATGAAGATTCATGGTAATAGTGATCGGACCTACTCTATTAGCTACCTTTGTAAAAATCTATGACAGCGCAGACACAGGATTTTTGGTTTTTTGATTTCTACAACATCCTTTTTTTCAGAAACTTTCACCATGGCAACAGGACTTACATGGATTAGAATGCATGCATGGATAATTATAAGAGTGGTGCTGTCAGAGAAAAAATTTGGCCTCCTACAAATCTGACTTCCAGTGGCATGACTTTTTCCCATCTGGGGAATGCTTATGATCAGTCTTTTTTGAGCTGGAAAAGCAGTAGATTAGAACGTAGATGCAGAAGGAAACAGCAGGTCTTTCAAGCTGGAAGGATTGGCTGGAATCGTGATTCTAGGTGGTGTGTCTTTCGTTGGTCTTATAATACTGACTGGTGAAGGAATGCTGGATTAACATTAAACAACAATGGTTTTTGGTGTCAGAATAATAATCTGAATCGTCTCAAAAGCATCTCCATACAACGCTCACTCCTGCATCTCTCCAGCTTCTATCCGCACAGTTGATCACACTGGGACAAAAGCTTAATTCTACTCAGGCTGATAATAATGCGCAAAAACCAAAGGCAGGATAGAATCAATCGGCACTTCAAAAGGAATGGAATGGCTGAGTTCTCGGACCATTGTGATGTTGTTAGGGAGGAGAACAACAAGTACGGGAGCAAACATTATAGCAGCCAAGAGACAGATGTGGAAGAGTTTCTACGTCCCATGCGCCCAATTTCTCTTAGGTCTGCACTGCTTTGGGAGAAGCGGAATAAAGCCCAGCATAAAGTAGTAGCAAAAGGAGTGAAGCGGGGTCAACAGGGGAATGAGTCACCCAAGGATAACTTGGCAAGCTTGAAATCGGACACCACGGAGGAGAATAGTTTCCACGTGCTCCTTAGAAAGGGCAGAATGATGATCTCGAGGAGAGACCATGAAGGTCACAGTAATGTATGAGCATAAGAGTCTTCATGAAAGTTATGAGGAAGACAGAGGTGATGGCATGCAAAGGATATTGCTAGAGAGGAGGGCGGTAACTTTAACAAGAGGAAGCTGTATGGAGGAGACGATACCTGTAAGGAGAAATTTTTCTTCAACAATATGGAGGAATATCTGTGCAATAGGGCTAAATAAATGGCCCAAGAGTTTTCAGCTCCAAAGCAAATTGATGAATTCCATCAATGAGAACATGATTACCTTTATAAGTGAACATGTTACTCCTTGTGCAGAAGGCAAGAAGAATGTAGAAGCTCTTTCACAAACCCTAGTGAACATGATGATCACCCTTAAGTATGGAAAAGATCACGGGTAGAATCACTTCTCTGGAGAGCATATCAAAGATGTTTCTCAAGTATGGAAGAGAGCATGCTAATATGAAAGCAAAATCTTGTCACTTTGTCTCGTGATATGTATTGTGTGAATAAGAATATTCACCAATCATTTTGCTAGGTTAAGGATAAGAAGACTGATAACAAGGTTGGCAAGAAAGACCAACATTTCCTCTTTGAGGATAAAGGGGAGTCTTTAACCACTCTCGATCTGTTGGCTTCGTATGTCTCTTATGTGTGTGTTGGGTCAATACGCACCAACGTGTCGGTTATGGTTTTGTTTGTCTTTGTTTTGCCTTTTCCTTTCAGTCTTGACCTTCTGTTTTCAGAGTGTACCCTGGTCGAGGTGTGAGCCTCTCTCTTTTTTGTTTGTTTTCTTAGTTGCTTATCAATAGATTTTTAGCATTAGCCGAAAAAAACAAGTATGACCCAAATCTCAGGCATTGAAAACTGACAACCAACTTGCCAAAGGACCACAGAATAATTGTACACATAAAAGATGTGAATTCCCAAACGCACAATTAATCGTAGTAGAACAGGTCTTCATCTTGAAGGCAGATGAATTGGCCCATTATCCTATCACACTTCTATTATTTAGTTAGGTTATCTTCAACACAACATACAGAATGAACAAATTATTTTACCAAGTCAGACTTCCGTCCAGATGTATCAAGGCTGCGCTTTTCCAGCTCATTACGTAGCTCTTGAACTGTGACAGTATTTGTCATTGTTACTAAATCGTGATTTTTAGAAGTAATTCCATCTTCATCAAGAGAGCTTTCATTTGCAGAGTTAGGCACTTTCTTTGTATCTGCTGCCATGTCTGTTCTGTCTTCATCTTTAGGCTGCTTTTTAAACTTCCTGCCTGTTGCCCTCTTATCCACAGGCAACTCGGTATTGGCACTGGAGATTTTCTTATCTTTTGATTCAGATTCATCTTTAATAGCTGCATCGAGTCTACCTACCTGCAAAATAGATAACAAATTTTTCAATGCTTAAAATGTTATCAATTTAGATCTGCTTCCCTAGCTAAACCTTGTGTTTTTCAGTCTTGATTAATGTTGATACCTTTTACAAAATATCAATTTTAAGTAAAGTTGGGAAATAACGTTTGCCAAATACATACAAGCAATGAAATCCCTGAAGCAATCTTAAATTATATCCAAGGAAAGATGAGATTCCATCATGCAAGAAGGTTGGTTTAGAATAGTCTCTTATTTGAATCATACAGCAATAGAATTTGTAGCATATGAACCGCGGGATGAACCCATAACTTACCAATTCAGGCTTACATCCAGAAGTATCAAAACCGCGCTTAGCCAGCTCGTGACGAAGTTCTTGCACTTTAAGCTTATTTATCATACTATAATCCATCTACATACAGAATTTAGAAAACAGTTAAGGCATGAAATTGGAAGCAATTAGTGTGCCTTCACTGCCAGCAAAATTGCGTATGCTGAAGTTCTTAATTCAGGGTAAAGACATGAAACAGAGCAGCTAATATGAAGAACCAACACAACAATTAAAAGTGGGAATAAAATAGAATAATTCGCAGCATACTTGTCTTCCTAGAGCCAGTGAAATCCTAAAACTCCTACTTGTTGCTGCATTTACCTGTGTAATTGTGCAGATGAAATGATTCCGGGGAATTCGACAGGACAAAGACTTATAATTAAATGATTGCTTCGTAATAACATCGCCAGATAAAACCACCTTCGTCAAGAAATGAAAACTCAAAATCCAGAGAGCAAGAAAGCCTTGGAAAAATGAAATTGACCCTTAGCTATGCTACTATATGAATAAATCTTCAATAATGATTATTATTATTTGCTTAGGATCAAATAGTTATTGCTGTGTGGGATGAGACAACGGGTAGCCCTATTGCAGTGAAGTGAGTGTGTGGGGCGCCTTACTGTGGTGCGGAGTTGAACTTGTGTCGCAGTTCGAACACATTAAAATGTACCCCTTTTTCAAAAGTCCACAACCCCACCAAGTCCTCTGTCCCCCGGTTTATGGGCCGTCATAATTGAATCAAAATCACACTTTGGCCATCATCATAATTATTTAGTATGGATGCAATGAAAATAAGAAATCACCATTTCTACAGTGATAACTATTAATGAGATAAAAAATTGACGAGTGTTGCACCACCAGCAACAGAATATTGTGGATAACTGCGGTGGAATTCAAGAAGCCTAACTGGGGTTTCAAATGTCTAGAGCTTGGATAGGCTATGTTGTGTATGTACCTCGGATACTCTGGAACCCTATAGTGCGATGGGAAACAATGATCCTGGATCAGAAAAGATATCTAGATTTATGTTTGCGCATTCATTGGCGTTTTCTTTTTTACCTGTTCCAGTGGTGGAATTACATAGCACTGTCTCATTCCTGCATATTATATAATCAGAAGAAAAAAATAGAATTTGGCGTGTTCATTCTGTTGGACATTAAAATGGATTTCAAGAAATTTTAGACTACATGAAAAAAATTGTACGCACCAGGTTTGGGGAAAGTTGCAGAAGTTCCGAGCGCTCAGTTGGGAAGTTGAAGTATTTGGCGGGAGTGACAAATACGAGCCCAAGGCGTACGCCAGAAGCCTCCTGTTTAATTAATTATTTCAATATAACCTTTGTATTATAGCGTTTTCTTTTTCTATTTTGTAAATAATTCTTTGGTAGGATGGATACTATTGTTTTTTTGGTTGCTTTAGTATTGTGTGGGGAAAAAATGTCAATCTCTCTTACAACTCCCAACTCTTGAATCCAGACCCTCAACATCTGACTCCTAACTCCCGACTTCTAACTATGTCTTTCAAACTCCCGACTGGATTCGATTCTTCGCACCACTTTCTAGGCATTCAAGCTTTTTGGGGACTCTGTTCACCAAGCCTCATCAGTCGCCCTTCCACACCGAGCCTGACTTTTGTTGGGTCGACCTCTCCCAAGCTTGCTACCACAAGCTCACATCAAGCTTTGCTTTGTGTCGTGACTCGTCGAGCTCGTTTGTGGTATCCTCCTTCGGTCCTGCCCATTTTTCTCTCGGTCTCTCGTTTGGTTGTGAGCTTATATGTAACTCGGTGTGAAACTTGGTCTCGGATCCTTCGTCCCCCAAGCTCCTTCATAGTGGTTCACGTGTGAGTTTTCCCTACATCCTCGCTCGGCCCTTTCTACCTACTCATCGTGGTTTCTCACCCCTGCTCGATCATCTCAACTCTTGACGTTCAACCCCTAACTCCCGACTCCCGAGTGTGTCGTTCAAGCTCCTACTCTAGTATACAAGGATCTCACTCTACACTACGAGGATATATGTTGCTCAGATCTGCCTACATCTCGACAAGTTCTTGGTTTGTGACTCAACTCGATTCCATTTGGTCTCTTTTGTGTGATCAAATGTTGCAATGGAAAGAACGTTTATGGGGGTTGGGGAGTCAAACAACATGGGCAAAATTACACTTGTAGACAAAAGTGGGAAATGGGTGTGGGTCAATGCAAAGC
The DNA here is from genome assembly GCA_019776745.2 of Taxus chinensis. Lineage (NCBI taxonomy): Eukaryota > Viridiplantae > Streptophyta > Pinopsida > Cupressales > Taxaceae > Taxus > Taxus chinensis. The sequence goes on from CM034148.1 coordinate 679,637,259, forward strand.
AAGATTGAGGTATGATAAAATGCAAACTTTCACATATCAAATGGGGACTTCAAAGAAGACACCAAGATCAAAAGATGAAAACTACTCCAATCAAACAAAGGCCAAAAACTCAAACCAAAAATGGAGCACACAAATAGGAGGCACGTGACTATAAGGATAGAGGGGTGGAAGAAGTCTACAAACCCATTTCCACTCCTCTTACTTGGTCATCTAAGTTATATGTTCAAGAGTTGGTGAATGTGAAAAATAGAATGGAACACATGGAAGCCCGAGAGTAAGAGAAAAAATGCAAGATCCAGGAGATTGTATTAGCAAAACAAACTCTTGAAAAAGACAACAAAGTTTTAATGGAGCAAGTGGCAATGCTTCAAGAGGCCTTACAAATAGGAAAGCGTGAATGTCAAAAATGAAAAATGATAATGAAAGGGTGAAAACGACTTAGCAAGACATGTTAGCATCAACAAAATCAGGTATATGTGTAATAAACTTAAAAACAACAAAAATAAGAACTCAAAAGGATCAGGGAACAAACTCTTAGGGATTCGTGGTTGAGGAATATGGTAAAGATATAAATGCAACCAAAACCAGGTCATGTTTTCATGTTGTCAAGGGTCCATCGAATAAGGACAACGAGGTAGATGCAAATTTGAGCAAAATGCAAGAAAGCGAACATAGAGAAAGGCAGGAGAGGATAAAAAATCTAATTATCAAAGGGGTAAAACAGTGTGGTAAAAATGAAAACACGTTCATTTTGGCAAGTGAATTTTTAAGAGACAAGATACAATGGCAAGGACATATCATGCAAGCAAGGAAAATTGGAAAGGTAGATGAAGAAAGGGCTAGACCTATCAAAGTTGTCATGAGGAGATTATAAGACAAATACCAACTTTTGAGTGAGAAGGGACTCTTAAGGGGGTCAAATTTCTTTTTAGATAATGATTTAACCTTGATATAATCGAAGGATAGAATGAAAGAATTAACTAAAGTAAGAGCAACAAGAGACAAAGGTAAAAGAGCACGGTTGTAGAACAGAAAAGTTGTTACTAGCAAGATAATATCATAATATTCTTCGCAAATGGATGACAACATGAGAACAACGAAATTGACGTCAATGAGGAATGAGTTAGGCCAATCGTGGATGCAAAGCTATGAGAACCATGCTTTGAGCTCTCAAAACCAAAATAAATAGGAATCGGGGCCCTCCCAAGTATTGTTAAAACTTACATGTTGGAATTGTAGAGGTTACCTTGGAGAAGGGGGCCTAAGTTAGGGCCTGTAGCAAAAGGGAAAGACGTAATTCGTCTCATGGAAACTCATGAACATGATCATTACAAGACTACTCCTTTTGAAGGTTATAGGAACTTTGCAGTCTGAAATGAGGTAGCTAGCAATGGGAGAGGTTTTGGAGGTATAATGGTTTTAGTTAGAGAAGTGGAGGGCAGAAGATTCAACAAGTAAGAGAGAACACAAACAAACAATTGATTTGGTTTAGAATATCAGAAAATGGGAGTAACATTAGAATAGCAGCTTGTTACTTTACACCTCAGGTCTCAAAAACATACAAAAAAGGTAGACTAGATGGGAAAGATCCTTATGTAACTCTAAAGAAGGATATTTCCAAGTTTTCATGAGGGGAAGTTCTTCTTTTAGGTGACTTCAATGCGAGGATTGCAAATGAGCAAGCTAACATGTGGATTAGTAAGGAGAACAATAATCTGTTATGGCTCATGGAAGAAGATATTCATTAGTGGGCAAGATGGTCAGAAGACAATAGGGACATTAATCATTTGGGTGAAGAACTATTAAATCTTTGTGGCGTGTTTGATTTGATTATTTGCAATGGGATAGAAAGATGACATAAATCTGGAAATTTTACTTGTAAAACTTACAATGGGGAAAGTGTTGTTGATTATGCAATTTGCACACAAAGTTTAGTCGACGAGATAAAAGAAGTGGAGATTGATGATTCTATCAGGGACCTAAAGTCAGATCATAATCTAATTTCCATTGTGGTAGGTTGGTCGAGCAAGAATCACCTCACAAGGAACAAACAATCTCAACATCTTCTAGCAAAAGGAAGGATTCTTGTAACACAAAAAAATTGTGATATCTTCAACATGACATTGAGTCACTTAATGTAAGAGGGGAATGTAAGATCGCAAGGCCTTAAAAGTTGTGAGTTAACAAACATAATTAAGAAGGCTCATACAAATTGTAAAAGAATAAAAAATAAGAAGCAAACAAATTATTTTCTGGTAAACAGATGGTTTGACAAGGAGTGTAAAGCAGCAAGGAGAGCTATAAAAGAAACAGGTAAAGAGAAGTTGAACACAAAGTTATACAAACAAGTCATAAAGAAAAAAAGATGAGTTAATGACCATGAGGAGGGAAGATCTTATACACTTAGGGAAACATAATCCAAAAGCATTTTGGAAGGAGCTTTAATTAAAGAAAAAACATACATATGACAACAATATCATAGCCAATCAGTGGTTTGAGTTTGCAAAACAACTTTATGAGCAGGATCCAATAGTTGAAGGCCCTCCTTTGGTCAACATGACAACAAATTTTTTATTGTGTGAGAAGTTGAAGAGGGTATTATAAAATTGGGGGTTGGACAAGTAAAAGACTTGGATGAGTTTCAAGCAGATTATTTAAAATGGGGGAAATAATTTCATCCTGTTTTGTGCTAATGCTAAATTCTCCTTCAAACTAGCTAAAACATGTTGTTGACGTTGAATGTGTTCCTCAACATCTCTGACCTTAGTTTGCACCCTCAAGGAGGAAGTGATAGAAGGTGGATGGTAACCATATAATGCTAAAAATGGGGTCATTTGAGAAGAGGTATGAAAAGATGTGTTATACCACCATTATGCCAGTGGTAGCAATTTCATCCACCTTTCTTGCTTATCTGATACAAAACAACGTAAATACCCCTCTAAGCATTTGTTGAGCACTTTTGTTTGCCCATCAGTTTGAGGATGATAAGATGAACTGTGAGCTAGCTGAGTACCCAAACATGAAAATAATTCCATCCAAAAATTACTTGTGAAAATAGGATCGCGATCACTTACAATTATCTTTAGGGTTCCATATAGCCTTTGAACTGTCTCCAAAAAAATAGTTGCGACTGTACTGGCTGCAAATGGATGTGATAGGGCACAAAAATGGGCATATTTTGTAAGCCTATCCACAATCACGAAAATAACATTCTTACCCTCTAAACAAGGCAATCCGGTGATGAAATCCATAGAGACCTCCTTCCATCTTTGGCTAGGAATTGGTAAGGGTTGCAACAGACCTGGTGTCTTAATTGTTTCACCTTTGTTCTATTGGCACACTAAACACTCTGGTACAAACTTTTGTACATCCCCCTCGAGTCCTTCCCAAAATAATTCTCTTTTTATTCTATGATATGTCTTCAAAAACCCAGAGTATCCTCCAACAAGTGAGGCATGTAGCTCTACAAGAATCTTATGCTTCAACTCATAATCTTTACTCAAGTATAACCTATCCTTGTACCATAGGGCATTACCTTTCCACACAAATTTGTTAGATGTCATAGATCCTTGTTTGATATTTTGTATTAGAGATTATGTATCCTTATCTTGATTCCATTCCAATCTTGCTTCATCCACCCAATCGGCCATCAACATGGACATTCCACATAGTAAGGCATCTGCGGATGTATCCCTTCTGGACAACGCATCAGCTACTACATTTTCTTTACCCTTTTTGTATATGATTTCAAAATCATAACCCAACATTTTTGTTACCCACTTTTGTTGTTCCTCAAATGATAACCTTTGCTCCAAAAAGTATTTGAGACTATCATGATCAATTTTTACCTTGAAGTGTCTACCCATGAGATAGGGCCTCCATTGTTTGACCGCATGAAGAATAGCCATCATTTCTTTCTCATAGACATGTTTGAGCAGATCTTTTCCTTTGAATTGGCGACTCTCAAATGCAATTGGTCTTCCTTCCTGCATTAGAACTGCTCCCAATCATGATCCTGAAGCGTCACATTCAACAATGAAGGTTTTTGAGAAGTTGGGAGTAGCCAAAACTGGGGTGTTGCACATGGCTTCCTTTAGCTGCTCAAAGGATTTAGTGGCTACGTCTGTCCAATGGAAAGCATCCTTCTTTAGCAATGCAGTGAGTGGGGTTGTTATTCTACCATAAGCCCACACAAATCTTTTGTAGTACCCTATTAGTCCTACGAACCCATGAAGTTTTTTGAGATTTTTGGGCCTTGGCCATTCCACCATAGCTTTGATCTTCTAAGGATCAACTTTGACGCCTTCATGGGATACAATATGACCCAAATACTCTAACTCTTATACACCAAAAGAACATTTGGATGGCTTTGCATATAGAGTATGTTTCTCCAAAACTTCCAACACGCTATTTACATGTTGTAAGTGTTTTTTCCCATGTCTTATTGTAAATCAATTTGTCATCAAAGAAAACTAATACAAATTTCCTTAAAAATGACCTAAAAATAGTGTTCATCAAGCTTTGAAAGGTTGAGGGCGCATTTATAAGACCAAAAGGCATTACCAAAAACTCATAATGGCTCTCATGAGTTCTGAAAGCCGTTTTATGAACATCTTCCTCTTTTATCCCAATTTGATGGTACCCTGAGCAAAGATCTAATTTTGTGAAATAAACAACACCATGCAATTCATCAAGTAAATCATCAATTACTGGAATAGGAAACTTATCTTTGATGGTGTACTTATTGAGTTCTCGGTAATCTAGACACATCCCCCATGTTTCATCCTTCTTACGTACCATGACCACTAGTGAAGAATATGCACTCCGGCTATGCCTGATGATACCTGCCTTCAACATTTCCTCCACCATTTTCTCGATCTCACTTTTCTGGGAATATGAGTATCTGTATGGTCTGATGTTAGGTGTTTGGCTCTCTGGAATCAATTGAATGGCATGATCATGATCCCTAACTAGTGGAAGTCCCTTTGGAATCGCATCAAAAATAGATGAGTGAGCATCCACAATCTTCTGAAGATCGGGGGTGGCATTAAAGATTCTATATTTTGTACTTCTATGGAAAATAGCTTTTCTATAAAAGCCATCCACTCCTTTTCTGAGAACCTTCTACATCTTATGAGAGCTAATAATCTGTGGAGACTTAGCTACCATCCCATTTAATTGTATTGTCCTTCCCTCTGAATGAAATCGCATGAACAATTCTTGGAAATTCATCTCTATAGTACCTAAGGTTGTGAACCATTGGACCCCCAAAATAATATCTGCCCCTCCCATAGAAATAGCAAACATAGGTGAGTCTAACATGTAGTCTCCCATGGAAAGCTTGATACTATGGCACTTTCCTGTGCACTTGACTGTCCCACCATCTGCAATCATAACTTGCATTTCTAGAGCTAGGTAAATAAAATAATTGAGGCGGGCAACTAACTTACTATTTATGAAGTTATGAGTACTCCCTGAGTCAATCAACACTGTCACCTTCTATTTTTTGAGATAGCCAATAACCTTGAGTGTTTGAGGAGTACTAATACCTGACAATGCATGGCAAGAAATTGTAGGTTGGTGATCCTCTACTTCATCTTCTACTAGTTCCTCATCCTCTCCTATAATTTCAACTTCCTCATCATCGTCATTACCTCCGTCAATATAGAACAACTTCTTCTCAGCACATTTATGTCTCGGTCCATATTTGTTGTCACAGTTAAAACATAATCCTTTTGCTCTCTTTTCTTCCATTTGTTGAGAAGTCAGTCTAATTGGCCTAGCAAATGAAGGGGAAGAGATACTACGGTCTCTGGTGTTAATGAAAGGTGGCCTCTTACTACAAAGAACTTTTTCCTTTGCATGACGTGCCATGATAATAGAATCAAAAAGCTTGATTGGACTAAACATATGTACCTCATGCTCATTTTATGTGGTCCTTAAGACCCCCCAAGAAACATGTCATTCAGATTCTCTTCTAGAATACTCTCCACTCTTAAGGATAAGTTTTGGAATTGATGCACATAATCTTTGACTGATCCTGTTTTCCGTAACTTTTCTAATTGACTAAATTAGTTCTCTGAAACACTGGAACTATAGTGCAATTGCAACTTCTCGGTAAAAACTGTCCAAGTGACACCTAGACCATTCTTCTGCCTCTGAGCACATAACCAACGATACCAAACAAATTGGTAATGGGATCAAGATATAGGGATGCCAATGTCACCTTTTGTCCTGATGGTGTTTGATGTAACTATAAAGAAGTTCTCCATTTGATTTATCCAATTCAGGGGATCTTTAGCATCAAATTTGCGCATATCCACTTTCGGCATCATGTTCCGTGGTTGCGAATAAGTTTGATTATGATGGGACTGGAAAAGTGATCCAATATGGTTAGTTTGTCCATGATTTTGAACTGAAGGTCCTCCTTGGTTGAGAAGGGCTGGATTAATGGGCCATACTGGTTACCCTTTACATGTTGCATGATATCATCCAACCGATGATTGATTTGGGCTATGTCTCCTTTAGAGGCCATCTCAGGAAATGTACATTTCGCAACTCATACTCAAGTTGGCTCACCTTATGATTAACTGAGGTAAACCCTAGTGCCGAGGAATCTATATTTACCCCTTCTGACTCCATCTCTTCAATCGCTACCCCATATTTATCTAGGGTTTTACCCAGAGTAACCAGATTCTTTTTTGCTCTTGTGGAAGGCCCCGCCATGATGTCAAACCTTAGGGTTTAGGGCTTTGATACAATTTCAACCAAACAAGAAAAAACACAGAGAAGATACTAATACTATTTTTTTTGAGAGCTTTCCGAAAATGTAAAGAACTTGAAATTTTTCCGCAATTTGCACACTAGGGAATGATTTTATGAAAAACCCTAAAGTATTGTAATAACGTTTGCAAAATAAATCAAAAAATGTCTGAAATTTTCAGAGAACCTTATTTGAAATGCTTCACAACTCTGATGAAAATATCTCTGACCAATTTGCTCTGGTTCGCAATATGTGGTGTAAACAAAAAATTAGGGTTTTACCCTAATTTCAGCCCAGGTCACAGCTCTGATACCACTTGTAATGAAATTACTTATATAATTCAGTTTAGGAGTAAGAGTGGAACACCAAATAACACAATATTTCAGAATAATGATCTCGCCTAATATGTAATTAGAATAGCTTCGCCACTTCAAGGGGGCAACCTCCAAACCATATAATAAGACTAAAATGCTCAAATGATAATGAAATACTACCTATAATCCCCTATATATACTATTCGTATGTTATGGCCATCACCAAGGCCAACCTATTAAGCATGAGAAAGTATAAATGATATAATAAAATGATATGGTAAGCCACAAGTCGGCTACTCATATCCTAATACAAGCAATAGATTAAGGGTGTAACAGAAATACTACCTATAATCCCCTATATATACTATTCATATGCTATGGCCATCACCAAGGCCGACCTATTGAGCATGAGAAAGTATAAATGATATAAGAAAATGATATGGTAAGCCACCAGTCGGCTACTCATATCCTAATAGAAGCAATAGGTTAAGGGCATAGCATGCCCTTCCCCTTCAAACCAACGTTGTCCTCAACATTGAATAATCCCTGGATGTTGCTGCAGAAAGCCTTCATCCTCCCAGGTGGCGTCTTTTATGCTCAGATTCTTCCACTTGATTAGATATTCCTTAATGTCTCTGGTTCTCAGCCTCTTAGTACGTGTTTGTAGAATCTTCTCTGGCTCCAAAATGATTCTTCCTTCCTCGTCAAGTTTTGGTAACTCTGTCTGGGCTTCAAATTTCTGTCCAATAACCTTCTTCAGGCATGAAACATGGAATACTGGGTGTATGTGTGAATATGGAGGCAACTCTAGTTTATAAGCAACACTACCAATTTTCTGTAGAACCTGATAAGGGCCATAATATTTAGGAGCAAGTTTGTTTTCCTTTTTCTGTTGCTTTAGGGACATCTGTTTGTAAGGCTGGAGACGTACAAAAACCTAGTCACCAATTTCAAAATGTCTTTCACTACGGTGTTGATCTGCTTGTTATTTCATCCTGTTTTGTGCTAATGCTAAATTCTCCTTCAAACTAGCCAAAACCCGTTATTGATGTTGAATGTGTTCCTCAACATCTCTGACCTTAGTTTGCACCCTTAAGGATGAAGTGATAGAAGGTGGATGGTAACCATATAATGCTAAAAATGGGGTCATTTGAGAAGAGGTATGAAAAGATGTGTTATACCACCATTCTGCCAGTGGTAGCCATTTAATCCACCTTTCCTGCTTATCTGATACAAAACAACGTAAATACCCCTCTAAGCATTCGTTGACCACTTCTGTTTGCCCATCAATTTGAGGATGATAAAATGAACTATGAGCTATCTGAGTACCCAAACATGAAAATAATTTCGTCCAAAAATTACTTGTGATAATAGGATCACGATCACTTATAATTATCTTTGGGGTTCCATGTAGCCTTTGAACTATCTCCAAAAAAAATAGCTGCGACTGTACTGGCTGCAAAAGAATGTGATTGGGCACAAAAATGGGCATATTTTGTGAGCCTATCCACAATCACGAAAATAACATTCTTACCCTCTAAACAAGGCAATCCGGTGATGAAATCCATGGAGACCTCCTCCCATCTCTGGCTAGGAATTGGTAAGGGTCGCAACAGACCTGGTGTCTTAATTGTTTCCCCTTTGTTCTGTTGGCACACTAAACACTCTGATACAAACTTTTGTACATCCCCCTTGAGTCCTTCCCAAAAGAATTCTATTTTTATTCTATGATATGTCTTCAAAAACCCAGAGTGTCCTCCAACAGGTGAGGCATGTAGCTCTACAAGAATCTTATGCTTCAACTCAGAATCTTTACTCGCGTATAACCTATCCTTGTACCATAGGGCATTACCTTTCCACTCAAATTTGTTAGATGTCATAGATCCTTGTTTGATATTCTGTATTAGAGATTGTGTATACTTATCTTGATTCCATTCCAATCTTGCTTCATCCACCCAATCGGCCATCAACATGGACATTCCACATAGTAAGGCATCTACGGATGTATCCCTTCTGGACAATGCATCCGCTACTACATTTTCTTTGCCATTTTTGTATATGATTTCAAAATCATAACCCAACATTTTTGTTACCCACTTTTGTTGTTCCTCAAATGATAACGTTTGCTCCAAAAGGTATTTGAGACTATCATGATCAGTTTTTACCTTGAAGTGTCTACCCATGAGATAGGGCCTCAATTGCTTGATCGCATGAAGAATAGCCATCATTTCTTTCTCATAGACAGGTTTGAGCATATCTTTTCCTTTGAATTGGTGACTCTCAAATGCAATTGGTCTTCCTTCCTGCATTAGAACTGCTCCCAATCCTGATGCTGAAGCGTCACATTCAACAATGAAGGTTTTTGAGAAGTTAGGAGTAGCCAAAACTGGGGTGCTGCACATGGCTTCCTTCAACTGCTCAAAGGATTTAGTGGCTATGTCTGTCCAATAGAAGGCATCCTTCTTTAGCAATGTGTTATCCCGTAAAATTGACAAGGGCAATTTTAACCGATAAACATACCAAAATTTTGTTCCGATCCCTCATTAGGGATCCCTTGCGTTCGAAACGTTGTAAAATCCCTTCTCGGGAAATCTAGTTTTTCGAACTTAGTCTTTTGAGCCTTTTTTGGCTGGGCGCATGAAATTGCTATGTAACACCAACTTTTCGTGCGCCCCCTTTAAAAACCCTTGGCGCATGATTTTCAGTGTCAACACACCTTTTGGTGCGCCAAAGTATGTTGAGCCTTCCCTGCGTGCGCCAAGGCTCATGTGCCTTTGTATTGGCACAACTTTTGTTGCGCCATGTTTTGGTGCGCCAAAGGGCGCACATAACTTCATGTCGACATAGCTTTTGGTGCGCCAAAGGCGCGCTTAATTTCTTGCTGGCAAATGTTTTCATGCGCCAAAGGGCGCACGCTTTTCCCTGTCGACAGTAACTCTCATGCGCCCTTTAAAAAGTGGGTGGCGCATTTATGACCAGCTCACCTATATATATATATATATATGTGTGTGTGTGTGTGTGTGTGTGTGTGTGTGTGTGTGTGTGTGTGTGTTTGCGCACCCAAAATGTCATTTTCACTATTCGCTAAGCACGTGATTTTTCTGAGCCTGTCAGCCCCTGCCTCGTCGTTTTCGACAGCCTTGTGGACCCGTTACAAGTCTTCGCTATTTGTCCAGGTGAGAGGTTCTTTTCTCTTTCTCATGTTTTGCGTTTTGGTTCTTTGTGCTTGGTGGTCTGGTTTTAGTTTGTGCCTGAAGTTTGAAATATCAAGATCCTCCTCCTCCTGCTATCTTCCCATATCCCTCCCCCTCTGTCCAGATCTGCTGGTAGGGGAACCTGTCTAAAAGCATGGTTTTATCTCCTTTTTAATGAGCCATTTCATTGCCCAATAACCCTGCTAAAACAAGTGAAGAAAGAAATCGAGAGAAGCCTGTTTTTCCCTTGGGCGCATCGGTGCGTCCTGCAACATCATAAACAGTTGCGCCCCCATGGCACGTCTGTCCCCCCTTGCAACATGAGCAAAACCCGCGCCAATGGCGCACCCATTTTGCCTGCTGCATCATGAACTTCTACGCCCTCAAGGCGCGCCTCGCATCCATGCAACACAAGCTTTATCTGCGCCAAGTACAAATCTTTGAAGGCGCAGGCGCATCCTCGATTACAATAACATCATGTTGTGTAAACATTTCGTGTGCCGCGCCATGCTCCCTTTGGCGCACGAAAAGTTCTTGTTACACAAACCTTACATGCGCCAAAGGGCACACCAAATCCCAGTGCAACATGAAAATTCTATGCGCCAAAGGGCGCATCCTGTCCCTATGTAATACAATGTTTTCATGCGCCCTTTATAAAATGCAATCTGCAGTTTGCATGCGCCATGCGCCTTTGGCGCCAGTTTTATCCTTGCAACACCCTCTTCCTGTGCGCCCTACCTATTTAGCCCTGTAAGCTGCAATTTTCATGCGCCCTGCGCCCTGAGCCTAAAAATCTCTAACTCTTTCTTCTGCTAACATTCCAATGGAAGATCAAATGGCTAATTCAACCTTTTCGGATTGGGTCTCGCTTCTTCTTCATGCAGATCAGCAACTGAGTTCGAAAGAACATATGTCTACATCCAGCAGGAGACCCACCAAACCGAAAGGAAAGGCTAAGCTTACAGAGGAAGAGATGAAGTATAAATATCAAAGGGTCAGAATGCCCGAGTCACAGGCCGAATGCAGCATGGACGTCAGAGACTCAGAATTGGGGCATATCGACATGGAGGAATTATGGGCCAGAACTCAGAAAGTTACAAGGAGTCCATGGATGGACAAACTAATAGGCAGTGCCCTGCACTTCGCCGGAGGAATCCCCGTCAGCGCCATCAAGAATGAATTTATGATGGTGGTTGCCCAGAGGTCACATTTGACACTGAATCTATCAACAACCTGCTGGCCTGTAGGGACTTCGTCGGGTTCCTCATTGAGGCGGAAAAGGACTTTTCCAAACTCCCAGAGAAGCTCATAGATGAGCGGGAGACTTGTGAGGCAATAAGCGATAGGCACAAGGATCCTTCTCAGGATCAACTTGGGCCAATAATTAACAAGTTTTTGGAATACCGCGCTCAGTTCCATATCTCATCACCTGAGCAGCATCAAAAGCAGGCTACCCCCTTTCGGCCGCAGGATGATGACGACGAGTAGCTGCTCCTTCTTCTTCTCCTTCTTCTCTCTCTTCTCCGACTTTCTTGTTGGAATGTCTAAAGTATGTTGGCACAAATGATGACATCATCCATGTTGCGTCATGGGATGATGTCATCCATCAAGTTGTCAAAAGTCAACATGACTTTTAGATATTTTGTAAATATTTTTGTAAGTAGTGGTTGGCTCCTTTTTGCCTTCTTTCCTTCTCCTCTTCTATATATATTGGAATACTTGTTGTATTCAAGGGTGGACATTTTTTAGATGAAAATAGAAGTGAGGAGAGAAAGACTTTGAGCTTTCTTGTAACAGAAGAAAAACAACAATACAAATATTGAGGCTTTGTACTGAATACTTGTGTTATACATCAGAGCTTTCTTATGTTAGATCTGTATGTGTTTTTTTCTGTTAGATTCATATCTACCTTTTTGTCATTTGCTCATCAGTATTGCTTTGTTTATTTATGCAAGTAGGTTTGGCTCTGTTTACTACCAATCCCAAAACATAAATCTTCTGACCTTTCTGCTTTGGAGTTCATTTCTTTTCTTCCTTCGGACCTGCTCTTTCCTCATCCCCTCTTCCTTTCCTTTCTTTTCACAGTCGGAAACACCCCACTGGGATGAGATCCCAAACCCCCGAAGGCAGAATCTGTGAGACTTGCATAGATTCCTGCTGGTAGAATAGCAATAAACCAGTTTCGCTTTGCTGACTCAAAGAGGGGCTATGCCCTGCACACTGTTGGCTCGTTTATCCATAGATCTGCCCAAGCGACAGATTTTCAGACCAACAGTTTTTGGTGACTCCGCTGGGGAACGAATAGATCTGTCAGATCTATGATGGTGGTAAGATAGAAAAATCAGAAAAAATAAGAAAATCGCTGCCTGTTTGCAAATCTGAACTTTTTGATAAAAATCCAAAAATTTGTGAAATTTTGCTCTGAATTGAAAATTTTCTTCTGAGATCCATAGATCTGGCCTAGTTACAAATCTTTAGTTCGCTGAGTTTTTATAAAAATTAGTATTTTGCCGTAGATCTAGATTTTTGGCTGTTTGCTAAAAGTTTGAAACCCTCTGAAAAAAGTCAAAATCAGATCCGAAAATCAGCTTGCTATTCTTCCCTGCCATCTTATCCTCGTTGTTATTTGTCATTAACCGCAATCAGTTTTCTGAAGAGGATAGTTTTAAATATTTAGAAAAGTGCCTGCTGCTGGTTTTTGACAGAAAAACCAGAAAATCAGCAAGTACACCCAAAAATAAATTTTAAATCTGCACCACAGCATTCCAGATCTGGAAGGTACGCTGGCAGGTGAGCCATTTACGCGTGGCAGGCGAGCTCGTGGAGAAGTCGATCCTACTTTCGATCGGCTTCAGAGGCACAATTTCAGTGTAGCACCGACGCGCTTTTTATCACTAAGTTCAGCTGACCGGTCATCCAGAAGCGCCTCACCCCCACGGAAGAGCCGGTTTTCACAAGGAGCCTCTACGTCCCTTTGTAGCGCTTTGCTGCTCAGTGGAACCACCCTTCCAGCCCGTGTTCTCTTTCCATCCCTTCAAATGGTGGTACCATGGGGAAACGCCATGGGTCCTCTCGCACTGCCACATCCAGTTCACGCACTCCCTCACGGAAACCGAAAGAATTTTCCTAAATTTGACGGGAGCGGAAATCAAAGCACGGATTCCCACATATCTGCATTCATCATGTCATGCAGTATTCTGGACGTAACTCACGAGGATGTGTCGGTTCGCCTGTTTTCTGGAAACCCTACAAGGGCCTGCAGCTGAATGGTTTCAGCATTTGCCGGCCGGATCTATCACCAGTTGGGCCACCTTGCGGGAGGCTTTTGAAGATAGATACAAGCCTTCAGAGGATGCGTTTGCATTATTATCACGGATCACTCACCTGAAGAAGGAGGCCAATGAGACCATGCACGATTTTATCGCCCGGTTCAATGCACTAATCAACCGTGTCCCTGTTGCCATGCTTCCAACGCCGGAAAATCAAAAGTGCTTCTTCGTAAACGCTATGAGTTCGAAAGTTAGTTTCTTACTCCTTCAAGAGCGAGTTGCCACCTTGATTCTCACCCAAGCCGCTGCCATTCGGATAGAGGATAATCTGATAATATCTGGCGAATTGAAAAAGGAATCAGCCAAGCCTAAATCTTTGGGCCCTTCGCCCACTACTTCGTCTGATCCAGCCTTTCAAAAGATGGCGAATGACTTGCTTGCATTGAAGAAGCAGTTGGCCCAGGCCTCCCCCAGTTCCTCGTACCGGGATATTCCGCGGAGGAATTTCGTTCCCAACAATGTTTCACAAAGGCTGCACCTACCTACAGCTGCTCCGCGGTTGGCGCTTGAGGCTCCTCCGGTCAACGCTCTGGCCGAAATCGAAGAAGAAGAGCAGTATTATGAAGAACCTTCATCTCAAGGCGAAGATGATCAAGATGTCGGTGAACCGGCTGGCGACTCTACTATCGGGTATATGGAATTTGATGAGGAAGAATCTGATGAAGAAGAGGGTACCCAGGGATATGCAAGCGGACAGTCATATGTTGTTTTTACTCGCTCGCAAGGAAAAGAAGCGGAAGTTGCTGCCCATGTCCAGCAGGAGAAGGCCGTGTCAAACGCGCCTCCGATCATTGCTAAAAGAGGTAATCCTCTTCCTACTCAACTCCCTAGCAAATCTTTTACAAAGAAATCTTTTCCCCCTATCTCTCCTCCAAATCAATCCTCTCACATTCCTACCAAGGCCACCAATCCTATTCCATCATCGCGAGGTGAGGGACTCATTCCTTCACCAACGCAACCCTTGGCCGCATTTGATATCATAGATCATGCAAAAAAGACCAAGATCCAAATGTCTGAAGCTGAGTACCTTCAGTCAAACCCCGAACAGCTTGTAAGATTGACCAAATATATTCAGAGTCAAGCTGTTGCATCTAAACAGGTTTCCCCAAAAGGAATCCTTTCCACTCCCCCTGAATCCCACATAAATGTTGCTTCAACATCTGCATCAGGTAAGATAGAGCCTTTCTATCTCTCTCTCCTAATCAATGGCCATAAGTTGAGTAACTGCATAATTGATTCTGGAGCTTCTGATAATGTCATGCCGGCAAAAGTCGCCCATGCTTTGGGCCTCACTCTTACCAAGCCTTTTGGCAGATGTTATTCATTGGAAACCAAGCAGGTTCCATTGGTTGGCCAAATCAAAGACGCGCAATTTGCATTTGCAGCTTTCCCAGATAAAAGAGTAAAAATGACAGTCCTCGTTGCTGACATTCCGGCAGCCTATGGAATTTTGCTGGGAAGAAGTTTTTGCAGCGAAGTTGGTGGAGAAATTCATATGGACTGGTCTAAAGCTAGAATTCCAGTCAAAGGCGTAATGCAAACTTTGGAGCCGGAATCACAAAAGAAATACTTGGTTACCAAGCTCTGAAGACCCCAAGGCCCAAATCCTTTTTGAATCATCAGGGATGGGGAACTACTTCTTATCTACCGAGACGGATAAAACGGGTGTTCTCGTTCAGGAAAAGGATCTTAATGAGATCTGGACCTTGCAGTTTGATGGCAGCTGTGCAACTAGTGGATGTGGCGCTGGGGCCGTGCTGATATCTCCCGAAGAGGAGGTAATTCCTCTCTCTTTCAAATTGCAGTTTTTCAACACAAACAATACTGCTGAGTATGAATCTCTCTTACTCGGTATGCAAGCCGCAAGGGAAAGAGGAATTAAAAATCTAAAAGTACAAGGTGATGCAGAGCTAGTTGTAAATCAGGTCAAAAGGATTTACCAAGTAAAAAATGAAAGGCTCAGGCATTACCGTAATGCGGTATGGGACAGCATTGAAGAATTCGATGCTTTTTCAATAGAGTCCATTCCAAGGGCTCAGAATGACATGGCCGATTCATTGGCCGTTTCAGCGTCCCTCATGCTCCCACACCCAGGTTTGAAAACAAACAAGTACACCATTGAGGTGGTTTTCCGCCCGAGCGTGCCAGACAATTCTCAGCATTGGCAGGTGTTCAACGACGATAATCAACTCATTGCTTTTCTGGAAAAGGCGGAAAATTTTAAAGAATTGCACTTTGAAGGATCTACTTCCACTTGCCGTGAATCAGTCACCGATCAAGGCGAAGAATCCTGAAGGGAACGACGGCATATGTCAGCTCAAAGGAAATAAAATTCCAAAAGGCCTGGTTTCTCTGGAGCGCCTGTTCGACAGGCATGACCGTTTTGTAAAAAAGAAAAAGCGAGGATGACCCTGACTCATCCCCGGAAACCGAACCGGTCAATATAGGTTCGATAGAGCACCCGCAATTTGTGAACATTGGCAAATGTTGCACGCCTGAGGAGAAACGAAAATTTGTCAAGTTGCTAAAAAAATATATGGACGTGTTGGCATGGTCTTATGCCGATCTAAAGTCCTTTAAGCCAAAGGACGTTCAGCATGACATCCCGTTGAAAGAAGATGTCAAAGCCTTCCGCCAGAAGCAGAGGCACTATAATCCTAAGATCTCGGGTACCATCCAGGCTGAAATTTAGAAGATGTTGGATGCAAGAATCATCTTTCCTATCCATCACAGTACTTTGGTGGCAAATATTGTGCCAGTGCACAAGAAAAATGGTGAGATACGCATATGTGTAGACTTTCGCAATTTTAATCAAGCTTCCTTGAAAGACAACTACCCTCTTCCGATAATGGATCAAGTTCTGCAAGCAGTAACTGGATCAGAGATGTTATCCATGCTTGATGGTTTTTTAAGTTACAATCAGATTGAAGTTTCACCTGAAGATCAGTTTAAAATAGCATTCACTACTCCCTGGGGTACATTTGCCTACAGCAGGATGCCTTTTGGCCTAACTAATGCTGGTGCCCACTTTTCAGCGGGCCATGGATTTCGCATTCAAAGGTATGATGGGGAAAAGTCATTGTGGTTTACCTAGATGACTTAACCGTGTTCTCTAAACAACGAAATGATCATTGTGATCATTTGGAGCAAGTGTTGGCCAGGTGCCGAGAACATGGGATTTCTCTAAACCCAAAAAAGTCTTTTTTTGGAGTCACGGAAGGGAATTTGCTAGGGCATGTGGTTAGCAAAGAAGGAACAAAGATAGATGCCGAAAGAGTTAAGGCTATTCAAAGCCTTACGCTGCCTACAAGCAAGACTGGTGTTCATTATTTCTTTAGAAAGGTGAACTTTCTTAAGCGTTTTGTTCCTAAATTTTCCAAAAAGACCCAGTCAAATATTGAACATGATGAAGGGGTCACAAAATTTCAGATGGAGCGAAGAGGGGAAAAGGTCATTTGAAGAAATAAAAGCTTCTGTTGCTCATGCACCAGTCCTGGTATGTCCCGATTTCTCCAAGGACTTCATCATGTACGGTTACGCATCTGAGCATACTGTGTCCAAAATCTTAACGCAAAAGAACTCAGAGGATGTTGAATCTCCGATCGCATTCATGAGTTCTCCCCTCAAGCCTCACAAACTAAAAATGACTCAGCTAGAAAAGCATGCCTTCACCATTGTCAAAGCAGTGAATAATTTCAGGTATTACATTCTAAACTTGCATACGGTGGTGCTGGTCCTTGACACGGTGGTGAAATCAATTCTAACTCAGCAGGAGTTAGGAAGCTTGCGAGGAAATTAGATTGCAAAGGTCCAGGAGTATGACCTGGATATTAAACCAACCAAGCTGGTGAGGGGCAAGGGCCTGTGTTAGATAATGGCTGAAAACAAAGATTCAGAAAACCCTGATGACAGGGGTGCCTACACCGACGAAACACAGGACCGGTAAGAAGATCCTGATTCTCTGCCTCTGGTTCTATTTGTTGCAACTAGTGATGAATGGTACTTCGACATCACTTTCTTCCTTACCTACGGCGAATGCCCAACGCACCTAACTGCAAAGGAGAAGCACACTATAAATCTTAGAGTGGCTAAATATGTCATCTGGGACGACGGTTTATATAAACGTGGGATAGATGACATATTTTTGCAATGTGTTGACAAACCCCAACAAGTAAAACTACTAGAAAGTTTTCACAATTCAGCCTGTGGAGGTCATTTTTCTTCCTCCGTGACAGCACACAAGATCATTCGAGCCAGGTACTATTGGCCGATGCTCTTTCAAGATACAGCCACCTGGGTGGCAAAGTGTGAACCTTGTCAGTAATTCGTCGGCAAGCCCAAGTTGGCTGCCTTTCCCCTAAGGCCGGTCATTATCAATGAACCATTCAGGTAATGGGGAATTGATTTTATTGGCACACTCAATCCTCAATCGAGTGCCGGACATAGCTATGTCCTTACAAAAACGGATTACTTCACCAAGTGGGTGGAAGCCATACCTGTCAAGCATGCCACTTCTGAGGTGGTTTGCAATTTCATTAAAGAAAATATCATTGTCAGGTTTGGCGTTCCAAACAAAATCATTGTTGATAATGTTTCTAACTTCTCCTCACGAGAAGTTTTTAGTTTTTTCTATGAATATGGGATAACTTTGGCTCACGCCTCAGACTATTACCCTCAGGGATATGGTCAGGCGGAATCCGAGTAACAAGAACTTGGTGACCATCATACGGAAGTTAGTAGATGAGAATCAGCGAATGTGGCACAAGTCTTTGTACGACGCTTTGTGGGCTGATCATATTACTCCCAAGAGATCTCTCAGCATGTCACCTTTTCAAGTGTTATATGGCACTGATGCCGAGCTTCCCATTTCTGTGGAACTTCCTGCTCTATGCTTGGCGCGAGCTATTGAAGATGAAACTTTCCAAAATTCTCTTGAAAAGAGAATCATGTATCTGGCAGAAGTTGAAGAAAAGAGAGTAAGCGTGGTCGATAGGATCACTGAACATCAGAATCAAGTTAAGAGGATTTTTGATAAGAAGGCCAAGAAAAGATATTTTCAAGTGGGAGATCTCATCCTTTTATGGGACAAGCGAAGAGAGCCAAAGGGCATGCACGGAAAGTTTGATTCCCTATGGAGAGGGCCCTTCAATATCAACTAGCTCAGCGAAGAGAATAGCTTCTATCTCTCATATCTGGATGGAATCGAGCTCCCACTTCCTTATAGCGGGAAGAATCTGAAGATCTTTAGGAAGTAGAGCTTGCTCTCTTCTTTGTACAGCTTGCTTTATTTTGCGTGTTTGCTTTCGTCACGTGTTTGCTTTCATCGTGTGTTTGCTTTCGTCATGTGTATTTCTTTCGGTTTGTTGTGTGTTTCTTTTGCTTCCCCCTCCGGTCTCCCTTCTTTTTTACTCTGTTACCCAATGGATAGGCACATGAGAATTGGGCTTCTCTACCCCCGAGTTTGCTCAAGGATAGTCCCCAGAAAGAGCCAGTTGTTATCCCGTAAAATTGACAAGGGTAATTTTACCAATAACCATACCGAAATTTTGTTCCGATCCCTCGTTAGGGATACCTTGCATTCGAAATGTTGTGAAATCCCGTCCCGGGAAATCTAGTTTTTTCGAACTTAGTCTTTTGAGCCTTTTTGGCTGGGCGCATGGAATTACTATGTAACACCAACTTTTGGTGTGCCCCCTTTAAAGCCTTTGGCGCATGACTTTTCAATGTCAACACACCTTTTCGTGCGTCAAAGCATGTTGAGCCTTCCTTGCGTGTGCCAAGGCACATGCACCTTTGTGTTGTCACAACTTTTTTTCGCACCATGTTTTGGTGTGCTAAAGGGCACACATAATCTTCATGTCGATATCCCTTTTGGTGCGCCAAAGGCACGCTTAATTTCCTGTTGGCAGGCGATTTCAGTGTGCCAAAGGGCACATGCTTTTCCCGTGTCGATAGCAATTTTCATGCACCTTTTCAAAAAGTGGGTGGTGCATTTATCACCAGCTCACCTATATATATGTGTTTGCGCGCCCAAAATGTCATTTTCACTATTCGTTGAGTACGTGATTTTTCTGAGCCTGTCAGTCCCTGCCTCGTCGTTTTCATCGCCTTGTGGACCCATTGCACGATTTTTTCTATTTATCCAGGTAAGAGGTTCTTTTCTCTTTCTCGCATGTTTTGTGTTTTGGTTCTTTGTGCTTGGTGGTCTAGTTTTGGTTTGTGCCTGAAATTTGAAATATCAAGATCCTCCTCCTTCTACTATCATCCCATGTCCCTCCCCCTCTGTCCAGATCTGCTGGTAGGGGAACCTATCAAACAGCATGGTTTTATCTCCTTTTTTAAATGAACCATGTCATTGCCCAATAACCCTGCTAAAACAAATGAAGAAAGAAATGGAGAAAAGCCTGTTTTTCCCTTTGGCGCATCGGTGCGTCCTGCAACATCATAAACAGTTGCGCCCCAATGGTGCATCTGTCCCCCTTGCAACATGATAAAAACCCGTGCCCTTGGCACACCCATCATGCCTGCTGCAATCGCTAAACTTGCGCTCCACTGGTGTGCCAACCTTCCTTGCTGCATCCCATTTTCCATGCGTCAATGGCGCACCCAACATTTATGCAACACCGGCTTTATCTGCGCCGTGTGAAGTTATAAAGGCGCAGGCGCATTCCCTCGATTATAGCAACATCATGTTGCGTTAACCCTTCATGCGCTGTGCCATATTCCCTTTGGCGCACGAAAAGCTCATGTTACACAAACCTTCCATGCACCAAAGGGCGCACCAAATCCCAATGCAACATGAAAAGTCCATGCGCCAAAGGGCGCATCCTGTCACTATGTAGCATGCAATGTTTTCATGCACCTTTTATAAAATGCAATCTACAGTATGCACGCACCACTGCGCCTTTGGCACTATTTTTATCCTTGCAACACCCTCTTCCGGTGCGCCTTACCTATTTAGCCCTGTAAGCTGAAATTTTCATGCACCCTGTGCCCTGAGCCTAAAAATCTAACTCTTTCTTCTGCTAACATTCCAATGGAATATCAAATGGCTAATTCAACCTTTTCGGATTGAGTTTAGCTTCTTCTTCATGCAGATCAGCAACTGAGTTCGAAAGAACATATGTCTACATCCAGCAGGAGACCCACCAAACCGAAAGGAAAGGCTAAGCTCATAGAGGAAGAGATGAAGTACAAATATCAGAGGGTCAGAATGCCCAAGTCACAGGCTGAATGTAACATGGACGTCAGAGACTCAAAATTGGGGCATATCGACATGGAGGAATTCTGGGCGAGAACTCAGAAAGTTACAAGGAGTCCATGGATGGAAAAATTGATCGGCAGTGCCCTGCACTTCGCCGGAGGAATCCCCGTCAGCGCCGTCAACAATGAATTTATGATGGTGATTGCTCAGTGTTACAACAAAGACACAAGATGTGTCAAAAACATCAAGGACGACGTAGTCATTAACCTCACTACCCGTCATTTTGAGATCATACTCGGCATCCCTCACCACCAGCACTTTGTGGCCGTTAGCCAAGCAGAGTGCATCAAGGCCTGGGAAGACAATGAAGACCAATGTATGCAACTAATGAACGAAGTATATCTGAAAAATAAGAAGGTGGTAACCCGGTGGCCCCAAATCATCCACCGCAGTGACTTCTCAGAAGAGCTCAGCGATACCATTACCTTCATGAGTAGGGTCTTCGGGCTTTCTGACGCCCATTACTTCCATAAATGGATGCTGCGCTACTTGGAAACAATGAACAAGAATTTTGCCTGATCAGCGCTTTTGCTGGGGGGGAAATTATAAGCAGCACCATCTCCAAGCAGGCTACCCCTTTTCGGCCGCAGGATGATGACGATGAGTAGCTTCTTCTTCTTCCTTCTTCTTCTCTCTCTTCTCTGACTTTCTTGTTGAAATGTTTAAAGTAGGTTAGCACAAATTATGACATCATCCATGTTGCGTCATGGGATGATGACATCCGTCAAGTTGTAAAAAAGTCAACATGACTTTTAGATATTTTGTAAATATCTTTGTAAGTAAGGTGGTTGGCTCATTTTTGCCTTATTTCCTTCTCGTCTTCTATATATATTGGAATACTTGTTATTTTCAAGTGTGGAAATTTTTTAGATGAAAATAGAAGTGAGGAGAGAAAGACTTTGAGCTTTCTTGTAACAGAAGAAAAACAGCAATACAAATATTGAGGCTTTGTACTGAATACTTGTGTTATACGTCAGAGCTTTCTTATGTTATATCTGTATGTATTTCTTCTGTTAGATTCATATCTACCTTTTTGTCATTTGCTCATCAGTATTGCTTTGTTTGTTTATGTATGTAGGTTTTGCTCTGTTTACTACCAATCCCAAAACATAAATCTTCCGACCTTTCTGCTTTGGAATTCATTTCTTTTCTTCCTTCGGAACTGCTCTTTCTTCATCCCCTCTTCCTTTCCTTTCTTTTCACAGTCGGAAACACCCCTACTGGGATGAGATCCCAAACCCCTGAAGGCAGAATCTGTGAGACTTGCATAAGATTCATGCTGGTAGAATAGTAATAAACCAGTTTCACTTTGCTGACTCAAAGAGGGGCTATGCCCTACACACTGTTGGCTCGTCTATCCATAGATTTGCCCAAGCGACAGATTTTCGGACCAACACAATGCAGTGAGTGGGGTTGTTATTCTAGCATATCCCACACAAATCTTCTATAGTACCCTATTAGTCCTAGGAACCCACAAAGATTTTTGAGATTTTTGGGCCTTGGCCATTCCACCATAGCTTTGATCTTCTAAGAATAAAATTTAACACCTTCATGGGATATAATGTGACCTAAGTAGTCTACCTCTTATACACCAAAAGAACATTTGGATGGCTTTGCATAGAGATTATGTTTCTCCAAAACTTCCAACACGTTATTTACATGTTGTAAGTGTTTTCCCATGTCTTATTGTAAATCAATTTGTCATCAAAGAAAACTAATACAAATTTCCTCAAAAACGACCTAAAAATAGTGTTCATCAAGCTTTGAAAGGTTGAGGGCTCATTTATAAGACCAAAAGGCATTACCAAAAACTCATAATGGCTCTCATGAGTTCTGAAAACCGTTTTATGAACATCTTCCTCTTTTATCCCAATTTGATGGCACCCCGAGCGAAGATCTAATTTTGTGAAATAAAACAACACCATGCAATTCATCAAGTAAATCATCAATTACTGGAATAGGAAACTTATCTTTGATGGTGTACTTGTTGAGTTCTCGGTAATCTAGACACATCCTCCATGTTTCATCCTTCTTACGTACCATGACCACTAGTGAAGAATATGCACTCTGGCTATGCCTGATGATACCTGCCTTCAACATTTCCTCCACCATTTTTTCAATCTCACTTTTCTGGGAATATGGGTATCTGTATGGTTCGATGTCAGGTGTTTGGCTCCTTGGAATCAACTGAATGGCATGATCACGACCCCTAATTGGTGGCAGTCCCTTTGTAATTTCATCAAAAATAGATGAGTGAGCATCCACAATCTTCTGAAGATCAGGTGGCATTGAAGACTATGTATTTTGCACTTCTATGGAAAATAGCTTTGCTATAAAGCCATCCACTCCTTTTCTAAGAACCTTCTGCATCTGATGAGAGCTAACAATCTATGGTGACTTAGCTACCATCCCATTTAATTGTATTGTCCTTCCCTCTGAATGAAATCACATGAACAATTCTTGGAAATTCATCTCTATAGTACCTAAGGTTGTGAGCCATTGGACACCCAAAACAATATCTGCCCCTTCCATAAAAATAGCAAACATAGGTGAGTCTAACATGTAGTCTCCCATGGAAAGCTTGATACTATGGCACTTTCTTGTGCACTTGACTGTCCCACCATCCGCTATCATAACTTGCATTTCTAGAGTTGGGTAAATAAAACAATTGAGGCGGGTAGCTAACTTACTATTTATGAAGTTATGAGTACTCCCCGAGTTAATCAACACTGTCACCTTCTATTTTTTGAGATAGCCAATAACCTTGAGTGTTTGAGGAGTACTATACCTGACAATGCATGACAAGAAATTGTAGGTTGGTGATCCTCTACTTCATCTTCTATTGGTTCATCAGCCTCTCCTATAATTTCAGCTTCCTCGTCATCCTCATTACCTCCATCAATATAGAACAACTTCTTCTTAGAACATTTATGTCCCGGTCCATATTTGCTGTCACAGTTAAAACATAATCCTTTTGCTCTCTTTTC
Organism: Taxus chinensis; assembly: GCA_019776745.2. Lineage (NCBI taxonomy): Eukaryota > Viridiplantae > Streptophyta > Pinopsida > Cupressales > Taxaceae > Taxus > Taxus chinensis. The sequence continues at coordinate 679,661,110 of CM034148.1, forward strand.
TTCCATTTGTTGAGGAGTCATTCTAATTGGCCTAGGAAATGAAGGGGAAGAGATACTACGGTCTCTGGTGTTAATGAAAGGTGGCCTCCTACTACAAAGAACTTTTTCCTCTGCTCTTCGTGTTATGATAATAGAATCAAAAATCTTGAGTGGATATAACACCTTATGCTCAATGTGGTCCTTAAGAGCCCCAAGAAACATGGCATTCAAGTTCTCTTCTATAATATTCTCCACCCTTAAGGATATATTCTAGAATTGATGCACATAATCTTTGACTGATCATGTTTGTCTTAACTTTTCCAATTAACTAAATTAGTTATCTGAAACACTAGAACTATAGTGCAATTGCAACTCCTCAGTAAAAATTAACCAAGTGACAGTGAGACCACTCTTCTGCTTATGAGCACATAACCATTGATACCAGACAAATTGGTCTGGTTCAAGATATAGGGATGCCAAGGTCACCTTTTGTCCTGATGGGGTTTTATGTAACTCAAATAAGTTCTCCATTTGATTTATCCAATTCTGTGGATGCTTCCCATCAAATTTGCACATCTCCACTTTCAGCATCATATTCTGTGGTTGCAAATAAGTTTGATTCTTATTGGGCTGGAAAAGTGATCCAACATGGTTAGTTTTTCCCATTATTTTGAGCTAAAAATGTACTCCTTGGTTAAGTATGGGACCGGATTTGGGACATATTGTTTACCCTTTATATGTTACATGATATCATCCAATCCACTGATTGATTTGGTCTATGTCTCCTTTATAGTCCATCTCGAATTGTACATTTCACAGTTCCTACTCAAGTTGGCTCACCTTATGATCAACTAAGGTAAACCCTAGTGTTGAGGAATCTGTATTTACCCCTTCTGACTCCAACTTTTCTATCACTACCCCATCTTTATCTGGGGTTTTACCTGAGAGTGACTGGACTCTTTTTGGCTCTTGTGAAAGGCCCTACGTCATGATGTCAAACCCTAGGGTTTAGGGTTTCGATACAAATTTCAGCATGAATAGGAAAAAACATAAAGACATATACTACATAATATTTTTTTGAGGGATTTTCGAAAATGTAAAGAACTTGGAAAATTTTCCACAAATTTACAGCATAGGGAGCGATTTTATGAAAAAACATAAATTTAGAATAATTTTTGCAAAATAGATCAAAAAAGTTTAAAAATTTCAAGGAACATTACTAGGAATGTATTCGCAACTCTGGTAAAAAAATATCTCCCAAAAATTCATCTCTGGTTCGCAACATATATGGCGGAAACAAAAAAATAGGGTTTTTGCCCTAATTTTGGCTTGGATCGTAACTCTGGATACCACTTGTAATGAAATTACTTGTATAATTTAGATTATGAGCATACAATAGAAGACCAAAGTAACACAATATTGTCAGATAAAATGATCTCAATATGTAATTAAAATAGCTTCACCACTTCGAGGGGGCAACCTCCAAACCATACAATAAGACTCAAATGCTCAAATGATGATGAACTACTACCGACAATCCCCTATATATACTATTCATATGTTATGGCCATAACCAAGGCCAGACCTACGAAACATGAGAAAGTATAAATGATATAGTAAAATGGTATGGTAAGCCACAAGTCAGCTACTCATATCCTGATACAAACAATAGGGTAGGGGTGTAGCAATTTTCAATGGACACCCCTAATTATAAATCCCAGGAGCAATACAAAACATTAAAGTTTCCCAAGATGGGTATCTAAGAGTTGGGTTGATTCCAAGCTGGTCATATAGAAAATTAATGAAATTGAGTTTTTCCTGATTAGATTAAACCTACGCATTAGTTCAGGTAAAACTTGGTAAATATACGAAATTAGCTCCTCGTCTTTGTGGTCAAATTATAATAGCATAAAGACAAATCATTAGATTTTGATTATGGTAGGGTTTAAGCCCACTTTATTAAAGGGTGCTACAATTTTTAACGGGGTCTAAATTTTCAAAAGTGTAAATAAAGAATTAAATAATTAAAAATAAATATAGATAGCTATTGATGGTCAGGAGCTAATCCTGGAAAAGGTCAGTCCCAGGAGTCAATGGACTTCCTTATGTGGGTATCAACTTCTCCACATTAAGAAACTATTAAAGTTCTAAAAGTTAATGATTAATCAAAATAAAATGACAGTAAATGGTACTCTATAGTTATTTGTAGAGATATTATTTGAAGGTCTTAAATAGTTATTATAAAGTTATTTATTCAAGAGAAAAAGACAATCTCGAAATCCTTAAAGTCAAAAATACAATAACTCTAAATAAAAGAATTAAATTCTAAAGTATTAAATAAAAGATCTCGATCTCATCTTTGAAAACAGGGGGAGTTATGGTACAATGGCAATGACTCTTTAAGGTGAGCTCGGGGAGGATGTAAAAAGTTAAATCCCAGTTCTCAAACTCCTTATTGGAAAAATGAGAAGATTATAAATGTATGGTAATTGGATGAGACCCGTTACCTGGAACAATCATTTACATTAATTGATGAATTTGTTTTTATGAAAAGGTGTGTCCTTTACCAAACCCACGCGATTTTAAAATTTATTTATAACCCAACAATAAATGGAGCTATAAAGGATACCCGGAATCCTTGGCAAATATCTACTAAATATTAGTAAATTGATATATTTGGTAAATATAGGGTGAGCTAAAATAACAAAGAACAGTCTCATGTGTCAATGAGAAGGGTAATTGTGTGGGTGTCAGCTTGATTTGATATAGTATATTTTTGATTATGGTAAAGTAATTAATGAAAAGTAATGGTTTTGAATTTGAGAGGTATGTTAAGGTCTTGTTCAACTTCCTAAGAGGCCTAGGCTAGGAAAATGGTGATCTCGAATTTGTCGGTGTGATCGTTTTAATACTCCTCATTAGGATTCTCATATGTCGTTGAGGATCAAGTAATTGTTATTTGATAGAGTGAAGGAATTTTGGTGGACATTTGAGAGGGGCATTCCGGAGGGGTGTCCTAACGTGGAGGTATGTTGAACTGCTATAACACTAAGATGGTTCCTGGCCATGGGCAAGAAGATTGTATTTGTTACATGATTTCCTCCTAGATACCTAGAACAGTCATTGCTTGAGGTGATGACATGCTTTGGTATCACTTAGGAGTTTCCTGAGCCACACATGATTCCTAAACCTATGATAATTCATATGCATAGCTCTAAAGAAAATCGGGAATCGTAGGGAGGATTTGAGGCACACAGAGTCCTCCCCATTGTGTTATGTTTAATTTTTGAACTGATTAATTGATTGATTTGGTTTAAGCTAATGACTTTAGGAGGATTGTTTATAATGGTAAAATGATTAGTGATATATATAAATGGACAAAAATTCATATCATACATTTTTTGTTAAATACCTATCGATATACATATATATCCATATATATATATGTATGTTGTATAACCTATTGGATGCTAAGCTCCATATATATATATATTGTGTGTCGAGTCAAGATGTGCCAATAAAATCGATAATGTATTTAAAAAATTAAAGCATAACCACTACATGACTCAAAATATTATGGTCGATCGCATTACACTACGAGGACGTTAAGCTAAAAATAGCCCGATTTGTTAGTATAGCCTAGCAGCCTCTAACCTGGAAAAAACTGTGGCTCCTCAATTGATCTAAAATCGAAAGTGTTATACTGGCATGCCTCATAGATTATTTCACCAAACATACAACCTTCTATGTGTTATAGGGATTACACTATAATGATTTTACATGTCAATCGTTGAGAATCAAACTAGGTTTATTCAAAAGGAAATTATATCGTAACGGTCACTGAAGCTACACAACTTTTTCTTTATTGATTGTGATTCAGATTTAGAGAAATCAAATTCAAGGGAGAGGTATAAAAGATAACCAATATATTTGGAGTTTCCATTTGAATGTATAGAAATACGTGTAGAATAAGTGAAAAAATATATATGACAACACTCTATCTTTTGCCAATAGGATACCTTACATATCAATAATAATGTTTAAAAAGAATTATATCCTAGATGACTACAAAGCTATGTGAATTTTTTGTCATGGGACTTATAAATAATAATGGATTTTAAAATTTAGGATAGTGATTAAAATATTTAAAAGACTCATGAGGAATAATGAGATACCAAACGGAGATGACACCAATGGGTTATAAACAGGTGTTTACATTTTTCCCTTTTTGATGAGAAGGTATAGGCACGGGATGTGAGACAAAAACTAGTGCTAGACAACCCTGTTTTATATGGGAGGATAATGATTTTCCTTCAAATTGATAGCGGATGAAGTGCGTTGGAAGTTTGAAAAGATTTGACATCGAGAAAAAATGTTTTAATATTCCAAGTAGGAATTTGGAAAGGACCATGCATGTAATGGATGCATTGTAATAAATAACCTAGGAATCTTGCAAATAAACAACAGGGATAACACGGCCTCAAGGGGAAGCCCTACAAATAATTGTTTTAGGCACGATAACTATAATGGAGGATCAAATGGGAACCTCATATGGCCCTTGGGAGCACAAAATGGGTCATAGGAAATAAATTTTATTTTTGAAAAATGAGGATGATGCTCCAATTACTAGTTAAAACAACTTAGATTACTAAATATAGAGCTAAGATGAATTAAATGGAATCACATGCGATTTTGGTTAATCGCTAGCAATTACATGCATCATTGGTGATTCCAGCGCAAGAAAAATATGGCCTTTAAAAGGGCAAAAAGTTAGTATGGTAACTTGTTGTTACCATGCACGTTTAAGAGAAAAGAACTATGTCTATTAACGGAAAATACCAAAATGGAATCCGTGGGAGGAAGTAGGACACAATGAAAGCCAACACTAGGAATGGTAGGCTTATTTTTTTGTATTTTTTATATGTTTTATTAAGTTTTTATTTTAAAAAAAATCACCCGTTTTAAGGCATGTTCACCTAATAGCAGGAATCGCTAATGATTTGGTAAAATCATTTGTGATTTATTAAAATGCTAGCGATTTCAATGAAGCACTGGTGACTAGGTGCTTTATGTAGTATGTTTTGATTAAATGTTGTAAGTTGAGATTTTTAGTAAGTTGCATTCTAATGAATGTTTTAATGTCTTTGTGGATGCAAGTGAGGGACAAATTGACTATATGAGACTGGATCTCGGTTATCTTAGATGATGTGCAGGTGTATTTGTTAGATAATGATTGAACTCACTCGGAGGATGTTGGGCTAGGAGGGACGCGTCATTATAGATGTATCACAGATAGAGTGGATTGTTATTGGATCTACTAAAGAGACGGGATCATGTGATAAGGACCTTTTGGCTACCAATGAGAGAGATGGCCATCAAATTAGACATTGTGTACAAGATTTCGAGGTTGCTAGTATATGTGATATTAGGTATATCTGATAGATGAGATGGAGAAGCCACATGTGATGCAGCGATTGTATGTTGATGAGGTTGTTTTTTCATCAGATGGATTTTCATAAAGGGGCATTGTATAACCCAGAGACAGAGGGTCGAGCACTCATAACTCTGATGATGATCACTATCAGTTGTTATGCTTTTCCTGACTCTACTAGAGGTCAGTTCTCTTAGATGTTGACATGAGTATTAGCATATATGATGGAGTAACTGACTATATTTGCATGTGCTTTTGCATTACGTAGCACAAATTTATAGAGAGTTGTGGTCATGGATGATTAGTAGGAGGTTTGGTATTGATGTGGGGTTTTTACTACAATGTTGGCCTTATGAGCACATTACGATGGCTCAGTCGAGGAGTTTACCATGGGGTGTTATGGCAATTCTTCAGGAGATCACTAGATTTGTGTGGTAGAGATCAGATAGAGGAGATGTGAGGCAAGTGAGCGGTGAAGGGCATTATAGGCAACTCCTAATAGGATTATAGGGTGGAGATGAGAGATGGAGTCCCTATATAGGGTTCCCAGTATGACAAGGTGAGGATGGTGATTCGATAGCCACCCAATAGGGTACATGGGTGTAGGGAAGACGGTCGAGAGAGTGGGAGTTGATCATATTTGGTTGTGTCAGGTGATAATTTGGGTTGATACAGGATGTTCTTAAGGCGGCTACAACCTATAGGCGTGACGATGGTGATGTAGACACACACATTGCCAAATGTTACATAGATTTTCCTCATGATAGATGTGAAGGGTACAGTTGGGTTGGATGATCAAGGTGTACCCACAATAGTGGATGATGTTGGATTTATTGAGGCTTAAATTATATGGAGGCGAGATCAACTTGCTAGGGTTGATAGGCGTGTGTGAGCTTGCGTGGATGTGAATCCTTAAGAGGTTGTTAGCGAGGGTAAGGGTAGAGAGGAGGAAGACATGGTCATGGGCATTAGAGGCCACAATAGAATATTAGAGGCCAAAAAGGCTACATTGGTGGCAGAGTGAACTACCTTGACAACTGAGAGAGATGTAGTAGCTGGAGACTGCGATGGATTGAGTCAACGGCTTGCCACTATACAAGCAAAGTTGACACAAGCTATTGCAAATAAATATCAGTACCGATGAGAAAGAGAGGCCTTATGAAAGCCTTCAGGGTGACTAGTACCTCAGTATCTGGTGTTTGAGCTACGAGAAACTCAGGCTTAGGTTCAAGCGAGTGGCCAGATGGGGCTACCAGGTGGTGTGAACATGGAAAACTACTAGTCATTATGTGAGGAGCTATACTATTATGAGGAGATAGTGTGACAAATGTTGCCAGATGAGCCTCGTTATACAATATACTTAGCGCGGAGGTAGGTAGTACCTTCAGGTAGTGCTGCAAGTGTGGGCCAGCCACCATGGGGTTTAGAGGGTGGTCTTAGTAGATAACTAAATGGAGGTGTTGGTGGTGCAACAGGGAGCATTAGGATTGTTTGTTTAACAAATATTTAGTTTACTCGGTAGATTTGTGTAGATTGATGTATAGGTTGTGATGTATGAGATTATTTGGAGCCTTTTGACTCGATGTGTGTGTGTGTGTGTGATTTTGTCATTTTGATTAATGTGTTTGTTTTAACACGAAATTATTATATATATGAAGTTATTATGAGATGAGATGGTTTTATATGATGTTTGATTTGTGTTTAATGATGATTTGAATAATGTTTTAACGTGCTATGGAATTTGACTTTTAGTTATTGCAAAAATGGTGATCTTGTTATATGTTTTCAATGTGTAGCTTCATCATAGTCAAGAATAAATGTGAATTATTTTTCTTTAGACTAGATTTGATATATACGTGACGGCAAGTTAAACATGTACGACAATGCACTTGAGGCCTTGTGACAAATGTTAACATGTAACTAACAATAATTAGTCACATAAATGGACATAAAATTTATATGTTTTCCTTTTTATGGCTTGTAGGCTTATGCCCCAACTTATACTTATTTGTGCAAACTGATCAATGTGGGAAGTTTGCTCTTATGAGAAAGTTGATCGATGTAGGAAGCTTTCCGCAGATGATTTTGGTATTTTGATTTCGTGACAAAGGTTGATCAATGTGGGAAACCTATTTGGAATAATATGGGTGGCCATCATTTGAGGGAGTGATATATGACTTAATTGTTTATTTTTATATTTGTCCTTTGTGGGATCAGTCTATTATTTGACAATTGTCCTTCAAGGGATCAATATTTATTTTTAATAATATAATTTAATAACTTTCCTTTAAGGGACCAGTCTATATAATACACATCTATTTGGGTATTTTTGATTTTATTTAAGTTGAGGGTAGGCCTAGTAGACCATTTAAGGAGGGAAAACTATGGTGTACAAGCTACACATGCGACCCTTAACATGTTTTCAGTTGGTAGATAAAGGGTAAATGTGAGTAATGATTTGAGGGGTTCTTACTTAAGAGGAGCTTGTCCATATGGAAATGTGATGAACAGAGTTGTGGTGCTTATCTTTAAGGTCATATATATAAGATGTTAACGTTAGAACACATAATTCCAAATCATTACGATAATGAATGATAAGTTGGAGATGTGATGGGATTTTTGATGTGAAGAAATCATCATGTTAATAGTAGAAAGGTAATAAGTGCATGGAATTGAGAGGCTCTTTATCAAGTTTACCATCAAGGGAAGTTAAACGATAGGCTTCTGATCCATATATGTGAGTGATGACATATGGACTAATCCAGTTAGGGGGAAAAATTTCCATGTTTATTCCTTTCCAGATTAGTGACATTTTAATTCTCTTTAAGGACAAGATCAGCAATGTTAAAGTCATGTTTTTAAAGATGTTTGTTGTATGCTTTTTTGGTGCATTCTTGATAGACTTGATGATGTTCGGGGGTTGTTGGGCAATGTTCATCTAATAATTCAAGTTGTGTTAGACATACTTGATGATAATCCTCATCAGATAAAAAATCTCTGAGGGATACACAAAGAGATGGAATTTGAACCTCAAGGGGTAAAACTGCCTTGGAACCATAGACTAAAGAGAAGGGTGTGACACTAGTAGGAGTGCGAATAGTAGTTTGATAAGCCCGGAGAGAAAATGGAATTTGGAGATGTCAATTCATACCTGGTTCATCAACAATTTTCATAAGGATTTTATTGAGGGTTTTATTAGAAGCTTATGCTTGTCCATTTACTTGTGGATAGTAAGGGGGTGAGAAGATTAATTTGGTATTGAAAGCGGTGCATAATTTCTTAACATATTTATTTTTGAAATATTTTCCATTATTTGTGACAAGCTTATATAGAATGTCGAAATGACATATGATATGTTGAAAAATGAAATCAACAATTTTGTTTGCATTAGTGGAGGTGAGGGGAATAACTTCCACCCATTTGGTAAAATATTCGGTAGTAGTGATGATGTTTTGATGAGTGTGGATTAATAAGTCCTATAAGATCAAGCCCCCACTGCGAAAAAGGCCAAAAATCCTGAGAAAGTTGTAGAGCTTGAATAGGGACATGTGTGAGATTAGAATGTTGCTAACATTTGACACACTTCTTAATGTATTGACAATAATCATGGTTAAGGGTAGGGCAATAGTAGTCTATTCGCAAAATGTGTTTAGCAACAACTAAGCCACTAAAGTGTCCACCACATATGCCATCGCGGACTTCTTGGATAACTTTGACAGGTTCACAAGATTTTAGGCATCTTAGGAGGAGGCTATAAAATCCATGTTTGTAGAGAATACTGTTAGGGTAAACATAGTTTACCTAGGTTAATTTAGCTTAGGTAATTTAATTATTAAATAGTGGTAAGTTGTTACAAACCATATTTTAATTGTATTTGGGAATAGTATTCCTGTAGCATATTGTTTGGGTTGTTATATGGTTCAAACCATATATTTGTAACTATATGTGCACGAGCAGGTTTATTGTTTATTGTTTCAAAATCCTGTTTGTTTGCAGATGGTTGTTCAATTCCTATAAGAATTGTAGCACATTCATTGTAATTTTGATTTGATTAATTATTAATAAAAGTTTCAGTCTTCCGTCCATGTTCGATACTTTCATTTGGTACTAGAGCTGGTTAATCTGGACCTGTGAGTAGAGAAGGTTGGAGAGAGAGAGCAGATAAGATTAAGGAGCTTGGAGAAGCATTTGCAGTAATTTAGAGCCCGTGCAGCCTCCTGCAACTTCCCAACCCAATCTTTGCCTCCCCACAACCCCCTGTTTGATCTCCAGGTAAACAAAAAGCAATTTTTTTTGCCTTGGGGCCTCCTGCACCAGGAAAATTTGCTTCCTGAAAGCTAATCAGAGTCGAGAAAAAAAGAAAAAAACATTTTTTTCCCCAATTAGGGGTTTTTCCTCTAGTTTAGAGGTGCATCTAGTGACTCCTACAGATAAAAAATAGCTACATTTGGAGGTCTTTTGCATCCTGCATTCTGAACGAGCTCTGCACAAAACCCCCGACCGACTTGTTTCAAGAGCTTGGACTCGAGTTGCATTGGCTTTTAAGAAGGATTGAGCAAGCGAGTTGTTTGAAGAAGTTATGCACTCATCAAGCTGACTGCGACCTAAACAAAGCCACATCTAAGCCTGTATTCAGGTTATGTTGGTCATCCACCGATCTCCTAGGTGAGTTTCATCTTTTTGCATCCAATAAACTCTGTAGAACCACGCCAAGCCATGTTTTACACTCACCCTGTACACAAAAGGCCAAGCCATACTATGCATTGCAACGAGCCCCCTGATCGAGTTCAGCTAGTCAGATCGGGCATGCCTTCTATTACATCTAAGGTTGAGTCCATGTAAGGATGTGTTGCAGAATTGGATCAATGATCTCTCAGCATCCATGGTGCTTTTGCAATCGAGCCATCACATCATCTAGCAGACCCTACACAAAACTCAAACAATCAAATAAAATGGCAAAGGCATATCCAAAAGTAGCATCCATTTTCAAAAGGTGGAGAAAAATCAATAAATAGCAAAGCATTGAAAACTTTGCAAAGGAAAAAACATTCGTGATCCATTTTTCTTGTGCCAAGTTGCCTTAAAACTACCCTTCCTATCAATGCAGCCAAGAGAGTTCCAATTTGTCGCTTCTCCATTTTTATTATAAAATGGCTAGGCCTTTTGCACTTTGTCTATATACTATTTGCTTCATTGCATATGCAAAGCCTCGGCAACGACTACTTGTATAGTCAAAAAAGCATTAGAACTAAGAGGTGTTGGGTTCAACCCACACCACACCCATTGTTTTTTAAAAAAAACTATAAGAATTTGGCAGATTTTTTAGCATAGACCACCAAAATTAGGGCCAAAAACATCGCTAAAGCCCTTAGTCCTTATTAAACAAGCCACCATTTTTAGCAGAGAAAACCTTATTTTAGGGTAAACATTTTTTTTCTCCCAAATTGCATATTTTTTTATTCTGGTCAACATTTTCCAAAGGTGGGGTGGCTGAAAACTGCATTTTAAGACATTTTTTTTTGTGGTTTTTTGCTCATAAAGTCGTATTGCTCTCCGTAGGCCACTAGGTCCTCAAAAAATAATTTTTTTTTCCTATCATTCAATTTTTTCAGAATTTTGAATGTAATTGTATATTTTAGTGTATTGTACTAATTTGTAGATTGCCATATTCAACCACAAACCATTGTAACTGGTGTAAAACTGGCAGAGATTTGTACTCAAAAATATTAAAATTTGGTTATGTATTACTCACGAGATCTTCAGATCTCATTCATAGTGTTCGGTATAAACAATGCTTTTGGGAAGTGCTTATGGGTAAAGCCGTTGCGACTAATACTACACTTAACGCCTAATATAGCTACAACAATGTCGTTTGGGAATCGGCCCTTTAAATCGATGGGGAGTAATAAGGACACACTGCACACACTTTGAACCCTCTCCTCCATCTGTGAATGATTGCTCGACTTAAATCCAGACTTAGAAATTATTTGAGTATATAGTGAAGTTACACATGCATATGAGGATATTTCTTTGAGCCAGTGTCAATAATCACACAGATCCCTTTCAATACTATCTTGGTACCACGTATCAGATTCTTTCACACATGTTAATGCCTCTTTCACGTATTGCTGAGTATATAGAAAAGGAAAGCTTCTTCCACTTACTGACATGTATATCACATATAAAAAGGTTTGGTATATCGAACTGACAGTATATAGATTGGGAGACTGTATACCTGGAGTGATAAAATCCTTACCCTTTGTCAGTTGATTCTGTAAAAAGGGCACCAATGCCCCCATGTTCTTTCTTCCAGATTCTCAATTACTCAGAGGAAATAACTATGCAGCATGGAAGACAAAAATCAAGACAAAACTTGAGTTTGAAGAGATTTTGATTGTTGTGAATGGTACTGTAACCATATTGTAGACACCTATAATTACGCCCAAGCAATTTAAATACTTAAATTGCGCTAATTATCCCCTTTCTCGCAAATCAACGACATATCGTCAAAGGCACTCGTTTTCCCTCATATCATCATTAATTAATTACACTAAGCTAATTAATTAAGTTTCCTATCCAACAAATACCCTAATTAACGACCTTCCATTAATAAATCACCCCTTCTACCTAGACTAATTAATTATTATTAATTAATTAGCTTTCCCTTCCATTTAACCAATAAATCAATATTTGATTGATTTAATCCCCTTATAATAGCCTAAATCGCACTAATATTCTTCTAATTGGCTTCTATAAGCTTACACCTACCTATTAATTAATCACCTTTGATTAATTAAAATACCCCCAACTCCCATGACTTGCTAAACATGTATTAAACCCTTCTAAAAGTAAGGTTACCTTTAATAAAACAACCTTATCCATTCCTAATCATGTTTTACCTTTATCCCACATTCATGAGAATGTGTTGAATCCTTTATCCTTTGGGCTATATAAAGAGCCCTCCACCTACCTTTTTACTTACACCTAAACTTTCTAAGAGAGCAAATGCAAAGCATATAGCAAAGAGACTAAGAGCTTGCACCTTGCCCTTTTGAGAGTTCATCATCTTGAAGAGTTAAGCCTTTTTCTTAAAGTGCTTGGGTCATATGGGAGGTGTCAAAAGGGTCTTGTAGCCCAACTTTGATTAGCCCCCATTCCTGCGTTCTTGGAACATTAAGGACAACTATTTTGATAGCCATGGAGCTTACTTAGGTCCATTCATTTATTTGTTGTTAGAGAATAGAGGAGTTTAGATATTTAGCATTGTTAGTTTCAAAGTTTGTATTTATGAATGCTAGCATCTAACCCTTGTTTAATTCTTATCATGATGGTGTTTATGCTTTGTTTTAGCTAAATTGTAGAGCTATTTTAGGTGGTAGTCCTTGCTTCATTTGATTTAGCATTAAGCAAAGTATACATGCACACACATATCAACAATTGATACAACACAACAAAAAGAGTTTGATAGATCCGATCAAAAGGCCAAGATAATAATCTTGTTTCTAGTGTCCGACAATGTGCAACCCCACATTTGAGATGCCAAAACAACTAAAGAAGCATGGGATAAGTTTAACACAATATACGAGGCTAAAAACAAGAATGTCATACTGAATTTACAGAGTCAGTTACACACATTGAATGTTAAACAAAATGAAAAAATAGAAGCTTTCTTGCAAAGAGTTGTAGAGTTGAGGGCTTCACTTCTAGCTTGGGGAGAAGTGGTCATTGATGAAGCTCTCATTCCCATTGTTTTGAGAGCCCTCCCTCCTTCATACCACATTTTTGTGACAACACTCAACTTATCAGATTAGACAGTAATTTTTGATAAGTTGGTGAATCTACTGCAACAAGAGGAAGACATGTACAATAAAGATGATGAAGAGGAGTAAACACTTTCTTCTCATAAAAAATGGAAAGGAAAAGGAAAAGGAAAACCTAATTCCTCTCAAAAGTCCCAAATCAAAATCACCATCAACAAGGGGACAAGAAACAAAAGAAGAAATGTTCTATTTGTAAAAAGAGGACATGACCTGAAAGATTGTTGGTATAATACATACAAGAAAGGTTCATCAAGTAATTATGGACCTTAACACCAACAATATCATAAGGGACATTCTAATTATAATCAAGGGCAGAAAAAGGGGAACTAGAAAATAAAACCCCATTAGCAAGGAAATATTGTTTAGCAAGAAGAATAGTCAGATAATGAAGACTTCTTGTACATTGTTCAATCAAGTGAACCTTCCACATCATCTAGTGATGTCTGGTATATTAATTTGGGAGCAACTCAATACATGACAAGCCACAGAGACTGGTTTACCACTATGAGGGACACACCTTCAAAAAACCATGTTTCGTTGGGTGATGATTCTTTGTACACAATATAGGGGATTGGGAACATTTCTCTTCCTCTTGGTTCACGCAATTGTAGATTATCAGATGTACTATATGTCCCTGGGTTGACAAAGAATCTACTATCAGTCAGTTAACTCCTAGATCTTAACTTGAAAATTGATTTTGATACTCATTCTGACAAGAAAATGTCTTTAATTTGAGACAAATCACGAGGCTCGAAAATAGTTGCAAAAGCCTTTAATGTGGGACGTGCGTTCTAGCTTGATTTTGTCCATAGAGATGATCAGGCATTTGTGGCTAAGAACTCTACCTCTACATAATTGTGGCATTGGAGACTTGGTCACATTAGTTTCAAGTATCTCAAAACACTTCACCAGTATGACATGGTAAAAGGATTGCCATCTCTCCAGAAGGATACATATAAGTGTCCTCACTGCCTCCTAGGAAAAAAATAGAGAGCTTCATTCCAGAAGAGTACTTATCGAGCTCATGGGAAGCTTGATCTGGTTCATGTCAATCTTTGCAGAGCAATGCAACCAAGTCATTATGGATTCCAATACTTCATGCTTTTTGTTGATGATTTCTCACGAAAAATGTGGATTTTTTGTCTTCTGTAAGAAAAGTGAAGCTTTTGAAAACTTCAAGAAGTTCAAAGTGGCTATTGAGAATGAAATTGGTTGTCACATCAGAACTATCCACTCAGATCAAGGGGATAAATTCACGAGTGATGATTTCAAATCCTACCTACAAGATCACGGGATTTGTCAACAAATGCCTCCTCCACACACACCACAACAGGATGGTGTTATTGAGAGAAGAAATCATACTATCATGGAAATGGTACGATGTATGATGGATTATTTTGGGCTAGCAAGGACATTCTGGGTAGAAGCAACAAAAACAAAAATGTATTTGTTAAATAGAGTGCCCACAGTTGCTCTTAATGGAGTAACACCACAAGAAGAATGGTAAAAAAGGAAGCCATTTGTTGTACACCTCATAGTATTTGGGTGCAAAGCAAGTATGCACATACCCAACAAAACATAAAGAAATTGGATATGAAATCACAAAAACTAATCTTCATTGGGTGTAATGAAGAAAATATTGGGTACAAATTGATGGATCCAAAGACCAGGAAAGTTTACACTAGCAGAGACGTTGAGTTTTTTAAGAAAAAGGAAGCAGAGACTCCTCCTCTAGACTCACCTCATGAATATTTTTCACCAGTTGTAAAACCAAAAGTTGATGTTCCCATAGATGATGAAAGTGATGATGGGTATGATGATGATAAGATAGAACCACAACCCACAGGAGTAGTTCAGTGTATGCCCAAGTGGTATACTAGCATGCTACGAGATGTAAGATTGGATGCTCCACCAGATACATCCACCACTGGACCATAAACTCATAGTAAAGCAAGAGAAGAAGTAAACTTTTCTTTGATGAGTAGAGCTTTTGAATTTGATGAGCCCTCTATAGTCTAGGAAGCCCTATAGTCAAAAGCTTGGAAAAATGCCATGGATGTCGAGTATAACTCAGTGATGAAAAACAACACTTCACAACTTGTCGATCTTTCACCAAGGAAGAAACCCATTGGATGTAGATGGATATTCAAAATAAAGTATAAAGTAGATGAGACACTAGACAAGTACAAAAAAGACTAGTAACAAAGGGGTACACACAAAAATAAGGCATTGACTATGAGGAGACATTTTCTCCCACAACTAAGATCAAAATGATCAGGATGATCCAAGCCCTAACTACATAGTTTGGTTGGAAATTCCATCATATGGACGTAAAAAGTGCCTTTCTGAATGGAGATTTACAAGAAGAACTCAACCTAAGGGATATATTGTACCTGGTCAAGAAGCAAGGGTATGTAGACTTAGAAAATCTCTGTATGGCCTTAAACAGGCACCCTTAAACAAGGATGATATCATTTCGACATGACAACTCTCGGGCTGATGCACTATTATCTTGGATTGGAAGTGTGACAAAAGGAGAATCACATATTTGTTTCTCAGTTGAAATATACCAAGACGACGCTTGAGAAATCCAAGATGATGGATTACATACCTATTGCTACACCTATGGAGACGAGACTCCAATTATCTCGTTTAGATCCATCTCCTGCGGTAAATGCCACTCTCTATCGGCATGTGAGTCTCATTTACCTCACATACACTAGACCATATATGAACTTTATAGTGAACTATCTTTCCAGGTTCATGCATGAACCCAAAGTTTGTCATTAGAAGGCAGGAAGGCGGATCTTGAGATATCTCAAGGGGACAATGGATCTTGGTCTAAAATAAAAGAAGAATGACAACTTCTTAACATGATATTTGGATTCAAATCATGCAGGAAACATTCATGACAAAAAATACACTTCAGGGTTTGTGTTCTTTTGGGATCTGGATCGATATCACAGGGAGGCAAGAAACAAAACTTTGTTTCTCACTCTTCCAAAGAAGCCGAGTATCATTCTGCATGTGAATTTGTCTGTGAAGCAATATGGCTACGTCACATATTTGAAGGAATTGGAATACCACAGGACAAACTGACCACCTTGTATGTTGACAATGAAGGTGTTCTCAAACTTGTTCGCAATCTAGTTTTTCATGAAAGAACAAAGCACATTGAGGTACATGTACATTTCATACACAAGCATGTCTTGAAACACAATATACAACTTCAATTTTACCCAACAGCTGAACAACGAGCAAATATATTCACAAAGTCACTTGCACATGACAAATTTAAGTTGTTCAGAGTGTTCCTCTCCTCATCTCTTGAGACAATGCAAAATTAAGGGGGGGAATGTTAGGGTAAACATATTTTACCTAGGTTAATTTAGCATAGGTAATTTAATTATTAAATAGTGGTAAGTTGTTATAAACCATATTTTAATTATATTTGGGAATAGTATTCCCATTGCATATTGTTTGGGTTGTTATATGGTTCAAACCATATATTTGTAATTATATGTGCACGGGTATGTTTATTGTTTATTGTTTCAACATCTCATTTGTCTGCACATGGTTGTTTGATTCCTACAAGAATTGTAGCACATTCATTATAATTTTGATTTGATTAATTATTAATAAAAGTATCAGGCTTCCACCCATGTTCGATACTTTCAAATATCACCTATGATGACATATTGAATAGTGCGTTGCATAAAGGATATTTGACCATTTTTGGATAAGTCATAAGGGAGTTTATATTGAGAAAGATAGTCATATATTTGTGTATACTAAATATCTGCCTCACTACTTTAAATGTTATTGATGGAAGGGAGTTCGTTCTTATAAGATGGTTGTTCGAGCTTGTGTACAATGACGAAAAGTTTAGAATCGTTAGTTGACGGTGGTACGAATGAGGTGAGATAAGCCATGGTGTCTGTGAATTTATTATATGAACGAGGGAAGGTATGGATAGTATAACTATCAAATGCGTCCAAGAGGAAGGCAATAATGGTTTTATATTTTTGTAGTATTCCATTTTTACATTGATAGACTCCATTGATCTGATTGATAACGAGCTGAGAGTCCCAAAATATGTCTAAAGTTCTAACACTGAGAAATATGATTGTCTATAGACCCATGATTAAGGCTTTGTACTCTGCCATGTTATTAATACATTCAAAATTCAATTTTAAGGGGATAAGATTTGCCCAAAGAGGTATGATGACAATACCAGCTCCTCCTCCTTGTTAACATTTAGATCCATCAAAGAAGAGGGTAATTTTAAGAGGAATATCATCTTCTTGATCAAGGGTATTGATACATTCGTTAGGAAAATGTTCATTAATGGGTTGATTATTAGGAAGAGGGGCTTCAGCGAGCTGATCAGTGATAACCTATCCCTTGATAGATTTTTTTGGGATGAATTCTAAGTCAAACTTTGTCATGAGAATGAGCCATCAAGTGATGTGATGGTTATGATAAGGTTTGGAATGCAAAGTTTTGAGAGGATTAACATTAGCAACAATGAAAGTTTTATGGCTGAGCAGGTAATGGTGAAGTTTGGAAGTTGCAAAGTATAAAGCACAACATAACTTTTTGATATCAGTATAACGAGGTTCATAATCACGGAGTGTTCAAATCAAATAATAAAAAACTTGTTCTTTCCTATGCTCATCTCGATGTGCAAGCATGGTCCCAAATTCATGATTGATAGTGGATATATATAAATAAAAAGGTTCACTCTCGCGTGGAGGTGTAAGCACAGGCGGCGATAGAAGATACTGCTTAAGTTGATTAAATGATTATTGATAATCATTGTCCAAGTTAAAGTGAACATATTTGTGAAGGAGATGATGAAAACGTTGACATTGGTCGAATAATAGTGAGATAAAATGATAGACTAATTGGAGTCTTCCTTTGAGGCTACATAGTTTCTTAATATTAGACGGGGGTGACATTCGATAATGGCTTTAATTTTGGTATGGTATACTTAAATTCCTCTAATGGATACTATAAACTCTAGAAGCTTACTGACTAAAACACCAAAGAAAAATTTAGGAGAGTTAAGTCGGAGGGAGTATTGGAGGAGACGGGAAAGAATATGACGTTGAGGACATTAAGATGATCCTGCCTGTGTGTAGATTTTCCAAAAAAGTTGTCTATGTAGTCTTTTACAGTTTTATGGAAAAGGTCATGGAAAATATATGTCATCACATGTTGATATGTGGCCCATGTGTTTTTTAAACCAAAGGGCATTACTCAATAGCAGAAGGTTCCCCAAGGGGTGATGAAATATTTTTTTATGTTAATCATGAGGTGTTGATAAGAATTTGATTATAACATGATAATCCATCCATAAGGGGACAACATTTCATGGCATGCTATGAGATCGACAAGTTGATCAATGTTAGTAAGTGGAAAATCTTCTTAAGGACATGCAAGATTAAGGTCTCAGAAATCGATGTAGTTATGTAACTTCCTTGAGGCTTTAGTCATGGGTACTATGTTGGAAACCCATTGTGGATAGTCAATGGGGAGGATAAAGTTAGTAGAAAGAAGACATTGATATTCTTCTTTTACTAGGAGAGCAATGCGAGGATGAATCTCACACAAATATTTTTTGACTAGTCTAGTGATGGGAATAGTGACGATATTGTGGATGACGATGTTAGGGTTAGGGCCAGGCATGTCATTGTAGGAACATGCAAAAGCTTTATTGTGTTTAGATAAGGTGTGTTGGCATGTGGTCCTATTAGGTGTTTTCATTGATGAAAAACCACATTAATGAAAAATTGAATGATGTATTAGGGTCATATAATGATGTACATGATGTTGACATGATTGATTCAGATGTGTTATGTGCTGGTACAATGAGATTCAACGAGGATTGCTTGCTCTTGCAAGCCTATTCAGGTGCCTAGGTGATGTTGCATGATGGTATGAGATTATTGGATGACTTGATAAGCTTATTTAAATGATGGATAATAGGTTTTGAGAGTGCTTTGGACACTCACATCAGTGGCATGGTGCAGATACAAGTGATTCACTATGTTACAAGTGCTCATTTGGAGTAGGTATGGTTGCTTGGAGGTGTGACAGTGTGTTTTGGAGATATATGAGCTCATGGAATATTGAATTCAGGTATATAATGGTATATAAGGTATGTTTTGGTCATTTACAGAGGTTTTATGATGATTTATTGCATTCTTTCAGTTGACCCTAGCTTCTTAAAGTGAGAAACAAACAGGTAAGAAAAGGTAAGTCTGAGATAGGATGGAGAGATTGAGGTATGGTATTCAAATTATGATTATTGGATATGTTAGTGTGATGTGTCATGGTTCTTTGAGAAAAATTTCAGGTTTCTAGGATGTGAATTTTTCAAGATATGATGGTTTATGTGAGACAGAGTCAAGAACAAGTGTAAATCTAGCTCGAATTTGAACTTCTGATGCTCCGTTGTGAATTGTGTGCTTTGCATGGTACCTTTTGGATTTAAAGGATGTTTCTATGTTGAGTTTTATAAGGTTTCAAAAAAATAATTTAGGTCATTTTATCTTCATGTTTTAATGAATGAATGTTAAGAAGATAAAGTGGTCTAAAACCCTAGTTAAACCCTCTAGGAGCAGTTTGCCAAAAGAGAGGTTATAGTGACCCAATTTTGATTGGTTCATAAAAATTAATGATTTTATTTTTTATATGACTCTCTTATATTTCCATAAATGTATGGTTGAGGTCATGGTGATGAGTGGGCCCCACTCAAAAAGGTCAGTTTATGAAGAATAAGGTTTTGGGACAAGGTTGTACAAAGGAGTATCATGCTAAATTGATGGTGCATGGAATTTATGTGAGATAGATATTGATATATCCATGGAGGTTTTAGGACATGTTATTGTAGGAACATGGTCATTTGAGGTCCATTCAGGTTGACTGGTCAAAGGGCAGTTTTGAGGTCTTAAAAAGCAAGGTTTAGTAAAATGGCTATGTCCTGAGCTACATGTGAATTTTGAAGATGATTCAAGTTGCGTTGGAAATAGGATTCATATATATATTTCCATTTATATGATATTTTTCCTCATGATGAGGTAATTTGAATAGGGGTTCACAGGTCATTCTTTGGATAGGAATATTTTTTCCAGTGCCGGACATGATGTGTTTTGGTGCAAGTTTGGAGTTGTTTGAAGAATGATATGGATTGGGTGATGCTTGATATCATCTGTAATGTGAAGAGGGATGAATTTTGAATAAAATTAATCCATATTTATGTAATTGAATGTTTATATAAATGTTTTTATGAGCTAACCTTTGCAAACAACATTTTTGGTAGGATTGATTTGGTGAAGACAAAAGTAGCTGTGGTTTAAGCATAAGGTTGATTCACAGGATTATAACTATGCTTAGAAGTGTTCTAAATGTTTTTAAATTTCCATATAGTTGTTACATGGCATGGTTTGGACATTAGTTAAAGTGATTTGGTGGCCTAATGAAGTTTCCAGGGTGTTGAAGGGTGTAGGAAACAATTGTTTTGAGATTTGCAAAGAGTACTGGGCCCATTAAATGAAATAATTTGATTGTCTGAGATAAATTTCAGAATAATGCATGAATGTTAAATTATATTTTAATCATGTGTAATGGTTTATGGGTAATGAATATGTATGGTTTTGATGTAAGGCCAATTTTTATCTTTGTGCCCATGGGGTTTTGAGCTGTTTTTGGCACATGTAATGAGGTTTTTAGTTAGGCCGACCTAATTAGGTCACTTGTGACTATTTTAATTCAAATTTGGGATGTTTTATTTGATTTATGGGTCAATAAAAATGAGGGGAAAAATATTGTTTTTGAATTTTAAATCGTGAGAAGCTTATAAAAGCATATTTTTGGGTGCTTTTGCAAGCTAGTTGTGTGTGTGCAAGGTGAGAGACCTAGGTGAGAGTTGATTACAGGTGTTGAAGCCATGAATTTGAGGTTGAAACAAGTAGTTTGTAGGTTGATAAAAAACTAGAGAACATGTGTGTAAGGGTTTGAAGATTTTAGAAGTGATTGAAGAGCTTGTTTTGTGAAGATTGGTCACCTAGGGTTTTGGTTGAAGAATTAGCTGAGATATCCATCAGTTGTGGAAAAAAAAAATTAGAGATCAGATATTCATAAGGTGGTTAAATGGGTGCTTGATCATCTTGGGGGGTTGTAGCCTCCTTGTGGAGTTGGTGCTTCAAAATTAGGGGGTGATGCTCCTCGTAGGGTTGGTTCTCTACTAAATTAGGGGTTGATGCTCCTTGTGGGGTTGGTACCTCATTAAATTTGAAAAAAATCAATTAAAATATTTTGTTTCATTGGGTTTTCTTCCCCCAGAGGTTTTCTCACTTATAGCTTGTGTTTATGTGTTGATTCTATGTTTCATGGTTGTTTGCATATTTGATATTTGATGGTGTACACACATTAATCTATGGATAAGTGAATTTGTGGTTTTTTGAATAATATGAAATCTGGTTTAAAGTTTTATAAGGATTGATTCACCCCCCTCTCGGTCCATTGTGTTTCTAACAATTGGTATTAGAGAAGGCTCTTCTAGAGAAGTTTGATAACTTGAAGGAGATCTTCTGAAGCACAAATGGGTGGTAAGAAGAAGAATTCTTAGAAAGGAAAGAACTTTGAAGATGACTATTGTTCTACTTCAAGTGAAGTTAATAATTGTTTAGAAAATTTTCTTAAAGTTTATTCTACCCTATGAGTTGTAACTTGTGAATTTGGAGAAGGATTTAGTGATTCAGATTCTAATGGAAGAGTCACCTTGGGAAATAGTAAAAAGGGAACTTAATCATGCTACATATGAGAATAAAAAGCTCACACAATAAATTGATGAAATGAAGAGAAACCATGAAGACTAGTTTAAACCCCTTGAAGGAAAGTTGAAGAATGAGAGCAAAGAACATGATGAGATCTCAAGGCATCTTGAGGAACAATTAAAGAGAGTTGCAACCAGCCTTTAATCCAAGGAATATGCTCACGAGCATAGTCATGTTATTCATATTTTGGAGTTAAAAATGGAGGAGTTGTCTGAAACTCTAAAGTTCAAAGAGGAAGAATGTACTTATTTGAAATCACAAGTTGCTTTACTTAATGATAGACTCAAAGCTGAGGAGGATGAGTACATCAAGTATGAAATTGGCATGAAGTATTTACATTCAAGACTTGATTTAGTTTCAAGAAAATTTAAATGTTTGAGAAAAGTGCAAATGACCTAGATAATCTTCTTGGCCAACAAAGATCAATAGGTGATAGGGATAGTTTGGGATTTAATGAGGATCTCAAGGATAAAGAATTGAAGCAAGAAGACATGGTTTCAAGGAAGGAAGATGGTGAACCAAGTACCAAGGAAGAAAATAAGGTGACTCACACCAAGGAAAATGAGAAGACCAAGCCTATTATGCAACCTAATGCATCAAGGTATGAAAGATCATTCAATGGCTATTGTTTCTCATGTCATATTTTTGGTCACAGAGCTAGAGATTATAAGAAAAGGTCTCTTAGGAATGGTGTAGGATCCTTTCATGGTGAATGTAATTCATGTTATGAGTATGGTCATAAAGCCAAAGATTGTGGATGGAATCTAGGAGTTTTTGAGCCAAGAAAAAGTAAGAGGATGTTCATCAAGATATCTGATCCTAAAGATACTCAATCACAAGAAGACAATAGAAGTGAGTTTGGTAAGAGTGTTGTATGCTACAATTGAAATAAACTAGGACATGTTGATAGGTTTTGATTGAATGATCCACCTAGACATATTGATAGTTTAAAGAGGAAGAATACAATAGTGTGCTATAACTGTAACAAAGTTTGTCATGTTGCAATGGATTGCTATCAAGGTGTCTCAAGTCAAAACAGGGGTTTTCAAGGTCCTAATGTACAAGGAAGGGGTATTCAAAGGCCTATAATAGATGAAAATGGTCCAAGAAAGACTTGGAAACAAAGAAGAGATATTCACACTTCAATGAGAGCTAGTGATGGTGGAAGGAGAGGTGTGTTACAAAGCTCATATCAAAAAAGAGAAGAAGAAGGAGTTGCTCAAGAACCTAAGGGGGCTTGGGACCTCTTCAAGACCTTATTTTAGGTCTTCATAGTGATCATATACCTTCACTATGCTTCTTGAAGGTGTATAGGTGCATTTGAAGCAGTCAAGTGAGGGGGAGTTGTCTAATTTAATGTGTTCCTCCTCCATAAGGTCAAGGTATGTTGATTTATACTCTTGTTCATGGTCTTGTTGGTTCATGATGATTGTTCTTGTGTGAGATGTATTGATCTCAGTCTTGGGTCACTAGTAGTGCAAGTATGATGTGCTTAAGGCTTGTGTTTGCATCACTTTAGTATTTGGTCAATATGAAGTTGTAGTGTATGCTCATGAGGATCTCTGTCATGTCATATGGTGAATGTAAGTGGTTCTGAATTCATGTAAAGTGTACTCTCAGTCCTTGTATCAAAGCTTGATAATGTTAAGAGTGTATGAGTCCTATGAAGTATATAATATCTTGACTATGTATTATTGTTGTCTTTGAGTAATCACTGTTTGAGCCAAATTCTAAAAGGTGTTTAGTGTCATGATGTACTGTGGTGTATTATGATGTCTTAAAGCTTTGCATCAATGTGATATGTGTTGTCCATCTAAATATGTATAATGAAATTCATAGGATCTTGATGTAT
Source organism: Taxus chinensis (assembly GCA_019776745.2). Classification (NCBI taxonomy): domain Eukaryota; kingdom Viridiplantae; phylum Streptophyta; class Pinopsida; order Cupressales; family Taxaceae; genus Taxus; species Taxus chinensis. Next base: position 679,685,035 of record CM034148.1, read on the forward strand.
CAAAAATGTGTCTTAGTTTTGTGTATTGTTCAAAAAGGTGCATATATCTGTAAGTCTAAGTTGATGTCAAGAGAGTTGTTAAGCAAAGATTGTGTGCTCCAAAATATCATGATCACGTTGTTTTTGTTAAAGTGTGTCATGTATCTTTGTTGTCTGGGTATGTCTCATTAGAGAAAATTTAGTGGTTGGTGGACAATGATAAAGATGTGATAAAAAGTTGACAAGATTTTTTCAAAGTAAAAAAGATAGCAGAGTTTGTGTTACAGGGTATGAATAGTGGTTGTGAACTTTGTAAGAAATTTGTGGTTTGTGTAAGTTAATAGGATTGTTTCCACCATTAAAAAGAGGGAAAAAGAGTCACATTTTCAGTAAGACTACTCTAGTACACTAAAAATGCATGCGTGGAAGTTTTAAAGGAAGAGGGTTTGGTTTAGGAGCTCTTATAAGTGAAACCCCTGTTGTAATCTTGCAAGGTTCCTGAGTGATTTATTTCATCAAGGAGAGCTAGTTAGTTGGGATAGTCCTCACTATGTTGTATGTGTCCCTAAATCATGTTCAAGAAGGGAAAGTGTGTGTCTAAAGCTAGTGCAAAGTTGCTCTATCTAATTTTGTGTTCATGTCCATTCAAGAGAAATGTATGGTGTCTAAACGATATGTTACAGGTTGTACATCTACTACACGGTTCCTAAAAATCTCAAGGTGACATATTTGAAGGTTATAAGAATATCAAGCAAATTCAAGATATATCAATAACCTATAGAGAACTGAAACAAAGGGTTTCTTGATATTTGTAACGTATGTTCAAGGCAAGATTTCAAGCCTCAAGAGCTAAGTGCTCTATCACAAATGGTCATTTAATGTCTAAGTAAACTCAAGTGAGAACCATGAAGTATGGTAAGATACATGAGCTTGAAAAGTCTGTGAACAGTGGAAGCAAATTTGTACGTGACATGAATGATGACATGTTTTTTATGAAGGTTTGAGATTTGTGTTGCTTCCATGTACTGTGTGAAGGTTGAGTTTAACTAAAAATCAATAAGGATGTGGTCTAAGCTTGTCTTAGATAGGGTTATGAAGTATTTTGTGGAGGTTAAGAGTTGGGTAATTATTTTTAAGAGTTTCTAGGAAATTGAGGAGGTATTGTGAATTATTGATGGTTATTACAATGAAATAGAGCTCTGACTAGTCTATATTAGGATAAATTGACAACTTACAATGGTCTAAAGGTCCAATTGTTGCTTAAGTGTTCTCGTGATAGGGGAAGTGCATTAATGATAGCCTTGGTGGTCTATTGATGGTCTGAAGTTTCTCTATGTCTCTATGTTAAGAAAAGTTGCTTCTACAGTGCTCTCAAGGTTGTTCAGGTGTCTCAGTTGATTGAGAATACAATATGCTCAGTAAAATCAAGGGGAGCATATATGAGTTCCTCAAAGACGGTAAATATGATGTTTCTAGACAGAGTAAGATTGTCTTGTCCTTTTACGTGACTCCATGTGCAAGAAATTCAAATCCATAGGTTAGATTTTGTACAGCTACAAGTACAAGAGGTAGAGGATGGTGTTCTTTAGAGGTAAGAAATGTTTATTAAGGTGATTCATGATAAGTAAAGTAACACACAAACCTATCTACATGTTTCAAGAAGTATTTGTTGTATGTAAGTATATTGTGAACTGAGCTAAGATTAGGCATGATCAATTTTGCTCCCAAGAACACCCTACAGGCTTGTGTTTACTCAATGAGGTATGTTGGTGGTATAATTGATGTGGTTTAATGCCTTCTCTACTTTATAAGGTGATGTAACCTAGAATTTACCAGATAACATCCTAGTCACGCTGACACATCACTCAGCCAAGACTGAGTGCTCACCTGAAGCACGCAAAGGTACTAGGTCCCTCTTTAGGGTTGCTGTAATAGGATATTAACATGATGAAGGGAGAAACATATAGATTCATAACTAATCCATCATTCTATAATGCATGCTACCCTCAGATCTATGAAAGAAAAAGCTTAAACAGTAATCATGATTGAATTAATAACATGCACTATTTAAATACACACGGAATGACACTTAGATTCAGCCAATATCTTCCATCTATTAGTAAATACAGAAGCTCCTTATAATATTGTGAATCTATACTAATGCGTGTATGGAACTGATTCAATGATTCAGTCATATGCATATATTCTCTGTTACACATACATACATCTCTCAGTCATACATCCAGCTCTCTACTATGTACCTAACATCACATATATATAGGGTGGGGACTTGCTCTTCACCACTTATCTATTCCAGAAATAGGCCGCATGCTATTAATAGCCACATGTTGTTTACATCATAGCCACACATGCAAGTGTGCTATCTATAGTCCTCTTGTAGTTAACTGAAGTGTCAATTCTATTCTCAGCTTGTCTCCATGCATAAACGCTTTGAACTGCTTCTCCAAAGATAGGCAATGCATGGTGCACATGTCTCTGCATCGTTGATGTGTTCCACACACCATCTTCTAAAAATAGGTCTTCATGTTCAAAATTAGCTAAGTCCTGAAATCTAAACTTGCCTTCTGCGTGCGGGTCCTTCTTTTCCTTCTGTGCCCTTGGTTCCAGGCCTTCTATCCAGTGTGGACTCTTTGTGTGGTTTTTGACAAGTATTCTTTGATCAACATTACCCCACACTAATCTCATTATCGTCCCAATAATGGGTATCTCCAAAATTTGAAGGAAAGAATAGAAGAATGGAAAGAATAAGAATGAAAGAGTGTAGACAAATAAAGAATTTTTATGAGGTAACCTCCTATGTATCACTTTGCAGTATCAACTCTGGATACTCCTTTATTTTGGCCTCTAATACCTACTAGTCAGTGAGTGCTTGCTTTTCTTTTTCTAGGATATCCACAGCAATGGATTCCAACTCATCCCTTGCAATTTTGCCTTTCTCATTTTGCAGAACCAAAATAACATTGGACATTGATGTCATTCTACCTTTTAAAAGGTCCATCTTCTACACAATTAGTTTTCCAAGCTCTTCTAACTGAGTCTTGTGTGGCTCTTGTGCTACTACCAGGGCCTCACACTTCAGTTTAACCATTGACAATCTTTTTGCATGGCCCAATGTCTCATCTTTCATCACTTTCTGGACCTTGTTATTCTTTTTGAGGGTCTTAAATCTTGATGTTGATAAGCACCTCTGGAGTTGTGCATACATTTAAAGCATGGTCTGCTTTCTTCAATACTTCTTGTAATGCTTCCAACAACCCTTCATAAGATGTAATTTTTCTCATCATCGATGCTTTCTCTCAATCGACATCTTGTTCAGAGCATCTTGGAACTTACATACGCAGAGTTTCATCTTCAAGTACCGAGTCCACCAACTTTCCCACATAGTGTATCACTGAAGGAAATGTCTGTGGTACCTTGGACTCCAAGTGTGGCCTTGCTTTGATTACATTGTCCCTAATCTCCTCTATGATGCTTATGAATGCCTCGTTCTTCTTCTGTGCAAAGTCCCTCTCTTGTGTTATGTGCGCTATCTGTGTGTCCTTTATCTTCAACTCCTTGTGCAATGCTCTAATCGTGGTAGATTTATCCATGTTTCTTCTAGCCACCTCAGCAGAAAATTTCACTAATGCATTGCTGACCTACTTATCTGACATGACAATAGGCTTTACTGTCATGTGTCTAGCTTGAGGTGCCTTCTTCAGTCACCTCGAAACACATGACTCTTCACACACATCAAAGTTAGGTTCATCCATGTGGGTGTGCATCGACCATGATAGTTGCTTTCGAGTGCGCATAGTCGCCATATCCTCATCCATTAACTCCCAGCCAAACAAATCCTTCTACGCTATTGTGCTCTAGAAGCGGGTGTAGACAATTTTTCCTCCATCCTCTGCATACCCCATGGCCATTGGAATGTGCTCTTCACTTTTCCTTCTAGACCTTTGTTTCTTAGGAACTTTAGCCTCCAAATTTGGGGCTTGTGTATCCATGTCCTGAACATCCTCTGCAACTGTCTCCTCTGGTCTTTTCTCTTCCTCTTATTTCTCCTTTAATGCCTCACCTTGTTCTTCTGTGTTCTCTGGAAGTATAGGAGAATTAGGCGCACTTTCCTCTGACTCTTCCACCTCCTCATTCAACTTCAGTTTCCTCCTCTGCGCGGTAGCCTCCTTTTGTGGGGAGAGTCTGGGTGATTTATGCATAGTGGTTGGAGTAGCACCTTGGATCCTTGTTCTCCTAAATACCCTTTTAAACCTGTGCTCCCCTTGGACTGCATTCACGTCCTCATCATCCCCCTCTTGTGGCTAAGGTGGTGTAACGGTGCACTCAGCTTCACTCTTATTTGTAGGATGTCTCCTACCCCTATGCTCTAAACCACCACTATCTTTGCACTCCTCCTCTTCATCATGCACTTCAATTGGCTCTGTGGGATTAGGCGCTGGGATGTTCTCCACTGTATGCTTTCCATTTGGTGGTGCTGGAAGTGTGAAATCACCTTCCACATATTTTTTATTCTCCATCTTTGGCTTTAACTGGAGATACACCAATGCCACCCCCACATCTACTACATCCAAACTTATTGGCTTGATATTCAATACTTCTAAAATGATCCTCTCTGTATAAGCACTTCTAAAATGATCCTCTCTGTATAAGCATTTCTACCAGGATACACATACTTCTTCCTCAGCGTATGGTAATCGCAGTCTACCTTATCTACATTGAAGACTAGTCAGCACGTGTCTGTAAATCTATGAACAAATGCTTGAAAATACCTTGCAGTGAATGTGTAAGGCAATTTGCACCAAGGTCTTCAGACTCCATCTTTCATTGGGAAACGTGTATGATTTAGAAATGCTGATATACAACAAACTGAACTTGTTTCCCTACCACTGCTGGTAGGTCCTTTGGGATGCGCCACTCTTCCCCAAATGCCATGCGGACCCTGTCATACCACTTCTTTGCCCTTTACTTTACATCATCTGTCATGGCCCCCTTGTATAGGTACTTGCTGAATCTTTCAGCTGGGGACTTGTTCTCCATGGGGCATTCCCATAATTTCTCCTTGATCCATCTGGTACTCCAATCTCCATGAATACCAGTGATAGTAGAACAAACCCAAAGCTGATCTTCCCTCCTGTGTGCGCTTCTTCGACTATTTACTTTTCAATATAGCCTGCAATGTTGTAGATTGTCCCTTTTGACATCTTACGCGCCACATGTAACCACATAGTATTTACTTGAGACCAGCGCTCTTGATCATTGAACTTGGTAATAAGGTGTACTGCAGCTTGTACAATTAGATAGTTCTTCAATTTATCTATGTTCATTCTGCGCGGACCCTTCAGGTATCCCAACTCCTGTTTGGTCTTTACAATCACGACTTTATCTGCAAGATCACCTTTTATATTTTCTCCTGTGGCCTTCATACCTGTAACTGATGAGACTAGCGCAGATGATATTCTAACTTTACGTCAGTAAAATTATAAGAAGTCTTCGTGCACCCTGCTCATGAGCCACTGATACAAGGGCTCATACTTCCTGAAATATGGTGGCTCATATAACTAGTAGACCCCAATTCTCTTCAAAATATTCTCACCTGCATCGTCATATATTGGCATGTCATCCACCGTGCACTTGTTCGTTCTAGCAGTGAGAAAGGAATCAAGCTCCTTCTTGTTCTCCGAAGTCCTATGATTGTATTCACTCACTTTTCTCTTTCTAATGGGTGAATCCCATTCTTGGTCCGACGATGACTCCTTCTGGATATTGCATCTCTGAAAAATGGCTTTCGGGTGCCATCTCTTCCTCCTAGACAACCACCTTCTTCTTTCCTTTTACTGCTGCTGTAGATGCCTTCTTTGGTGCCATTTTTTTACCTTATAAATGTCTCCTCTTCAACTTTGTAACTCTGGGAATCAAACCCTAGCTCGATTCAATCATGTCCTAGGTGGAAACTTCTGTAACCTAACTCATTTTTTGTCTCCCTACTTTGACTCAAACCCTTCACCACCGGGGACACAAGCTTCTTATCACACAGATCTGGTTGTCATGCTTGGTTTTACACCCTTCGCACCTTAACTGATCGATCGGCTCTTCCACTTTTTTCTTCAAATAGTCTTAGTCGCAATGGTAAAAATGAATCCACATTCCATCCTTATATATAATTTTTTTAAATTTTGATGCATTTATTGCTCCTTCACCTACTAAATATCCCCTCATTCATTGACCAAATCCATTCGTTCCGTGCGGTACATCTTCACGCCCAACTATAACCTTCTAGCATGCCTTCCTACCCTCTGGTCACAAACTTTGCTTCAGTGTGTGCTATTGCACCCGAGTACCTCATCACTATACCTTCTCCTGGTAGCTAACATGGCCTCCGCTTACCTCGCGTTATACTGTTCTTTCATTCATCTCCATCCTTGGTCACTTTTGAGAAGCAACATTCTTATTTTGACTTAAAGCACACCCGTAACATCTTATTCCTTTCACCTTTCAATTCCCATAGTCTTTTTCTTGGATAACTACAACCCACCCCACACGAAAAGTATGTGCAGTCCTATGTGCATAAACATTCTTCATATAGTAATTAGCTTCATGCGCATAAGTTTGCTTATTACAAAGAACAACAACTAAATTGACAAAGCATAGCAACAATGAAGGAAATACATAATTGAAAACCTAAGCTAAATGGCAATACTGCCTTATTACAAACACCAAGAAGACTTATTTATAGTAGGGCTTCAGCCTACTCCCGTTAAAGTAACTGGGTAGTCGTGTTCCATCAAGTGCTTCTAACTGGCAAGCACCTGATTCAAGTATAGAAGTGATAACATACGACCCCAACCAATGTACTTTGAGCTTGCCTAGATGGCGCAAGAACTTTGAGTCATAAAGGAAGTACCATTTGTCCAATCTCAAACTTCTTATCCCTTATGTTTTTGTCATGCCATGCCTTCTGCCTGGCCTTTTCCTACTTCTGAGCTCCATCATGCTATGGCTTGACGCTCATCTAGTTGAATCATCTTTTCGATACGCTCTTCTAAAGCTTGTTCATCTGCTAGACCTCCAATGCGCACAATGCACAAAGAAGGTAACATAAATTCTATAGGGAGAACAACTTCCGCGCCAAACACCAACTGAAATGGTGTGGCTTTATTCAATCTCTTGTAAGTTGTTCTATATGCCCAAAGAACAGCTGATACTTTGTCATCCCAATCATTTCTTCCAACATCACAAATTTTTGTCAAAGTCTGGCTCAAAATCTTGTTGAAGGCCTCAACAGTTTATGTTTTCCTGAGATGAGGTGTAGTTTTATGGTGTGCAACCATAAACTCATCTAATAGGATCCTGATTGTCTCATTCAAAAAGTGTGTACCTCTATCACTTGTCAAGCTTAAGGGACATCCATATCTTGTAAGAACATTATCCCACAGAAACCTAGTTGTTGTAGCTACTGTACAGTCCGTTAGTAGGTGTTGCTTCTACCCATCGTGTGAGATAATCTGTGCAAGTAATGATATAGCGTGACCCTTTCCTACGCGCAACTGGCAAAATAGGTCCTACAAAATCAATGGCCCATTTCTCAAATGGTTTAGCACTAGTAATTGGTCTCAAAGGCATCTCATCTCTTTGCCTTGGTTTTCCTAGGTGCTGGCAATGATCACACACCTTACAATATTATTTACAGTCCTTGTACAATGTCTCCCACCATAATCCAACAAGTAGGATCTTTCGGGCAGTCGCATCACCTGCATAATGGCCTCCTGCAATACCACCATGAGCTTCTTCCATAATATCCTTTTGCTCATTTTCCAATACACAATGGCGTAATACTTCATCTCTACCTAGCTTGTAGAGGTCACCACTGATTAACATAAATGGTGTTGCACGTATAACAAGCTACTTCTTTTCTAATGCTTTCATTCCTTCTAGTGTCATACATGTTCATAGAAGGACAACAATGTCTTCTAATTCCGTGGGTGCACGTTGTAACCTATATAATTGTGCATTTGACATTGTCTCTTCAATTGTCTATGCATCCTCTCCTGAATTGATTCTAGATAAATGATCTGGTCTAGAATTGCTTTTCCTTGGCCTCACCACAACTGTGAATTCAAACTCTTGAAATAGGAGCACCCATCTACATATGCGCCCCTGTAAGATGGGCTTGTTAACCAAGTACTTCAATGCCATGTGATCTGTATAAAACACAAATGGTGTTGCTAACAAGTACTGTTGAAACTTGTACAATGCATAGATCATTGACAATGCTTCGTGCTCTGTAATTGTATAACTCCGTTTAGTAGGAGTCAACTTCCTACTAGCAAAACAAATTGGATGATCTATAATACCTTCATCAAGTTGAGCTAACACAACGCCAATGGCCATGCCGGAAGCATCCACATGCACATGAAATGGTTTATCCCATGAGGGAAAACGTAGAATGGGTGCGGTAGTAAGTTTCTATTTTAATATCTCAAATGCACGCTGTTGCGGTTCTCCCCAATAAAATGTACCTTTTCCCTTTAGTAATTATTCCAAGGGTGTAACAATTTTGGCATACCCTTTTATGAATTTTCTATAATATTCTGTATGACCTAAAAATCTGTGCACCTCACTTTGACTGGTAGGCGCTTCCAGGCCTAAAATGGCTGCAACCTTGGCTGGATCAACTAGCAAACCTTGCTTGTAGATTATATGTCCTAGCACTATCCCAAATGGTGTAGCAAATATTCACTTCTTGATGTTCAAAGAGATACTCAATTGTCTACATCGTTCAAACATTAAGCGCTGATTGTCACAATGATCTTTCACAAGCCCATATACTGTCCAATCATCTAGGTAGACCTGTAGGAAGTTGTGAATAAAGTCTTTAAATGCCTGAACAACTATTCATGAAAATGTAGTAGGTACATTTTTCAATTTAAAGGGCATCACAGTATATGAAAAACTAACCCATTTAGTAGTAGATGTTGTCTTTTTTTGATCCTCCTAAGCAATCCTAACCTGATGATACCCAAAAAATCCATCTGTGAAGGAATATATTTTGTGCTCTGCAACTCCTTTTAGTATTTCCTCAGTGAATGACATAGGGAATGGATTTGTGAGGCATGCAACATTCAGCTCCCTGTAGTCCACACATATCCTAATCCATTTGTCCTTCTTGATATCGATCACCATTGGGCTAACCCATTTTGACTCATCAATGGGCTTGATAATTCTAGATTTTAACATTTTATCAATTTCTTCTTTTACCTTTTTGTGTAAATTAGGATTCATTATGTAAGGTCTCTTTCTAACTGGCCATGCACCATCCTTAAGTTTGATCTTCATTTCCCCAAGTGATTCATGCATGCCTTTAAGTTCATGATATCCTCGAGGAAATAAGTCCTGATAATCCTTGAGTAACTCGATGATCCTTGCTATCTCTGAATCTGACAAGTAATTTCTAATTATGGTCTCTTTAGGCTCAACCTCCGAACCTATATTCACTTTATTTTTCTTCATGGGTTCATGGTAGGCACGCGTATCCTTGTCTGCACTGTCTAAGAGCTCACGCACCCCATGTGAATATTCAATATCCAGGCTCTCAACTTCCTCGTCATCCATGATGTAAACCATCTTTCCGTTCTCTTTCTGATCAGGGGATAATTTCTGAAAGTTCCCTAAACATCTCTAAATGGTGTCAGTGTAGAAGATTATCTCGAGAGCTTTCCAACGACTGTGAGAACACGACAAACAGACATCGGGAGCTCTAGATATGTTCGGTCAAAGTTCAGACATCGAGAAAGTCAAACTATGGTCAACTGGTCAATATTGGACCGAATCGCACTGTGACACGTGGCTTGCCAACACTCGTCGATTCGCTCGATTTGCCTACTGGGAGACGACAAGTGGACTGCAAGATTATTGAGTTAATTATTTCCATGCCACATTGTATGGGTTGAAATAATATTATTTTGGTAAGGTCACTTTCCAAATGCCACATGTATATATTAATGTTTAAAACATTAGTATTAAACCATGTTGTTGCTAAGCACGTGGGTGGTGAAGCGGTTGTTTACGAGGCATTAAGTCCTAGCCCACGTGGAAGAAGGAAATTGAAGCGGTTGTTGGGGGCAGTTATAAGCCCAACGTGGTCTTTTGACCACTTCATGCGTGGAAAGGCTTAATTAAAGCCTTAAACAATATTCCCTCTCCTTAGCCGCTCCACATGGCCGCTCCACATGGGATTTTAACCCATTTAAAAATACAACCGCTCCATATGGGATTAAATCCCCCTAAATATGCACGGGTAAGGCTAAGGTTAAAAATAGCCTTAGGATTATATGTAATCCCATCAACTATGCTACGAGATTAGGCTAATATTAGACTATGGATAACATGCAAGTGCATTATTTTTGGGCCCTAATTTTGTATAATAGGGAACCCGTTCATTGTATTGGACACACATTAGACACACCGGTGCAACGGAGACACCGATCCCGAGCTTATTATTTGTTAAGCTTATTTGTGGGATGTGTCGACAAGTATTGTCTATTGGCCTATTATTTTAGGCAATATTAGATGGAATATTTGTGATTGGGAGTGAAATGTAAACTACCCAATAGGCCCATTGAGCCACACCAATTACTTGTAAATCCTGGATTGTCGACCGGAGTGCTAGCTTCCCATTGTTTGCGTCAGGAAGGCCGATCACAGCCGAAGGAGATTGTGCATCAAGAAGGTGGAAGTCGGGTGCTATTTTTCACCCTTGTCATATGAAGGTTTGGTGTACTGATAGGCAAGTAAAATTCCATTAGGTTTTCTTGTGAAAGTACTATTGTAACTTACAAGTTTTGACTAGTGGAACAGTTCGACCACGAACCTGGAGACGTAGGCAATTGCCGAACTCCGTAATCAATCTGTGTGCAATTGTCATTATTGTCTTGCATTATTTTTAAATTGATTACTTAAAAGGAGTAAATTATCGACAAATAATTAAAGCCTATAAGGGTCCGAGATCAGGTAGTAATAATCTGGTTATTTTCGGATCACTTTCTCAAGGAAAGCATGTTCAAGTAGTAAGGAGTCCATTTCTTCTTCCTTTTCAAAACATGCTCCGAACTCTACCTCACCGAATAATTCCTGAATATGCTCTTCTACTTTTGCACTATCTCCCATAGTTAAATGCTTGGCAAATTTAATGCCTCATCTACCGAAGGTTTAGTTGAAAAGTAGTCAAAAGTATGGATCATTTCTGTAGTCAAATCTTGCTAGTTTCTAGTTTCTCGATGTAGTTCTGCATATACACACCAAGCACGTGCACATCCTTGTAACATAGAATACAATCTATCCACCCAGAGTGAAGGTGGTAATGCTTCCTGTCATGCTGTCCAAAGTCTCTCACACTTCTGAATGTGATGCTGAATAGGTTGATCACCATGATAAGTGCATATTTGCATAGGTGCATTGTCCTTATAAACCTAGATAGACAAAGCTATTCCAATCTCTTCTGAGTTTATAAGATTATCTCTGTGGACTACCCACCAGTGCGCTATTGTCCTACGTAGTGTATATACTAACATATCTCTCCTTGTAATTTAATCTGTCCATTGTGTTTCCATGGCCTTTAGAAAGGCAGGAAGATCTTCTGTCCCTGTATACCAAGGTACTGTGCTACCTATCCGTCGAATTGAATGAAGTCCATTTTTGCGTAACCATGCTTTTCACCTCATGCCCTACTAATTCATATGTACCATGAGCCCAATTATCACAAGCAATACTCATAGTATCACTAATAGAATGAGAATCCTCCCATTGTAGGATGCCTTCTTTTGATGGCTCATTGACCTCGGGGTCCTGAATAATGCGTACATAGACTTTGTTTAAATCCTCCTCACTTAGAGGCTCAACATATGGTGTAGACTTTCCATCTATCAAAGGTATCACAACCCTTTCCTCTTGTTTTCAAAGCTGATATACCCCTTATTGAATCTCAAGTCAGCATTATTCACATAACACCAAGGGCGTCCAAGTAGGGCTGGAAAATTGTCTGCTTCTGCAAGTGCTAATACCTCAAAATCCCCAGTGAACTTGGCCCCTTGTATAGTTATAGATGCATCCTTCAAAACTCCTATGGGAGTGGCCTTAGTCTAGTTTTCCATAAATAACACATTAGATGATGGCTGCAATGGAGGCCTCCCCATTTGTACCCATGCATCTAATGTAAGCACATTTACTTCCACACTTGTATCGATCAATATGTTGCTCAACAACCACCCATCCACAACAACATTCAGAGTAATTTCTTTGTCATAGTCAATGCTATCAGGGGGAATATTTACATGCAGAATCTGCCGTCCAGTCTCAATACTTGCGCACAGAGTGTTCCCTTTTAACCAACTTCCTAATAGTGGAATAATGTTCTCCTGGCGCAACATCTTGCACACCTCCCGCAGATCATCGATATCAGTTTGGACTGTCTCTGATGCTTTCTTTTGCTCCTTTAAGTATTGTATCTCACCCTGAAGATTCCTTAGCACTTCCATGGTATCCTGGTAAACTTCCTTCTGATGAGCAGGATCTGGGTACCTCACATGCAAAACCTCCTCCTTGGTGATCGTAGGCTTCTGGTGCAATTCCTCTCTCGCACGTGTTACTTCAACATGTGTAGTAATCTTCACTGTCAATGCCTCAGGTCCTTCTGCTATCTTGGGCATCCACTGATCTTCTACCACGCACTGGATTCTAACCATCTTGGTGCCTTTGTTTTCTTGCTTATGTTGCTTACTCAGATGCTCATATAAGTCTGGGCACTCTTCATAGCTATGGTTCTTCCACAGAAAGAACATGCAATATTCTGAGGACATTCATGCCTATAGTGGTCAGGAGATCCACACGTATAACATGTTCCACGAGGGAACTCACCTCTTCCTCCACCACGGCCTCATCCTCCATATCCACCATGATATCCACGTCCCCTTCCACGACCTCCTTCAAAATGCCCCTCATTCTTGTCATAGCGCATTTGATTATGATCCTGATCCTGGTGCTCATTCTTACCCTTAGAATTATCTTTTATACTTGTCTATCATACCCCAAGGTCTATAGCATCATGGATCTGACCAATCAGCCGACAATCCTCAGTATCATGGGTCGTGGACCTGTAAATTTTACAAAAGCAAGATACATTCTTCCTTATCACACGCTGTAACAAAGGATAGTGACTAGCATCATGATTCAAATGACAGATCTCACAGTCCAATAGTAATGAGCGTATAGATCTGTGAGGGCAACTATCCTTGGTGTGACCTTCCACTTCACAATCTGTACACCAAATTCCTGAGCACGTTTCATGGGCTGAATTTGTTGATAGCTTCTCTAACTGCTTTTCCATAGCTATAATATGCCTCTAGGAATGGACTAATGCCAGTGTCAATGCTCCCAACTGCCTCAGCATGCAAAGCTACTTCCAGTGCTTTGCATGTGGATCAGTGTATGTCTTATGTGACAATGCCCTTCTAAAAGGTGTAATCAATCCTCCAACGAACCATTGTGCATGTTGGCTAGTGTGAATATCATAAGATAGCTTAGATAGAAGTGTCTTAAAATGAGCATCATACTCACGTACACTCTCAGTAGTGCCTTGCTTGATATCCTTGAGTGCACTTATACTCTTCTGCTCAAACTCAGGGATATGGAACTCTTTTAAGAAAGCATCTCTCAATGTTGCATAATCCACACAAGTTTGATCAGGGTCAAACTTCCTATACCAGTTGTGTGCATGCCCCTGTAATGTAGTGGTGAATTGACTTGCCTTTTGCTCAACAACCATGATCCCTTTAGCATGCCATAAGATTTCACACATATGCACATGTTTGGCAAGCATCCTCTATACCTCTATATTCCGGGAGACGAAGAGACATCTCCATATAGATATTTTGTGGTTGCTGCGGACCTTGACCACCTGATCCAGAACCTCTTGTGTTCCCTCTACCTCCAGAACCACCAGATCCACCAGAACTAGAACCACCTATACCTCCTGATCCACCACCTGTAGTTGGAATAGGGCCTGTAGATGTACTCCCCTGTGCTCCGACAGTAGTACTATACTATACCCCTACAGTCTGTGAGGTAGTTCCACTTCCAGAGGTGAATCCAACATTCTGCACACTCACATTCTGTGTGGATGATGCACCTAAGAATGCTCCTCCAAATGACATTGAAGTCGTCTGTCCTGCCATTGATGTACTTGATCCCTGACTTACTCCTACTCTCCTACTTCCCAAGTTAGTTTGTTGGTTACTTGTTGTACTAGATACTGAAAAACCAAGTGCAAGGGATAGGTCACTAGGTGGATTAAGATGCACGCCTGCGGTCCAGGTAGTCTTTGCTGGTGCACTTCTGTGTGAGGTTGAGGGGGGATCTCTATCATGCTTTCCAAGATGGGGGAGTTTTGATGCTCTGGCTCCACGTCTTCTACGTGAGCTACAAATCCTTCACGAGCCATCTCTCTCCTCAATGCCATACTTTCTTGCAATGGAATGTTGCTTCTCTATCTCCCTCTCGCGCCCCTCATTATACTTAAGCCACCTTTCCTCTCTCTGCCTTTCTGCCGCTAGGTCTGCCATCTTAAACCAAACCTGTTCCTGCCCTCGTGCATGGTGAAGTTTAGTTAGCCATCGGTTTACTCTCTAGGTTCAAAGTTACCATCAAGATCTTGATCGCCAGTGGAATACCTTACAAATATGTTCCTCTTGGATACCGCAAAAACTGGAATTCAGCTACCTCTGGGCAAGAGTACATCAAAATTGAATATTCCAGAATATAACTATTTAGAACACCATGAAACCACGTATCCATAGCATGAGTCCAGATCAGATCAGCATCATAGAGGGCCTTGAAATTCTTCCTATGTCCAGACAAGTGTGTGATACCTCCAATTCCACTGAGATGCATAAGTAGTAAGCCACTCATATAGTTCTACTAGAAAGATAGTGCAAAAAAGATCTCATATAAGCTGTCATACAGGATTCTGTTCTACCCAAGTGCATGTGTTAAACTCAGATCCACTGCTGAACCGTCATGCATATTCTTCCTCCAGATCGTGTATCCATTCCTCAATACTTGCTAGAGTTAACCGGTACGTCTTCATCGTGAACCATCCTGAAAACAACTGAAAAAGAGGTCCCGACAACAGAACCAATGATGCAGCCTAGAATTTACCAGATAACACCCTAGTCACGCTGGCACATCACTCAGCCTAGACTGAGCGCTCACCTGAAGTGCACAAAGGTACCAGGTCCCTCTTTAGGGTTGTTGTAACAGGATGTTAACATGATGAAGGAAGAAACATATAGATTCATAACTAATCCATCATTCTATAATGCATGCTACCCTCAGATCTATGAAAGAACAAGCTTAAACAGTAATCATGATTGAATTAATAACATGCACTATTCAACTACACACAGAATGACACTTAGATTCAGCCAATATCTTCCATCTATTAATAAATACAGAAGCTCCTTACAGTATTGTCAATCTATACCAATGCGTATGGATCTGATACAATAATTCAGTCATATGCGTATATCTCTATTACACATACATACATCTCTTAGTCATACATCCACACTCTCTATTACATCTCATCACACTATACCTAACATCACATATACATCATATATGTAGGGTGGGGACTTTCCCTTCACCACTTATCTATTCTAGAAATAGGGCCACATGCCCTTATTAATAGCCACACATAGGCCCATTTACAATCATAGCCACACATGCAAGTGTGCTATCTATAGTCCTCTTGCAATTAACTGAAGTGTCAATCCTATTCTTAGCTTGTCTCCATGCAAAACACTTCGAATCTGATTCTCCAAAGATAGACAATGCATGGCGTGCATGTCTCTGCATCGTTGGTGTGTTCGCACATGCCATCTTCTAAAAATAGGTCTTCATGCTCAAAATCAGCTAAGTCCTAAAATGCTGAACTTTCCTTCCGCATGCGGGTCCTTCCTATGTCCTTCCGCGCCCTTGGTTCTGGGCCTTCTATCCCGCGTGGAATTCTTGTGTGATCTCTGTACAAGTATTCTTTGATCAACATAAGATCAAACCTAAGGATTGAGAAAATGTGGAGAAAGATCTTTATTCTTAATACACGGACAGATTAGGTCTCATAGAGCCAAAATATTTGAAGATGAAAAAAGACCACATGAAGCAAAAGCTGTCAACACCGTAGTGAGCCTAAAACATGAAGTGAATATGTTACTTTGTTTAAAAGTTGTCTCAGGTATAGTTATAAGCAATTTTTTGATAAACTAAAGTTAGATATTAAACATGTACCTAAAACTATGGTCCTTGAAGACATAAGTGTTTGTTGAAATTAAAAATTGTAGTTGTTATAAGTTTATCCAGCTGTCAAGAAAAAAGTTACATGATCTTAATCAGTATTCCACTATTCTAGACTGGGAAGTTGTTCATTAGGGTATCACAAACCCAGCTCAGTTCTTTGTGAATTGGATGATCAAGGATGCTTACATATTATAACTTGACAGGTATTCTTTAGACACGCCACACATTGAGACTAGAGTCATTACCGGGTTTGATCAAGTAGGGGAGAATATGAATATTAGGATTGTATGGTCATGCAAAAGGCATTTTACAATATTACATCTACGACCTAGTCAACAGTTAGTCTTAAATGTACTGAGGAGTGATAATTAGGGAAATGGTCCTTGGGTCAATTTGGTACGCAGGAAAGTGTATTGCCTAAGCCTTATATTGAGGAGTTAGTGCCTAAACAAGATGGTGTATCTTCAATAATGAAGTAATCTTTTCATATGTTATTTCATGACAATTGTTCGCAAATGTTGTACAGGCCATGAATGATTATTTCCAGTTAACTCTACTACAATGGTTTCCAAGTGGTAGTAAGGAATAGTTAATGAGGATATTGAAATTTAAGTGCTTATTGTATGGGTTTTGCATCCCACCCTCAAAGTGGTTAAGAATCTACTTGTATCCATTTGATCATTTATCCAAATATCAGTGTATGATTAGTGTGTTCTATTGTTTTGTTGATTGATATTGTATCCAGAGATAAGATGCTTGGCCCATTATAGGGGATACAAAAAGGTGCATAGGTGGGGTACGAAAACGTCATGACATCCAGTTTGTTCCATGTTTTAGTTCAAAATCACAGTATTCAACAGCAAGGCTTATGTCATGACATTTGGTACTGATGATTTCATCAAACCAAAGCGTGATGATGAATCATAGGTAAGAAGGTGAATAGTTATGCTTACAGGTTTGCCATTGTAAGTTATTAATGTTAATTCTTAATGAGGTTTAATTTTTATGTTTATTCCTGATATCAATGACCTTAAGACTCAATTGATAGTGTTGGCATGTGGTCCTATTGTGTATTGTCATTTTGAAAAACCACATTAATGACAAATTAGAATGATGGAGTAGGGGTCAATGATGATGTACATGATGGTTTGGCATAAGATGTTCAGATGATGTTTATGATGATACAATGAGATTCAGTGAGGATTGTTTTCTCTTGCAAGCTTATTCAGGTGCCTAGGTGATGTTGCATGATGGTATTATGGATTATTGGATGCTTCAGAAGCACTGTTGACATGATGGATAACAATTTTTTCAGGGTGCTTGGGCACTACATCAGTGGCATGATGTAGATACATGTACTTATTTGGAGCAGGCATGGTTTATTAGGTATGTTCGGGTCATTTTCAAAGGTTTTATGATGAGTTATTGCATTCTTTTAGTTGACCCTAGCTCCTATAGTGAAAACTAAACATGTCTATGAAAATGTAAGTTTTAATGGTTGGACATATTGAGGTATGGTATTGAAATTAAAATGATTTGGAAATGTTAGAGTATGTGTCATGGTGCTTCGATCAAATGTCAGGCTTCTAGGATGTGAATTTTGCAAGACATGACAGTTTATGTGAGATAGGAGTCAAGAACAAGTGCATCCAACTTGAATTTGAACTTGTGATGCTCACGTTGTGAATTGTGTTATGTTGCATGGGACCTTGTGGCTTTCAGATATGTTTATATGAAAGTTTAGAAGATTTCATAAAAATAATTAGGATGTCATGATTATCAGGTTTTTATGAACTAATGTTAAGAAGATAAAGTGGTTTAAAACCCTAGTTAAACCCCAACTAAGAAAGTTTACAAAAAGAGAGGTATAATGAACCAATTTTTATTAGTTCATAAAAAGTGGTGATTATATGTTGTATAGGACTCTTTTATATTTCCAAAAATGTATGGTTAAGGTCATGGTGATGAGTGGTACCCACTTAAAAAGGTCATTTTATGAAGAAGAAGGTTTTGAGACAAGGTTTTCCAAAGGAGTAACATGCTACATTTATGGTGCGTGATTTATGTGAGATAATATTGATGTACATGGAGGTTTCATGAACATATCCATGTAGGTATATGGTCATTTGAGTTCCATTTAGGTTGATTGGTCAAAGGGCAATTTTGAGGTCTCAAAAAGCAAGGTTCAGTAAAATGGCATAATTCTTGAGCTACAGGTGGAGTTTGAAGATGATTAAAGTTGTGTTGGAAAGATTATTCAGATATATTTCCATTTATATGAGTTTTTTTATCATGAAAAGTTTATTTGATATGGTTTCCAAGTCATTCTTTAGACATGAATATTTTTGCCAGTGCATAACAAGATGTGTTTTGGTGAAAGTTTGGAGTTGTTTGAAGGATAAGATGGATTGGGTGATGATTTATGTCACCTGGAATATGAATAGGGATATATTTTTCATAAAATTAATCCATATATAGGTATTTAATTTTTTTATAAAGGTTTTTATGAGCTAACCATTTTGCCTAGATGATTTGGTGAAGAAAAAAGTAGTTATGGTTTGAGAATGAGGTTGATTAAAGGATTATAACTTGCTTAGATTTTTTCTAAAGGTTCTTAAATTTCCGTAAAGTGGATAAATGATATGGTTTGTACATTATAAATTATTTGGTTGCCTAATGAAGTTTCCAGGGTGCTGAAGGGTGTAGGAAACAATTGTTTTGAGATTGGCAAGGTGTACTAGGATCATTAAATGAAATAATTTAATCATACGAGACCATGTATTAATGTTAAATTATATTTTAATCATGTACAAGGGTTTATGGGTCATGACTATGTATGGTTTTTATGTAAGGGTAATTTTAAGATTGTGTCCATGGGGTTTTGAGCCATTTTGGTACAAGTAATGAGGTTTTTAGTTACGATGAGCTACTTGGGTCACTTGTGATTATTTTAATTCAATTTTTGGATGTTTCCTTGATGTATGGTTCAATACAAAGGAGGGAAAAAGATCTATGTTTGAGTTTGAAATCATGAGAAGCCTATAAAAGCATGTTTTTGGGTGCTTTTACAAGCTAGTTGTGTGTGTTGAAGGTGAACGACCTAGATGAGAGTTGATTACAGGTGTTGGAGCATGATTTGAGGCTGAAAAAATTATGTTGTAAGTTGAGAAAAATAAGAGAACATGTGTGTAAGGGTTTGAAGATTTTAGAAGTGATTGAAGAGATTGTTTTGTGAAGATTGGTCACCCAGGGTTTAGTTGAAGAAGTGTGAGCTGAATTAAAGATCTCCAACATTTGTGGTAGAAAAAAATCAGAGATCAGATCTTCATAAGGTGGTTGAGTTGATGATTGATCATCTTTGGGGGTTGTAACCTCCTTGTGGAGTTGGTGCTTCACTCAAAATTAGGGGTTGGTGCTCCTTGTAGGGTTAGTGCTCTACTAAACTAGGGGTTGATACTTCTTGTGGGGTTGGTGCCTCAATAAATTTGAAACATATCAATAAAAAAATTATATTTCAGTGGGTTTTCTTCCCCTTGATGGTTTCCCTCTTATATCTTGTGTTAATGTGTAGATTCTATGTTTCATGGTAAAAATGCTTTCTTATTTGATATTTAATGGTGTTCACACATTAATATTTGAATACGTGAATTTGTGGTTGTTTGAATAATATAAAATATAGTTTAAAGTTATATAAGGACTGATTCACCCCCCCTCTTATTCCATTGTGCTTATGTTAAGGAGGTGAAGGATTTTAATTCATAGGATAAAGAGATTGGCCGACTTTGAGTATGTGGGGTTCCTATGTGGTCCCTATGTTGATTTCCATAGTTGTTTCATTAAGAAGCATAAAGGTGTCAGATTGTATATTATTTTGAAGATAATGATCCTCTAGCCCCATGTAAGATAATATGTATTGATCATCGTGACATGGAAGGACATTGATACTAGGGGAGTCTACCTCTATCATGTTAGGGAACATTAACAAAAGGGTTTTGGTTGTAATGTTAGTTTGATAGGTTAGTGGTTCTATTGTAATGGTATGGACTAAAAAGAAATTTTGGAGGGAATGGAAACATCATCTTCTACATCCATAACGTGATTTAGTGAAGATGAAGAGGGTGAGTTTGGACTTGTTATAGGTTCAGATGCAGTGTTTGCAGATGTGTCTGGAGAAGGTTTATAAAAAACTAGCCCATACTTCTCATGAGGTTTACAAAATTGATCAAATACTAAGTCATGTATTCCTTGTTTGTAACACCCTAAGCTGAAACCCAAACACATAGATGAAGATACATTTATGCAAAGGATTGATTATATAGAAATGAGAAATCAGAAACATATGGTTTAGTATGATGTTGATTGTTGTGATGTTGTGGAGGAGGATCCAAATGGAGTTGTAGAAGAATCACAGAAGATAAAAAATTTATGAAGAATATAACACAAAATAATATTTCATAGTCAATCAAATTTCAATGTTACATACATCCACATATATAGGTAGTATCTCTCCTATAAATAAGGATATAGATATAACCTCTCAAATAATTATACGCGAGTTTGTTGAAACTCACGTAACAATATATTTGTTATTAGTTGTTTTAATATAACTAAATAACAAATCTCTAACTTACTAAATAATGATTACCCTAGTAATTATTATTTACTATTTTACTAACTCACATTCACCAAGATAATAATTACACATGTAATTATTATTCACTCATACATATCAATGGATCACTAACCAAAGTAATTTCCTAACATTCCCCCTTCAGTGCGAATATGGGGAAAACCTACCTTGTACTGCAATATGTCACTTCATAGGTTGCTCATGATCTGGAAGGTTTCTATGATAATACCAACAACCTCTGGATGGATTTTCAAGTGGTTAACCAGCAACCACACGAAAGATAGTTTTCCCAGTGGATTACTAACAACCACAACTATAGATAGTTTTTCCAGTGGATTACTAACAACCACAACTATAGATGGTTTTCCAGTGGGTCCAATAACCACAATATCATGATGTTGCAGTACTATCATAAACTCTCATCATTATCTCACTTCAGGGAATAACATAGGAAAATTTGCTGAATTTTACTACTCATACACATAAATTGAAAACTAGGAATGGAACATTGGATCATGTTCCCCCCTCAATGTGAAATTTCCACTTATTCAAATAGGAAAAATACAAAATGAAGCACACTGAAACTAGAATTTTGAAAAACACAGCGGAAAGCATACGAAAGTAAATAATCACACCACAAAAATATCACCACAACTGATATGTGGCCCCGTCGTTGGCAACTAAAGAGACGTTTTTGTTTTTCCTCCATCCTCCTGTGCCTCCATCCTCCAGTGTAAGGCTGCTAAATCAGCGTAATTTATCTTTGAGGCTCATGATGAAAATATCATTGATCTACATAATGAAGAGGCTCTGAATTTGACAAAAAAACCACTTTTGACGTTTTGACGATAAATTGAGAACCAAAGCTCCATTTTGTAAACCAAGAAATGTGTTGAAAATTTGGTTTCAATGTATTTCTAGTGGTGCAGAGAATTACTGGTGATTTATAAGGAATCACTGGTGATTCAGTAAAATTGTTGGTGATTTTCTCTAACCACCGACGATTGAATTATAGGTCCAGAATCGTTGGCAATTCCTGTAAAATTCAACAAATCTTGCTAGATTTGAGTTCTTTACATGTGTTTAAAGATTTTAAAATTTGGATTACTTCCTAAGATAGATGAGAACATGAAAAAGATTTTCTATATAAACCAATAGCTTAAGAATTGTAATCAAACCTATTGGATGCAATATGAATCACCAAATTTGAAGGATGATGCCAAATTTGAATATAAGAAAAGATGACTCTTCTGTCTCCTTTATTTAATTTGTGGAAACTCTTTACTAGTCTAATCCCGCACAAATTAGTCTATAATATAATAATTCTTATGCTTCTCTGAAGATTGCTAAAAAAACTAAATATTAAGCTCTCATTCTCATAGCTAATTTAAAGACTCACATAAGTGGGACAACCATAACTGACAACAAATCTCCTCGTTCATGGATCTCTTTATAGAGCCATACCAGCCTTGATACCAAATGTGGAGGAGGATCCAATTGGAGTTGCAGAAGAATCACAGAAGATGAATAAATTACAAATAATATAACACATAATAATAATTCATATTCAATCAAATCTCAATGTTACATACATCCACATATATAGGTAATAGCTCTCCTATAAATAAGGAGGTAGCTATAACGTCTCAAATAATTATACATGAGTTTTTTGAAACTCACATAAGAATATATTTGTTATTAGTTGTTTTAATATAACAACTAAATAACAAATCACTAACTTACTAAATAATAATTACCCTAGTAATTATTATTTACTATTTTACTAACTCACATTCATTAAGATAATAAGTACACATGTAATTATTATTCACCCATACATATTAATGGAACACTAGCCAAAGTAATTTCCTAACAGATGTGGGGAAGGGTGATCAATCCCTCCATATAGAAAGTTAGTTTTAAGATGAGGGGGATTGAAGGAGATGATACCTCCGACATTGGGTTCTGTTGGTCTGAAAATCTGTCGCTTTGGGCAGATCTATGGATAGACGAGCCAACAGTGTGTAGGGCATAGCCCCTATTTGAGTCAGCAAAGTGGAAACTGGTTTATTGCTATTCTACCAGCAGGAATCTGTGTAAGTCTCACAATATTCTGCCTTCGGGGGTTTGGGATCTCATCCCGGTTGGGGTGTTTCCGACTGTGAAAAGAAGGGAAAGAAGCGAAGTGAGGAGATGGGATAGATTCGAAGGGAGAAGAGAAATGAATTCCAAAGCAGAAAGGTCAGAGGGTCTATGTTTTGGGCTAGTAGTAAACAGAGCCGAACCTACTTGCATAGACAAACAAAGAAATACTGATGAATAAATGACAAAAAAGTAGAGATAGATTCAACAGAATAAACACCTAAATCTGACATAAGAAAGATTAAGATGCCCATAACACACATATTCAGCACAAAGTCTTAATATTTGTATTAATGTTTTCTTCTGTTACAAAATGGTCAAAGTCTTTTCTTCTCACTTCTATTTTTCATCTAAAAAGTATCCACACCTCGAATACAACAAGTATCCAAGTATATATAGAAGAAGGAGAAGAGAGAAGGCAAAAAGCAACCAACAACTAATTACAAAATATCTAAAAAATATCTAAAAGTCAATGTTGATTTGGACAACTTGGTGGATGACAACATCCCATGGTGCGGTCATCGTTTATACCAACATACTCTTAGATATTTACAAAAAGGAAGCCAAGAGGAAGAAAGCTATTCATCGTCGTCTCACGGCTGAAAGGGGGCATCTTGCTGCTGTTGTTGTTTGGGAGAGGTGATGTGGAACTGAGTCTGATATTCCATGAATTTGCTGATCATTGGCTGAAGTTGATCCTGGGCGGGACCCTTTGTATGGTCGCCGATGACCTCACAAGTCTCCCGCTCATCTCTGATTTTTTCAGGGAGCTTGAAATATTCGTTGCCTACCTCCATCAAGAACCCCACAAAGTCACGGTAAGCCAGAAGGTTGTTGATGCATTCGGTGTCAAAAGTGGCTTCTGGCCCTAGCCCTTGTGAGACGATCTCCTTGAAGATCCAAATAGTTTCGTCTGCCTTCCTCAAGGAGAAAGAAGGAGTTAGCAAACCTGGAGACGTTCTTAGAACAATTTTCTCCATTTGGTGCATCGCATCCAAGGCTTCCTCCTTGACCTTGTCAATCTTCTCCAGGATGAACTCCATCTGATCGACCCGGTAATCTAAAACAGCAAGGATCTTGCTGGGTACCCTGGGGTGATCGAAAATGCCGAATTTCACCAAATCGTCAACTGAGCAGTCGAGCATTTTCTGGAACATCTCGTGTTGCAACCTAGCATGGTCCAACTCTTCGGAGATAGGTCCCGCGATCGCCTGGAGATCTTTGTTTGCTCGACTGATGTTCTGATATAATTCGGTGAACTTGACAATTACCTCTTCGCTGTCTTTGAGGATCTGATCTCTCCAGGCAGAAACTACCATACCTTGTTCACCAATTTTGGCGTACTCGTTTATCTTATCCTAGCTTAGGACCTCAGGAGTTTCAGTGGCAGTTGTAGGAGGTGCACTGCCCATTTTCTGTAGGGCGTGGAGAAGGTGTTTGTTTTATTCTTTTAATAACCTCTTCTCTTCTTCGCTTCTTGCAGCTTCTTGCAAAGGGTATCCACTGTAGATAGGGCTTCCCCTTGAAGACTTTCAGAAGACATTCCCATTGTGACTTGGGTCACTGTATAATCTATCAGAGACAGATCCTTTTTATCCTTTGAAGGATCGGGAGATGCATGATCTCCATTACTCTCTCTCCCGATGCACTCTGAGAGAAGCGGGTTATATTATTTTGCTTCTTAGCCCCCTTTGCTGGGATGACGGAAAAGTCCATTGGTGCAATGGGGACTTTACTCTTCTGCTAGCTTAGATGTTGGGAGATCGATGTTGGACTTATGGGAACGAGACCAGAGGTGGAAGAGGGAGCAGCTGCAGTGGATGAGGGGAAATGGGTAGAGACACTTGGTGGAGGCATCGAGAGGGAGGGCCGAGAAAGTGCTCACGGGAGGAAGGGATACTGTAGGGGAGGTAGACGTGGGAAAGGAAGGGAGTTGAGAGATGAGAAAAGAAATAGTGGGGGACAGCTCCGCGAGAGAAGAGAAGATGGAAGACAAGGAAGGGGGAACAGTGGAAGATGGGGGAGAAGATACGACCAAAGGAATGGTTGTTTGAGCTACACGAGGAGAGGAAGGAGGAGAGGGAGAAGTAAAAGAAGGGACCTCAGTAATTGTAGCTACGGCAACACCCTGAGTGGATGTGCCTGTCGGAACACCTTCCACCGCTTCTTTCTCTGGGGATACCAGACTTACAACCTGTTCTTGTGTAGTGGAAGGAGGGCTTTTAGGAGCTCCTTCTTGAGCAGAGCTTGATTCGCCCTCTTTATCCTTTCCTTTTCCCTTTGGCAGATGCTTCGGCCTGACAGGTGTGTTGCCCAATGGGGACGTAGTGAAATCTACTCCGAGGTAGATAAGGCCATTCATTTGGCACCAATGTTCTATTCTCCGCAACGTTTCTTTGACCCTCTCTTTGATGCTCTGGGGTGCTTTTGTTCTGTCAATTCCAGCAAACGGCCAATTGTCCCCATCTGTGTCAAGATACACCTGATCAACTTCTTGATCAGTAGTTTGATAACCTTTTGGAACAATGGCCACACCATACTGAATAATCTCTTCCAGGGCCAGGTAAGAGTGATCCTTCCTTCTAAGTTTGACCTCATGATATAGGTTGATATAGATGTCCTCGATCTATGGAATGTGGATTGGATCGAGTTTTAGCTTAGGAAGGCAATTTCTTAGATTGAAGGTGGGCCTTGCTGGGAAGTTGTGCTTTAGGTTGAGTAGTTCTAGCTCTGCAAACATCTCCCGGGCCTTGGTGTGAGAAGTGCAGGTATACCTGCCCACTGTAAGGGGGAAAGGGGTTCTACCCTTCTTTCTCTTCAAATACTTCTCATGGTAGGTTATGAGTTGTTTGGACAGCTCTAACAGGATCAACTTAGGGCTAGCATATCTTGGGCAATTTGGTGGGCTCCCCCAAGAAGTTGGCCACTATGAGATAGCTGAAGGTGGGGAATTGGGTAAATAGTTCTCCCCACTTCTCAATCGCGGTGACTATGCTCTTGGTCGTCCGACCATGAGTCATATTTGGCCTCAAAAGGTAGACAATGCCATAGAAGAAAGCATCGTTGATCTTGGTAAACTGCGGGATGTTGTTCTCCAGCTTTAGCTCCGGGTAGTATTCATATATCTTTACCTGAGGCCAAACTCCACATCAGCTCAGTGCTGGATAATCCCTCTCTGAGTCTGCAGCGTAGACTACATAGGAGTTCATGTAGAACCTCCCTGTTGTGGTGAGTTGTTATAGCTGCTCGGATATGGTGCTGCTTATGATCTCCGCCCACTCAAAGCGTTGATTCGACACATTCTTGTTCATGGTTTCAAGATACTTGAGCATCCATTTGTGAAAGTAATGGGCATCGGAAAGCCCAAAAAATCTACTCAGGAACGTGATGGTGTCGCTCAATTCCTCAGAGAAGTCACTGCGGTGAATAACCTGTGGCCATCTGGTTATCGCCTTCTTATTTTTCAAGTACACTTCGTTCATCAACTACATGCACTTGTCTTCATTATCCTCCCATGCCTTAGTGTAGTCCTCTTGGATTACAGCCACAAAGTGTCAGTAGTGAGGAATGCCTAGCATGATTTCGAAGTGCTGGGCAGTGAGGTTGATTATAATCATCTCACCCTTTTCATTTTTGACACACCTTGTGTCTTTGTTGTAACAGCGGGCCACTACCATCATAAATTCGTTATTTATCGCGCTAACGGGAATTCCCCCAGCAAAGTGTAGACCACTGCCCCACCAGCTTGTCCATCCAAGGGCTTCCTGTGACTCTCCTGGTTCTAGCCCAGAAATCTTCCATGTCGATGTGACCGAGTTCGGAGTCTCTAATGTCTAGGTCACATTCTACCTGGGACTTGGGCATTCTGACCCTCTGACATTTATACTTCATCTCTTCCTCTGTGAGCTTAGCCTTACCCTTTGACTTGGTTGGCCTTTTGCTTGATGTAGAAATATATGGATCTGGGTTCAGTTGCTGATTTGCAAGAAGAAGAAGAGAAGTCCAACGCCAAAGAGCCATATTAGCTGTCAGATCTTCCATTAAAGCTTTACAAAACAAGGATTTAGTGATTTTAAGGCTCTTGGGTGCAAGGCGCAAGGATACTGCAGGCTGGAGGGCTAATAGAATGGCGCACTGAAGAAGAGTGTTACAAGGAATGAATCAGTGCCAAAGGGTGTAGGGCACAAGGATTTCGCATATGACATATTTTTTGTTGTAAATAGGAGTGCGCATGCGTCGTTCAATGCGGTTTATACCGGGCGCAAATAATTTTAGTGTTGCATGAGGGTAGGGTGTGCCAAATGGCACATGTATTTTACACGTAACATGGAACTTTGGTGCACCGAAGGGCATGAAATTAATGCGTGCAACACCAAAATTGTGTGCGCAAAGGGGGACTTTGGCGCGGTGTAGGGAAAGCTTGTATGGAACTATGTGTTGTTATAAGGATGATTGCGCATGCGCCAAAGGTTTAGTTTTTGTATGGCGCAAGAAAGATGCGTGTTGCAAGTAGAAATAGTGCACCTTATGCACGATTGTGTTTTGCGCAACAGGAGTGGTGATTGCGCCAAGGGAGAAACACAGTCTGGAACCAACTTTTAGGTTTCGTGACACTTCTGTTCATGATTTTTAGGTTTTCTTGACATATTTTGACAGTGGGAGGAACACAGCAAAGAGGTCTAGATCCATTTTTGAGGCAGAGCCCTCTTGGCCGGCAGATTTATGGATAGAGGGTGTAAACAGCTTGGGAAGAGAGATTTTGCAAGAATGGTAGGAGGGGGTTTTAAGCCTCAGATATAATGCATTCTACCTCACAAACAATAAAAAAAATGCGAGGAGTAAGAACCACTTACCCGAAATATATAGAATGTGAGAGACGAAGTGGGGTCCACGAACGCGACACGAGGAGGACGGGCGTGCTGACAGGTGCAGAGGAATAAAATTTATCACGTGTTTTCTGATTGTGAAAGTGACAGGGCAGATGCACCTATATATAGGCAAAGGTGTAATAAATGTGCCAACCGCTTTTTAAAAGGGTGCACCAAAATGCGTGTCGAAACGTAAAAAATTTGTGCCCTTTGGTGTGGATATACGCATGTCAACACAGAATTATGTGCGCCTTAGGCGCAAATTAAGAGTTGTCAACACTAGATTTTGAGCGCCAAAGCGCACCGAAACACGGTGTAACAATTTTGTTGTTAACAGGAAGGCGCATGCAAGAAAGACGCATCTTGGGAAGGCGCAACAATTGATGTGTCAACACTTCAAAGGGTGTGCCAAAGGAAATGAAGGGGGCACAAATTTAGTCTGTGTTGCATAGATAAAACGTGTGCCTAGCCAAAAAAGACCAAAATGACTAAGTTCAGAGAACTAGATTTCCCGGGAAAGGGATTTTATAATATTATGAACGCTGAGGGGCCCCTGACGAGGGACCAGGACAAAATTTGGTATGGTTACCCACAAAATTACCCTCGTCAATTTTACGGGATAACAGGTTCATACATTGGTTGTTTGTCATGCCCTCCCATATGTTTTTGGTGTAGGCAATGAATTAAGAGATAAGAGGCAATACTCCCCCCCAACGAAAGACGTTGCATGACATTTTTTAGTGAGGTGTCATCTAGTAACTTGGATGTCGAGATAGAAAAAACTAGTAGAATCCTCGTGAGATGAGTGTTTGTGAGGGATGTGAACATCGGTTGGTTGATATGTTATGTGGCATGTTTTAAATGGATGAGGATCGATAGGGAGTGTGAATATTTTCCCTTCATGTTCATATTTCACACATCAATGTAAGGTAGAAGGGACGAAGTGCATTACACAGATACAAGGACATCTAAGCAATATGTTGTATTAGAACTCTCATTTTGGGATATAGAAGAGTTCTTGAATAATATTAGGACCTATGTGAGTATGTAATATAATCGTACCTATTACAAGGGTGGCAATGTTGTTAAAGGAACATAGGACAACTGGTGATTGGGTTACGATGTTGTCAGGTAACTTGAGTTGTTAGAAGGTGTAAGATGAAATGATATTAATACTAACACCATTGTCAATCATGGATCTTTTAACATGAGTTTCATTAACTTAGATGGTGATAAAGAGAGGAAGGTCATGTTCTTCTAGCTGTAACGAAGGGATTTTAGAGTTAACAAACACAATGGAAGTAGAGGCTTGCAATGTGCCAACGGACTAAGCTAATGAAAGGGGTCATCTTCTTGGCCTGCAATGTTTGTAAGGGCCTCAATAATAGTTTGATGGTGTTGGGGGAATTTTGGATATTCTTGTAAAGGGAAATCTTTACTAGCGTGTGATGTAATTGTTTAAGGACATTGTTGCGTATTGTTACTGGTATTTGGGTACGAGGGGATGCAAGGATAGAAAATTTGGATTTAGGAGTTAGTGGAATAGAAAGTTTAGAAGAACTTGAAGGTGACGGGTTTTATGGAGGATCGTTGGATGGAGCTTTAGCAAGTGATTTTGGGATTTTATTGATTTGGGTCATATGCACAAGCTCTTGTGGTTAGATGAACAAAAACAATTTGAAGAGGTGGTAGTTGGTATGGAAGGGAGTATGGATATTTTTGAGAATAAGAACATGCCATAGGGGATTCAAATGTGTTGGATTTAGGAATTTATAGGCTTGGAGTTTTGGCTTGATGTTTCATTTTTGGATTTGGATGGGGGGATGGAGAAGTGGGAAAATCTAAAAGGTCATTTGTTTGTATCCAATTTTGAAGTACAACTTGAAGAGATTTATATTGCTCTGTATCATGTCTTGAAATTCTATGATAAAAATCAACATCATTATAATTGTACTAAGAAGGATTCTATTCGTAAGGATCAAATGGCTTGATAGGTGGTAATGCTATGGATGAATATTGAATGAGTTTTTGAAGAAGCGTAGTGTAAGATCCTTTAGGAACTGATGAGGATAGGGGACATGTAGATGAATTTTCGTGACTATTTTAAGAGGACGAGATGTGGAAGACATGTTAGATCATGAGCAATATAATTAGATACAACTTTAGGACTAGGCTTAGATTTCATGATGATAGAGGCCTTTTTTAGGTGAGGGATGGGGTCCCAAAATAGAAGATGAGAGGGTAGGATTTTTAGGTGGTTCACTTTTGGTTAGTAGAAGCTCAATTTTTTTTGTGGGTGAACCAATGATTTTTTTATGGGGCTACCAAGGTTTTGGATTGAGCATTGAATGAATTTACAGTTGGTAGGAATAAAAATAATATCTAAAGGAGGATCCTTTTCTTTTGCTTCTGATAGAGTAAAGCCAGGGATTTTAGGAGAGGGGTTTATTATAGGTGTGGTTATTACAGTAGATGACTCAGTTGGTATTTCTATCTTAGGGCTATCATCTATGCAGTTTTTGGAGATGTTTGGATATTTGATTAATTGGTTAGAAGTAGATGTGAATGTGGAAGTTTTAGGAGGTTTGTGATTGATAACATTAATGACATGAGCTCCATGATTTTGAGATCCAGAGGATTGGTTTTGAATTGTGTTATTGGCTAGGGGATGATTTGGAAATGGTTATTTAAAGATATCCAAGGCCTGGTTTGGAGGTACGTTGGGATTATCAAGCTGTAAATCACCTTGATCAATGGGTTTCTCAATGACATCTTTGAAGGTGTGACACCTTTTGACGTCACGGCCTTGGAATTGATGGTATTTATAGTACTCATGTTCTTAATACCAAGTGGGCCTAAGGGGCAAGAATCATCGATAGGTCGAACATGAGGGAGTTCTATCATATGGAAAGTCAGGAGCTCATCAAATATAGAGCTATAATAACTCTATACCAAAGGAGTATAGTTGTGAGGGGGTCTAGGTGCCCTTTGAGCTTGTTGAGTAATTGAGTGTATTGTAGGATGAGGATTTTGATAACAACAATATGTGCTTACACCCTTGAATTTATCATTTTTGGTAGAGAGATTTAGAGAGCTCAGGCTTAGGTTTTTTAGAACGTAATTTAACTTTTCCATCCTCAAGAGCTCAAGGTTTCTAATTTGTGGGCCATGGTGAAGGACTTCTTCAAAGGTCTAAAAGGATTGAATTTGAAGTGTTGATGAAATACATTTAACACAAGACCAAGAAAATAATTCAATTAAATTGGTTTGAGGGAAGAGTTAATGATAACTGATTAATCACTCCATGCCATCCGGTGAAATAGTCTACTGATAGACTTGTCTTCAAATTGTTTAATATAGCATAGAGGTCATGTGATGGATATTTTACAAGGAGATGTTGATGGAAAAGTGTTCTACGAACATTTGAGGCGAGTTGTGTGAATGTAAAAAGGGAATGCTGTGGAATTTTCCTCGTACCAATCAAGAGTAGGTCCTGCTAATGACATATAGGAAGGTACAAAGAAGGAGAGTGTCATTATGAGCTATAAGATAACATGTGTGATGATAATCTCTTAGATGTTACTGAGAATCTTCTTTACTATTAAACTTGGTAAAATTTTAGAAGTTCCCAATGAGAAGGATAGGGATGAATGGGAACATATGGATGTATGGGTTCACTACATATCTGTTCAGTAGGATAATTGATTTTTTAAATGAAGATGAGGAGGCTTCCAAGATTATCCATCCTATTCATGAGTGTTTGTAAGAGGTCAGAACAAGGGTTGTGTGTTGGTTTGAGTAGATTGAGCAAGGGCATGGGAGATGGAACATACTGATAAGGTAGTTGTGAAGAAGGAATGTGTTGAAATTGTTGAGACATTTGATGGGAATGCGATTGGTAGCTTGAGGTAGTAACAAGAATAAATTAAGAAGGATTATATTGATAATATTAAAGTATGGAGGTAGCAACAGAGGGTTGATATGTAGGCTTGAGGCAGGATTAAAATTTAGGGCTGTTGAAGAGGTTGAGATGGGATTGAAGGCTTGTGGCTGTTGAAGAGGTTGAGGTGGGATTGAAGGTTGGGGCTGTTGAAGAGGAGCACTACCAACACATTGAATAGATGCAGTTGGTAGTGTTTGAGGGGGAACTTGAAAAATTGTAATTGGATTAGTGTTAATAGGTGATAATGATGGGGGAATGGATACAACCTAGATTTTGAAAGATGAGTAAGATGTGATTGAGGAACATTAGAGGATACATTAATTTTAGGAGGTGATGTAGGATTAATATTAAGACCTACAGAATGGTGATGCTGGAGGTGGAATAGACATGGAAGTAGTGGAATAGGGAATTACTTGGACTCAACTACAAGTTGATAACCTGGAGGGAGAAGTTGATCGATACGTTGTTGTTGAACTGGTGATGAAGGAGGTATGCCAGAATAAACTAATTCACCTTCTGTAGAAGGTGTTGTTGGTTATTGGGAAGCATATGATTGAATAATATTAAAAGGAACCATTTGTGTGTTGGGGTCAGATTGAAAGCTTATGACATCGAGAAAATACTTGAGAAGGAAGGGGTGATAGCCCCCCATGTTGCTTTATGAGTCAAAGGATATAGGAACATATACAACTATAGTGGCTAGATATTGTTGTAATAGGATGGGATTTTAATCTAAGAAGTTCCTTGAAACTCATGGGAAAGCACAAATGATTTGCAAGTTTAGAAACAAATGATCATATGGAAGGGGGTGTATGAGGTGGGATGACTTGTGATTCAAATAATTGAGAGTGAGGTGAATCTTAGATGTTTACCATTATGTCAGATGGAGGTACTATGGCAAGTAGAGATGAAATGTAAATGAGTGAAGGTTTCGAGGACTGTTGACAAGTTAAAACCATGTAGGAAAGAAACAAGAAAAAATAAAAAATGGTTATTTAAACAAACATACTCAAAAAACATATTTTAATTATCTTGATTAAATTTAAGATGTGTTTGAAGGACAAATTTGGATACCGAAGGTACCTAAAAGCAAGATAAGGCTAGGTTTTTTTGAATGGATTCCTTGATATACTCTAAAGGTACGTGAGGCTTGAATATGTGATGGTTATTGACATACATGGCGTGATATAGGGGACTACCCCCGTACACTTCACGATACCACATAGCGATAAGGGTGTCAGGCACTCGGCCAATATACCGATAACCAAAAAATTTGTTGTAATCAGACTAGAACACCGAGTCAATTTCCTTATCAGGTGATGAAATCCCAATAATTCCACCATGGGAAGAAGATGTTTAAAATGTTTGAATTGTGTAAGTGGTTCGGTTATGTGTGGAAAAAGAAGATGTGAATGCAAAATGTTAACCACTTAATTAAACTAGATTTCCAATCAAACTATGAAGGTTCAATTTTAAGCCCAAAATGAAGTGTTTTTTGGATGACGTCAAACAAACAATAATGCAAAACTCAAAAGAAAAGGAAAAAAATGAAAACCACAAGAATAATACCTAGAGATTCAATTTTCCTTTTTCCAATTTTTAAATTTTTTGCTTATTTTTTCTCCAAAAGTAGTAAAACCCAGAGTAGATAGCTTGCAGGTTTAGATGAAAACATAAAGCAAAAAATAGAGCAAAAAATTGAGTAATTAAGAAAAATCCATAAAGATCGTCATCGATTAAGGAAATCATGGGTGATTCACCAAAATCGTTGGTGATTTACTGTGATAATTGGTAATTACAGAGTAGAGAACTAAATAAATAAATAAACTTGAAGGAAACAAAGGGAACATGTCCCACTGGGTTTGCCAAAATGTAATAATGTTGTCTTACTTCAAATTATAATAACATAAAATACACCACTATACCTCATTTATGACAGGGATTAAGGTCACCTACTAAAGGGTAGTTTATGTGTTGATCTCGATCCACATACGAGTGCTCCAAACTCTAACAGGGTCCAGATTGTGTGAGGAAAAAACACTAAACCAAAAGATATTAGATAGATATATGGTGAGATGCCTAACAAAGGATAGTCCCAGGAGTCAATGGAATTCCTTGTGTGGGTGTTAGCTCACGTCGATACAATTAAGTTTGATAATTTCATAAAAATAAATGACAATAAACGGTTTAAAATCTGAGAGGGATATTAAGGTTTTTTTAAGCTTCGTAAGTAGCCCAGACTAGGATAATAGTGATCTCAAAGTCCTCAAAGTAATCATACCAAAACTCCTTAATAGATTCTCATATTTCGAGGAGGATCTCAAAATTCTCTTCTATGTCCTCGAAGTTTGGTGCAAAGCCAATGACGCACAAGGTGAGCTCGTGAGGATGTTAAATTACTGTTACATGAACTATTGTCAGATGATCGAGAGATCATAAATGCTGGTGATTGGATGAGGGATACCTGGAATAGTCATCTACAGAAGATCCATGCTTTGGAAAAAGGATTAGTAACAAAGGATTTTAAAAGTATGGTAAAAAATAATGAAGCTATAAATAAAATCAAGAATCATTGGTGATTAGAAGAATTGCTGGCAATTTTTACAGAATATTAATAAATTGATATATTTGGTTCACAAATGATTTAAAATTGATTGATCCGATTAAGCTAATGAAATGATTATTGTTTTCATTGAAGATGAAGTGATAGATACAATGACAAAGCATTTGCAATCAGAGAAATACCTTTATATGATGATCAAACACACGGGAAGAAGGAAAGGAATCCCAATGGAGATTTGGTGAGATTGTGGATAGAATGTGGCTCCTCCAATGATCTCAAGATGGTCGTATAGATGTCATAAATTATTGCTTCAAATTGTACATAGGAACATGGATTCACTATAATGATTTCACATGTCAAACAATGGGGGTCGAACTATGTTTATAGGGTTGCTAGTGACGAAAGAGAATTGTTGGCAATTCGACAAATTTAGAGAAATCTTAAAGGGAGAGGTTTCAAACACCTCTAAAATGGGTCAATTAGGGATTGATCATGTGAGATAAGTGATAAGACGTATTTTTGAGAATACGGAGTATAAAATTTTTACTAATTTAGGATTTTAGTATAGGATGTGGGTAAGTAGGTGGTTAAGAAAATAACTTTAGATGATTACAAAGGGTGAATTAAGAGTAGGGGATATAAATAATAATGGATTTTAAGACTTAGGAAAATGATTAAAATATTTAAAATACTTATGAGGAATAATGAGTTGCTAAAGGGAGATGACACCAAGGGGTCGTAAATGGTTGTCCATAGAAATGAATGGATTGTTATAAATTAAAAGGTGGGAAATTATATACTTGCATGCCCTACACCTACTCCATGAAGTGTATTGTTCCTTCCCAAAAATAACTACTATATGTTCTCCACTTAATCATCATAATCCCATGCAATTTATTCACGTGAGTGCAATGTGACCTTAAAGGGGCCAAAATAAAAATGTACAAGACTTCACTAGGGTCCCAATTCTAGACCCAACTGCACTACTCACTTCTTGTAGCACTTTGTAGGAACATTTTTTACAATTTTAAGTTTGAAAAATTATAGTGAAGTAGGTGATGCAGGAATAATCATTGATAATTGAGACCATATGGGGAATGAAGGTATGGGGTAGAAGAAGATTTTATCTCACAAGAAATTTGTGTTATTTTGTCATTTTACATAATTTATAGTGGAAAGGTTTTTTGAGTACACGACATTTAGTGTGTCAATTGTTTGAAAGAAAAAGTGCATATGGTGTGAAAGAGGTCAAGGAAACATGTTTTGGAGATATCTAAAAATAAAAGAGTGATCAATTAGTATTACTAATGTCAATAGTTGTTATTTTTTAGAACTTACACTTTACATGTAGTTAGAATATAGATACATGTAAGTGGAATTCACTTATGTGTTTTAAGGGTTAATTTAGAAAAAGGATATGTGGAGTGGACCTAGAATTCCAAGGTAGGGTTCCATACACAATTACAATTGAGGTTTCTTTGTAGCTATTAGGGAAATGGACAGGGTTTTTCTCTAGTTGTGAGGCACATAGTTTTTCTAGGTGTGGATGATGGAGATGAAGTACACCAAGAAATGTGAAGGGTGATGCAATGTGCTTGTGGCCATGATGATGCTTACAACTGGGAGGGAGGTCTATTGAGATTGCAACCTGATAGCTAACATTACTCCCTTTATATTAGGCATAAAGGATGCGTAAAAGGAATGTTCAAGTAAGGTAAAGACATGAATTGAAGGTTAAACATTAAAATGAATTATCTGATCCATTTTTCATCTCTTTCTCACACGTATTATGCACATGAATGCAATTTGCATTTAAAGGGACGAAAATGTAAAAAATGAGGAAAACCCAATAGAAGCCTTTTTTCAAGTTTCAAGCTTGAGTATTTTTAGGGGAATATGTGATTCTTAAACAATCATTGATAATTGAGCCACTGTAGTGGTTGACCATATGAGAAAAAGGTGGATTTTATTTGTCATTCAAAAGAGGGATTTTAAAATTAAAAATGTGGGAATTAAATACTTACATGTCCCGCGCTTATTCCATGAATTTATAAAAATGTGGGAATTAAATCCTTTCATGTCCCACACCTATTCCTTAGTTTAGATCATTCCTACCGAAATAATATATGTTATGTGCTCTACCTTATACACAAATGCAAAAAGGGTTCTATACATAATTGTGATTATGGGTTTCTTACAAAATTGGGATAAGGATTTCTATGTAGCTATAAGGGAAAAGAATAGGGTTTGTCTCTATCCATGAGGCACATAGTTTCTACATGTGTCGACAATGTAGGTGAAGGATACCTTGGAATTAGATACATGTACATGTACACACCTACTCCATGAATGAGTAAAAGCATGTGAATTGCACCCTTGCAAGTGGGTTTCACTTGCGTGTTTTAATGGATAATTGAGAGATAATGATATATTGATTGGAACTAAAACCCAAGGGCATGGGTTTGATATACGATTGCAATTAGGGTTTATGTATAGCTATCAGAAAAATAAATATAGTTTACCTCTAGCCATGAATCACATAGTTTTCTAGATGTGAATGATGTAGGTGAAGTACACCTTGGAAGTGTGAAGGAAAATGGAATGTGTTTTTTGGAAATGGAGTTTCTCGCTCGAGAGGTGTGCTGAGATGGAAACCCAATTACTAAAATTACTTCCTTGGGATTAGGTAGCTAGGATTTATAAAGGGAAATATAAAGACATGAATTGAAGGTCTGAAAAAATGTGATAATTTAATACATGCATGCCCCATAATTACTCCACAAGTTAGATTGTTCTCCCCAAATAATATATACTATGTGCTCCATTTTTTCTCTCAATCTCTCTTATATCATGTACATGAACACAATTTACATTTAAAGGGACCAAAATTTAAAAATGAGGAAAAATAAATAAACGTTCATTTTCAGTTTCAAGCTCGAGTACTTGTAGGGGAATATGTGATGTCTTAGTAAAAAGGTGGGAATTAAATACCTACATGTTTCACACACATTCCCCGACTTAGATTTTTATTATCTAAACAATATATGATATCTGCTCCACTCTATCATCTTGATCTCGCTCGTATTATTAACATGAATGTAATTTGTGTTTAAACAGACCAAAATTAAAAAATGGGAAAATCCCAACAAACTTTCCTTTTCATTTTCAAGCTCGAGCAAGCACACAAGAATAGTTGATGAACAAAAATTCATCGATATTTGAGTATTTCAAGAAGTTGGCCATATGAGAGAAATGTTTATTTTCTATTTTTAAAGAAGGATTTGAACTAATAAAACCATTAAAGTGTACAGTGTAATGTATAGGTGCAAATAGGTTGCTTGTTTTCTTAATTTAAGATCTAATGTGTTTAGTCTATTTTTAAGCAGTTTATGTCTTGCAAATTATAGTTATGGAATAATTAGTTACTAAAAATATGTAATTTATTAATAATATTCAAATTTAAATTAGAGTTCAAATGTGTTAAATTTTTTTAAGACAAATCTCAAAATTCAATTCCAAAAATCTCAAAAATCAATTCCAACGAAACAACTAAATCCATACCTAAACAACTAAATAAGTTGAATGTGGGTCTTATTAAAGCTGATTTGATGAACTTCATGTCCTATTTCTTGCAAAATTTCTGCCATTATTTGCAACGATGGTGTGTTTGATGATTTATGGCAAGAATAAATGACTGACAGTGGGATTTTAATGGTGTCATATAATTGCAGAATTACAAAGCAAATAAATAACATTTACAAATATAACTAAATGGAAAGGTAATGATATGTAAGATCTGAGTTATATTTATTATATATATATATATATATTCACTGCAGATCTAGAATTGTTACTTTATTTCTCACATTTTGTAATTAGAACTCACAGTGGTAAGGTACATTCAATATCCATCCATAAAGAACATGCAATCTATCTCCCACAATATAACTTTTGTAATACAATTCCAAACAAATTCCCTCTTTTTGGTGAACGTAGGGTCCCCGGATTGGTGAAGGAGTGGATCTTGGGATAGTCGTGTGAAAGTGTTCCCCTCGTTAAGGAAGAAATATGACGCCTTAACAACAACATTATTTTTTTCCATCTTCAAGACGATGATGTAATCCCTATCAATAGTGCCTGCGCCGACATTAAATACCAAGGCACCACATTATCAGAAGTTATGTGGGAGGGCCCATCATTTCTTGTTGAACAAAACACCATTAGTCCTTTCCTAATGGCCGTAAAGGCTCCAAGAGAGATAATGTTATGAAAATATAGAACACAACTGAAGAAAAAAGATAGACAAAACATTTGCTCCATTGTTGATGACCAACACGTACAATCCCATGATGTCCTTTGATGAACCGATCTCATACATACCAGCCCCGGTGGATAGAAAGAATCCCAGTCTACAATATGGACAATGGTGATTACAATATGTTATCAGAGCTCCTTAAGATTTCTACATGTAAACACACCTTTCAAAGTAAATATATAAAATAAGATATATATGTTACGATTGAATATTTTACCACAGTCATTTCATTAATCCTTATAAAAAAACACATATTCATATAATATGGATAATTTAATGGCACGAATAAGAAAATTCATGGAAAAAAACAAAATTAACAAAAAATGTCATGAATTTCTCAAAAAGTCAGAGGGGGGCAAGCTTCTTCTAGTAAAAATTCCTGTCAACATAAATATTCACTTTTAAATATTTAAAAAAACATTATTAGTTTCTCCCACATGAAAACGAAACTGAAATCTAATAAACACTTGGACCTATTTATAGGGGGTGGGAACGAATAAAAATCGACTTTGTAAAATTAAGGAAATTGTTTTGTAAACACTTGGACAATCTTTTGTTGATTTGGATGAGCACATCAAAGCCTTCATCCTTGACACATACATAAATACATTAATATTATAAAAAAATTGTTTGATAAGAATTATTTGTGCATCCATTTAAAATTACAAATTTATGTAATAATAAAATAAAATAAATTTGTATCAACAAATCTTATATATGAACAATCCATAAAAATTAGAATTGTATTTTACCCCATGATATAACTTTCAATTATATCGAATTTAACATATTTTATCACTATAATGTATTTAACGAGAATAAACCAACTACGTGACACTTACTAATATTTAACAATTCACTTTTCCATTGATTTGAGACCAATACAACAATATTTTGACTCTGAGATACCGATCTAAGCATAT
Source organism: Taxus chinensis (assembly GCA_019776745.2). NCBI lineage: Eukaryota > Viridiplantae > Streptophyta > Pinopsida > Cupressales > Taxaceae > Taxus > Taxus chinensis. The sequence continues at coordinate 679,724,763 of CM034148.1, forward strand.
TATAGTTTAGGCCTCATAATTTGACTCCATGCCAATAATATTGAATACGATGATATATTTTTAAATAAAAATGCAATATTTTGCTTGGTAAAAATGTGATATTGGGAAGAAAAAAAGGTTACTTTAAAGTAAATATCACTGTATATGTTTAGGAGTAGGAAATGATGATAGGAATATAACTGCCACTTTTTCCTTTCCTTAGAATACAATAAAAACAAACATGTCAATTTCTAGCTAGTATACGAAAGCATATTAAATATGTCAATTTATACACCTGTCAAATAATGATTGCTAGTTGTTGAAAGTCAAACAATGATCCTCAAATAATCTAAAGGGAACTTGATATGGATGTGGACATTGATATGGACGTGGACATTGATATGGATGAGAACGTGGATGGTGAGGATTTTGATACATACATGATTGTTGATACAGAAGAGGACGTGGATGGTGATGATTAAAAGTTGTTGTCAGAGCCCCCCAGGCTTTCTAGCTGTAAACGTGCCTTTCGGCGTAATAAATGTAAAAACTAATCTTACACAAAATTAGCATCAATGTTCTTTTTGTATATTAGAAAAGTATGAGGGAGATGGCCAATGGGCTATTTAGCGGTATCCCTTATTTTGTAATGTAAAAGGAAACCATACCTTAAATTGTAAAAGAAAAAACCCACCATGTAAAAATTAACTTATCCCTTTTTAAATTTAAAAATGTATTGTATTTTTTGTGATTAACATGTTTAAAATTAAAACAATAAATCAATTTATAAATATGTATAAAATTAGTGAAAGAAATTCAAATTAAACATTATAGTGTCACCATAATATATTAATAATACATGTATGGTTTTGTAAACCAATTAGAGACTAAATATTCATAAATAATGTATAATTTGGTCTATGTATTGGAATTTTTCATATAACTATTTTTATGGTTGTCTTACAATAGCTAACTCTTATGATATATAAGTATGAAAAATAAGAATTTTTTATTTATGTATTATGAAAGAGAGCATGGTTAACTCTTACAATATACAAGTATGAAAAATACCAAGTTTTAATTTCTATATTATGAAAGAGAGCATACTTCTCTTAGTGTGGGAAGATTGTATGTATGCCTCAAACAGAACATGAAAGATATTTTTCCCATTTATTTTCTCCAACTTAAGTTTACTATGCTCTTCAAATCTTTAAAACCCTTGGTACCTATTTTCAATTTGGTTAATCGATGCTATGGTAAACATTGCCACACAATCATCATTAACTATATTTGAGTCCTTATATTAACATCTTGTGTGTTTACATTAAAACTTGAGGGATTATTATCCTTGATGAAGAAATGCTTTTCAATATTAAGGGCACATTGAACTTCACCAACTGAACTCGGATTCATGTATAATGCCTTGGCGAAGAGATATTGAGAATGCAAAAGGTAACCTGGATGGAAATTTTCGGTGGAAAGGTGGATGGAAACTTCATGGAGAGGGAGATCTGTTAGGGCCTTGACATGCAATAATGTCTGGAATTTCAAGGAGTAGAGCATATTTCAAGTCAAGGATGGGATCCAATCAGAAGACATTTTATAAAAACTTTCTATCTTTGCTTGTGAATTCTAAAGGACCCGTGTATCCATTTCTATGAAAATTTTTATTTGAAGGCTACAAAATCAAAAAATTTGAATTTTAAACAATTCTTATTCCTCTATCTCCCTTTTAAAGTCTTTTATCTCCCCTCTATGTGCATGAGAAAGAATGGAAAATGCTATAGATCATAAAATAATTTTTTTATTTCAAATTGATTAAGCTAAATATGGAGTATCATGCCTAATCAGATGCTATAATAGTAGTAAATGAATGCAATAATGAAATACAGAAATATGATTAAGCCAAATATGAAATATAAATGCCTAATCTATTGTTATAGCAGCAGTAAATGGATTCAATAATGAAATACTGAAATATACCAAAGCAAACTAAGGAAAATGATTAAGCTAAATACAAAGTATTATGCCTAATATGATGTTATAGTAACAATAAATGAATGCAATAATGAAATAAAAATATATGATTAAGCTAAATATGAAATATAAATTCCTAATATGATGCTATAGTAGCACTAAATGAATGCAATAATGAAATACTAAAATATACCAAAGTAAAATAAGCAATACATAATGAAACCCTAATGTGAAAAAGGGTAAGATGCCTTAGCTGATTCGCCAAGTTTTGGAAAGTGCATAGAGTTGGAAGATAGAGAAATGTGAAGCACTAATCGTCACACTGGAGCTCAAAAAATTGTAGAACTGGAGGAACAAGCTGGACAGGGGCGCTCTAGAGCATCTGGGTACTAATTTTGGGTGTCTGAGTCTGCAGAAAAGCTCAGAAACCCAAATTCTTAGGGTTGCCATATGTTCTTTGATGCTCACCTTTTGTCGTTATGGATTCACATAATGACCACCGAGGTCACAATAAACTTGCAATGAAGACTGAACTTGCAAAACCCTCAAATAAACATCACATCCTAAAAAAGAAAGATGTAAAATGAGGAGTCATATTGTCATTAGCAGTTACAATGGTGGACTTACAATTGAGCGTTTCACTACATCTCAGACCCAATGTAGTTCTATATGTGTGTGCAGAATTGTGCCCTAGGTTTCTCTTGTGCCAGTCACACGTGGATAACAAGCAAGAAACTAGATGTAGAATGTAATAAATGCATGCATGAAATAAAATGAACTTCCCTCCTATGAAGTGTAATGCAAAAAACCATTCCTCGTGTCCCTTGTGATGGAGCTAGATAGATAAAATTGAGCTCTTAGATGCCTTAATGGATGCAACCTTAGGTGGGGATAGTAGATGCTTAGTTCTTGGTCCTTTATTATGATCATATAACTTTATATTTTATATGAGTCCCTTTCTTGAACTTCGTAATTAACCCCGAAAAGGATGACTATGAAAAAGATAAGATTCTCAAATGGCTAGAAAGGACCCAAAAAGCGTGACCAAAGTACAAAGAGGACAAGGGTGCCCAAAGGGGATATGAGCACTTAGTATTGACATCTTGGCTGGGTGCTGCCGAAGTATGAAAAGACTAACTAAACAAGAAGAAGTGTAAGAACAAGAGAAGTGATAGAAAAGAAAGCAATTTGGCCACATACATGGGTTAATTAGTACCATTATTACTTAGGAACCATTTGAATAGTAGTATGTAGTCAAGACTAGATAATTAGCCACGTGATTGTGTTTCTACATTTCCCCCACTTTATGTTGGTGAGCAGAAAGCTCGGTAACATAAAGTAGATAGAGATGCGTACCTGATAACCATGTAGATCGATGATACAAGTGTGCAAAGGAACTAGACAAAGCGTGGAGTGATAAAAATGTGAAGCATAGATGCTAAGGAGGGAAAATCGTAAAAAGTGATGAAAATGAACCTAGGGTGGAAACACATGTGTAGATGTCATGATGTACTCGTTGTCGATGTAGATGTTGTTGTTGGTGTGATGTGGATGTTGTTGACTACCGCTTCCCATACAGATAGACCTACAAAAGAGAAGCTGAAAAGTATTCAAATACTCATGTATATGTGTAAAAAGCCTATAAAGGAGTATGTAAAATGAAAAAGTGTGACATAGGAACATGTGCACCTGATCATTGATGAGGAAAAGAGTGTAGAAATGATCCTGTAAATGATGTTGACGCATAAGTTTTTTAGGCAATATCACACCAATTTAATGGAAGAATTATAGGGAGAACCGTTTGGTGTCATCCACCAACCTTTAACTACTTATCATTGTGTAAAACACCACAATAGATGGTGTGTATGTGCTAAGGACTCTCTACCCTGTAAAAGCCGCTATGTAAATGTCCAGTGCTAAAGGAATCTCTGCCTTGTCAAAATCCTCTATGACATGTTGAAGAATTGTGTAATTGTCCCCTAGTTATTGACACTCTAGGAAAGACTGTTATATTGCCTTTGTTACTGGCACTTAGGGAAGACCGCTGTGCTAAGGACCCAAGTATGGTTCTAAGCCTTGTCCAAAACTAAAAGTTGTATTGTATTGGTATTGTGTTGTGTGTAACTATGTATGGGGTGATTGATTTACCCATATGATGCCCCCTCGTTTGGGGTGCATATGACATCACTGAATGAGTGTGTGGCCCAAAAGATGATAGAATGTTGCGCTGAAACTATACCTTGCAGGGGGAAGGGAATGTGCTTGGTAGAAACCAAGGCACATGCAAACAAGAGGCTAGGAAAACAAGTGTTAGTGCAAGCAAAGACAAACACTCATGTAAAAGATGAAATGTAAGCTAGTAGGCATGTAAGTAAACATGCAAGAAGACAATGTAGACCACAAAAAGTGGGTTACAAACATGGGACATCACTCACAATGTCACAAGATAATCAAGGTTGTAATGACCATAAGAAGACAAGTGTGCACATAAGACACAAGGCAAAGCTTGTAAATAAGAGCATACAAAGAGAAAACAATGACAATCAATGTAACAAACAACCATGGAAGCATGTATCCCTAGAAAATAAATGTTGCACATGAAGCATCCGTTAGCATGTTAGAAAGATAAAAAGTATGCAAAAGCATGTATAATATGAGAAAATAGTGTGTTATGAAACATGAAACAATATCACCTGGAGCGTACGAAAGTGGATTCCCCCAGGACCCTTTGTGGGACTGGTAATAGGTACTGTACCAAACATCCATACTGTGTGTAATGCATTTGTATAATCTGTAATCACAACTAGAAAGCAAGTGAATGTGCATGTGTGCATGATAAAGATAATGACATACAAGATATCTATCTAGCATGTGTAATAAAGTGAACATGTAAGCAAAAGTAAACAAGAGTAAATGTAACCAAGATATGTAGTATGTTGTGGATGAGGCAGAATGGAATACAATGTGAACGGTAGAGGTAACATGCCCCCCGAGTGGATGGAAATGTATGCAGTGAGGCTCATTTGTTTATGCCCTCTCAACAGTAAATAATGAAGCATAAATGAGAGTGCGTCATTCGGAAATGTTTTATAATGTGTGCAAGAAAGATGTTAAATGTAGGTTGTCGCATGTGAAGAAAAGTTGATGAATGAATCTTAGAGTATTGACTGTAGAATAATAAGGTGGAGATGATATTGAATGCGCCATAGGGGATGTGTGTTGTGTGATGATTTATCCTAAAGCGTATGTCACTAAATGGGTGAGTAAGATGCTAATACTTGTGATGATGTAGCATAAAGCGTATATTATGAAATAAATGACCATGATGCTGGTTGAAAATGTGATGACGTAACACAAAGCGTATATCACGAGATGAATGAATATGAAATCTAAAAAGGGGCGATGATTTAGAATAAAGTGTATATTACAAGATGAATGCATAGGAAATCTAAAAAGGGGTGATGATTTAACATAAAGCATATATCACGATATGAATGAATAGGAAAAATAAAAAGGGGTGATGATTTAGCATAAAGAGTATATCATGATATGAATGTCACATGGTAAAATGATTGAATGTGTGAGTGTAATGAGATCCATTTGATATATATACCCTCAACAATCGAGTATGGACCGTGAGACTAGAGTGCATCATCAGGTAATGTGCATTGTATAAGTTGGATATAGGATGTAGAAAATGTAGAAGAGAATAGTATAATGTACTAAGAGGATGTGTTAAAATGATTTAAATTGTAGGATGTGGTTTAAAATATGTGTTGATTATGTCGAATGTAATGACGTATAATGTGCAACCCAATATGTATAGATTGTGTGAGTGTGGAAAGCGTAAAGTGCGTATGATGTATAATATATGTAAGAAGATGAGGGTGAAGACATATATAGTGTGTATGATGTTGATGATGTAAAATGTATAATAGTGTAGTGTGTAGGATGTATATGATGTATTGGTTTATGAGACATAAAGTGTGTATGAGACATAGGAGATGGAAGAGAAAGATAGTCTATATGTATAAATATGTGTGAGGATGTACAATGTGCATAGAGTATAAAATGCATATAAGATGTAGTAGAAATAAGAATATGATGTATAGAGTGTGTGATGGGTTTTGTTGAGTGTGTGCGGTAAAAAAATATGTCACAACTGTGGTGATGATATAGTGTTTAATGTGTAGTGTGTGAGGTTCATGTGTATAGGATGCCCCTCAACAGTCAAGTGTGAACCATAACACGAGTGTGCCATAGGGTAATGACGATATAGGTATATATGTGAATATGCATGTGTTATATGTGGAATTCTAGATGTGAAGTGATGAGATAATAAAATGCTTGTTAAAGTTAGGGGGGAGGAGAATAGGTGCGATGCCCCCCAAGCGTGTGATTGTGCATGCACTATTTAATAAAAGTGAAGGCTTGAGACCCTCCACCCGATGTTGATGGCGATGAAGGTGCGTGATGATATTCTGAGAGTGGTGGTATCTGAGATAAATTTTGTGTAGGTGAGTGAAGTCTATATGTATGTAAGTGATGAGTATATTGTGGGAATTTTGGTGTAACAAAATGTGTAGGTGATGGATACTTATGTGAATTAGAACATGGTGGTGATGGACACTGGCATGGAATAAAATGAGGCGGTGACTTGCGTCTAGATGTAAGAGTTGTCCTAGCAATGGGCCTAGACTCATGTACTGGACTAGTAGAGTGATGAGACCACATAGATCATGTGCGAGAAGGTGAGTGTAGACACTAAATCACACACTTCGAGTCATTATTTAGTCTCAGTCTCATATAACTATTCATATGGTTCTCAAGTGGAAAGAGTAATAATTAACCCATTTCTTTGGCCATTTTGCATTGCTTTCTGTTGTTATTTTCAATCTTACACATGTAATTTCCCAGTCTATACTTTCATACTACATTTTTTACTATTTCTGACTAGGGCACCTAGCCATAACTGGTCCCCTCTAGGCACCCTGATCCTCTTTACACTTTCCTCTCACTTTTGGGCACTTTTTAGCCATTTGAGCTTTTCATGTTTTTGGTGGTTGGTTTTTTTGGGGTTGATTATGAAATTAAAGCAAGAGAACCATACAAATATAAACTTATGATATCATAATAAGGGACCAAAAACTAAGCACTTACTATTTGTATATAAGGTTACATCCATTAAAGACATCTATAGCTACATGTGCATCCATCTAGCTCCATCACAAAGTACATAAGGTTGGTTCATCTGCATCCCATTTTATAGGAGGGGAGTCTATTTTTTCCATGCACACATTTACTACATTCTACATCTAGTTATTTACTCGCTACTTCACAAAGTACCATTGACACAAGCGCACCTAGGGAAAAATTGCACACACACAAACACACCTAGAACTACATTGGATTTGATATGTAGTGCAACACTCAGTGTTAAGTCCATCAATTTGGGAACTAAGGACATTCCAACCCCTTTGTATGTATCTTTTTTTCTATGGTTTTGATGCTTTATATGGGGTTTTGTAGGTGATTATTCCATTGTAGGTTTACCAGTGCTTTGGTGAGCACACAACAATATTCACGTGATAGGAAGTGAACACAGGAAAACATACAATGACACTCCAGAAGAGTTTTCCTGGCCATTTCCATAGACCAGGGAACCTAGATCTCAGACTAGGGTGCCCATGGGTGCCCCTATCCCTCTCTAAGCACCCCAGTCTATCCAGATAGTCCAGATCTGCACTTTCTTAGGCTCATGTGTGAAAGTTTCCTCCTCCTATTCACCTAGTCTTCATTATGACACAGTCCTGCAACATCATTGAATCAACTAAGGCCCTCTTAAACATCTTTACTCATTAGGGTTTCAAATTTCATTGGTTTTATTTCTTGCGTGTTATTTCAGTATTTTATTGCTTCATTTATTCAGTTATTTTACTGCTCTTATAACATTAGATTACACTAGAATATTCAATTTTAGTTAATAATTTTAGTGAACCCGAATGCTTTCATGCTTAGGATCCTCATTTTCCCTCTATCATGGGTTATAACATTCCTCAAATTTCTTTGTTTGATTTACTTAAGATGCATCCCAATGCTGTTCTGCAAAAAACCTTAGACACCATGTATCTTCCTAAAGATATGCCGCCACATGAAATAAGTCCTATCTTCGATCGCTTATCTAACGGCCCTAGTATTTGTGATCCTCCATCTAATCACTCCATTTTGGAATAGATTCAAGCTTTTCATACTTTATTTCAAGAAAATTTTTAGGCTGTGGAATCCACAATTACATTTCTTAAATCTAAAATCCAACATCTTAAGGATGCTTCTCAGACTCACGTTTGTTCTCCTTCTTCATCTCATCTTCATTATATGTCTACTACATGTGCTCATATCAGTGACCCTCAAGTCATACCATTGTCAGAGCCTCTCACCTTTGATCGCAATACTCAATAACATGACATTCTTACTAAGCTCCTTAGTCATCAATTGATCACTTTATTGCCTATTCATTACCATCCTCATCGGCTAGTAAAATATCAAGGTCATCCATATAGCAATTATCATTAAATCAATGGACATAGTGACAATGATTGCTACACTTTACAATGAAGAATAAAACATCTTGAGCATCAAGGATTTATCTCATTCAGTACACAACATTTTACTACATGCCCATATACACTTGTTGCATCCCAATGGGTTCCTAAATCTGATTCGTCTATGTCTAATGAGCTCCATGCCATCACTTCTAATGGTCGTTCTATGGAAAATAAAACATCACCTAAGCAAACACCTCTCAAAATCAATATAGCACCTCCTCCTCTCAAGACATCTACAACATTGTGAAGTCAAAGTACACATCCACCTCTCAAAATCAATCGACCTTCTTCTCTTATCACGTCATTTGCAGTGTCATCAATCCCACCTAAGCTACCACCATTTAAAATTCCTTCCCATCCTTCTCCATTTCCATTTCAAATGCATTTCGTCAAAGCAAATACTCCTACTGATAGCCAAGACACATTTCTGCCACCATCACATGATCATGTTGTTGCTTTTGCCACACATGCTTCCACCGCTTCATGCAAACTTGGTATTTGGTAGGTGACTCTTGTCACCTTCCCCCCTGATGAAACACTCATATTCTTATGGTTCTTATATGACTGTTGAGGGATCTCAAGAACCTTATGTCATTTCATAATCACTCACACATACATACATTTAAAACCATGATGCATGCAACACAATTTTCTATCATGTACTACAATTCTCAATTAATCATACATTACCTTTTACACTTTAGCACCATCACAAAACCTCTATTCTAAACAAATGTTCATCACATAACACATCTATCACCATCACTCTTTTTCGCTTACACATGTTGCATTTCATCCTTTACACTCATCATATGTGTACATTTCCATCATCATTACCCTATGAAACACTCTTGTGCTTTGGTTCACACTTGAATGTTGAGGGCATCCTATACACACGAACCTCACACACTGCATAGTAGACACTACACATAACACATCTTCACACATTTTACATGTGTCATTCACACTTTGTGTTTCATACATCATACATATCCTATACTTATATCAACTACACATCTTGCATTACATCTTAGACATCATATTCTACACACTTTGCATCTCACGCATATCACACATTCTACACATCTACTTACACGTGCTGCACTCTCTACCGATGACACACTCTAGTCACACAGTCCATACTAGACTGCTGAGGCTATACATTGCAAATGGACCACATCACACTCACACACTCGAAAATTCACACTTATTATCATGCATCATCCCTAGAATTAGTGGTATATACTTTAAGATATAAGATCATTTCTTCTAGCATTATCTTGTAATATGCTACATCATCACTTTCGATTGCATCATTTAGTGGTATAAGCTTTAGGATAAATCACCACTCCTTTCTATTCATCTTGTCATGATATATGCTTAGGCTACAATGTTACACAAAATTCATCATTAGGTCACATACCATCACTACTCACTCATCATAGCACGTTGCACACAACACATAGTTTGACCATTTCTTGATGATACACTCTCGTTTATGGTTCATTCTTGACTATTGAGGGGGTATACTGTATGAACCTCACTGCATACAATTCCATTCACTTAGGGGGCATGTGGCTCCTATCATTCACTCTGGATACCATTCCATTAATCCACAACATACTACATTTTATGGTTACATTTACTTTAGTTTGCACTTGCTTTTATATGTTCACTTTATTCCACATGCTAGATATATATCTTGTATGCCATTATCATTATAATACACACATGCACATTCACTTACCTTCTAGTTGTGATTTCAGGCTATACAGGGTTACTGTTATCCATCATAACTCCCTAAGTTATTTGGATAACCCATATCTCCATCCTGGCTCTATGGTTTCGTTTGTAGGCTGCGCACACTTCAATCACCGCAATGGCCACATCTCCATGGTTGTAGATTCCCTACGCATTCTGCACATTCCTTCTTTCATCCCTTCTCCCTTTCCATTTTCCTTTTCGTATTTGTTCCATCCTTTCCCCTTATGCATTCTCTTTGCGCACTCGCCTTCTCATCATTGCATTCATCCTTCACACCCGCCTTGACCTTGCTTCCCAAAATGGCTAAGTCCTCATCATTCTCACATGCCCCTTCCTCACATCCCACACATCATTATGTAATGACTTTGCCCTTGACATGCGCTCCCCTCTCACCTGTTTGTCTCGTCTCCTCTCATACTTGTTACCTTTACACGTGCTCTCCTCTTGTTTTTCTTCCATGCTTCATTCTTCCCTGTGTATTCCTTTGTGCCTTTATGTGCCACGTCACTATCTTACGACCTTGAGTTTGCTACACGTAACCAATCAAAGTGTACCGGCAGGGAACTGAATCTTAAAGACTAACTAGTGTATGACACATGGTACAAACAATAAAAGCATTTGCATAATTGGCCATTATTTCAGCCAATACATGCACGCCACGTGTTTTACATGCCCAGATGACTCTTACAATATTTTGACTATCATAACTTTTTCTCCAGTGCTCAGATCCTTGCGCACCTAAATTTTTTGGAAAGCCACTGATGTGGGCTATATGCTAGGCCATTAAAATTTAATTTTTGGTAGATTTGGTAGGTGGGGAGCTAGAAAATTCCTTTCATGCCATTAGTATGTGATCTAATTTCTTCAACCACCCAGATTTGATCCGATTTGCTTTCCTTCTTTCTCCAACATGCCAAACAGACATGGAGAACCACACTTGATAGATATGTAGGTGGATTTGTAGGAATTTATGGCTGGTGGTTGAGTTTCAAATCAAATTCCTCTCCTTCTCCTTTTCTCTCTCATCGATCTATCTATAAATGTAAAAGCTATGCTCATTATAAAGGGTTGGACATTTTTCATCCTTAGTTTTGATAAGGATCATATATCTCTGATTTATGAGTTGTAGACCTCTAGATCTGGTTTATGCATGTGAATATTTACCTTTAGATGCCATTGTAATTGATTGTGCATACCTAGGAGTAATAGAAGCACTATTTTATGGCTATCTTCTACCTTAACATGTTTCATTTATTTTTTCTTGCCTTCTTTTACATTGTATGATTGTCATGTTACTTTATGTTCCTTGCATCACCATTTTTTAGTTGTGTTTCATGAAATTGATGGTGCATTTATGTGATGGTTTGTGCTACGCATGCCTAGCCTCCCCTCATGATTTCTCCTTCGTTTTCGATCAAAATAGATAGTGTTCATCCCTCTTTTTATAGTGCTATCCCCTTCCTTAGTATATATTTTCCTTTTCATATTATCCTTATATCCCTAGTCCCTTGGCAATTTTAGCTTATTTTCCATTTCCAACATTAGGAGTAGCAGTAATAGTAATAGTAGAAATAGGTAGAGGAACCAAACTTCTCCAGAGACTTGTCTCAAGTGCACAAAGTCCCACAACTTAGAGATGATTCCATTGTTGTCTCAAACAACCCAGTTCTTCTAGATTTGAGACATGGGTGCACGTTTGACAACCAACAGTTTCTGGCACACCCAGTGGGACAAGCCTTGAAAGCTTACATTTTATATTACTAAGTTCTGGTGTATGGACTTAGTATTTCTAGCCTTTGGAGGCCCATTTCAACACATCTGGTGACTCCCAACACTCATATGTATGGTTTTAACAGCTAGAACACCTTTTATGAGAATAGTACATACCAGATAGAGTGTTGTAGCTGAAGGATACTTTGAATATCTCCATATTTCACCAATAAGTACATGAAATAGATCTTCCATGTGTGTATCCCCATTTCCAGTGTGGTGTGTGCACTCTAATCCTCATAAAAAATATGCGTGCCCTACCATGACACTTCAACCGCCTTCTTCTCCAAGGAATTTTTCTAGCTTCATTGGTGGAAGCCCACTCAATCTCAATGCACAACATGATATGCTAACAACCACGCTTAAGAGCATCCCATACTTCATGGGAGAAAATCAAGTCACCCTTGTCAAACAAAACCAAGATGTAGAAAATATATGCTCTATCTACTTGATCACGCATGATGATGTTGCTGTCAGACTACTTGGAACCTCATTCAAGGGAAGAGTGCTCCAATGGTACCATAGCCCGAGACCTGCATCCATTACAACTTGTATGAGCTTGGAACATAGTTGTGCAACTAATTTTAGGATAATTCAGATCACCTTTCATTGGTGGAATAATTAACTACAACGAAGAGGGCACCCAATGAGTAGATGATTGATTTTAACATCAAATTCTAGAAGACTTGGGAAAAAATTCCTCAAGTGGCAAGACATATAGTCTAGCATGCTTTCCTGTATTATCTAAGGGCTTTGAATAGTGACATTTCTGTCATGGTTCAATCCATGGGTGGAATAACTTTACCTTCTACATATAACATTACCACAAGGGTAGAAAACAACCTCATTCAGGATGATAAGTTGGCTCCCAGGCCTTCCGCACCCTTTTTTCCAGAGATGTCTCTAGTGCCCCTTCCTTTCATCACTCCTGTTCCAGTACAGAACATGCAACTAGTTACATCAACATCCTACTCTCCTGTGTAGCAAAAATAAAATGAATAATTGAAGACCTTGATTAAAAACTTGTCCAATAAGGTCATATCATTGGAAAAACAATAGGAACAAGCCTAAAAAAGTAATTATAATCAGGCACAAAACCAAAACAATCAACCCTAGTTGAATCAGCATCGAAATCAAAGATACGTGTAAAACCAACAGTATGATAGATGACATGTTAACACACATCTTCCCTTGCAAGTTGTTCCTCCTGCACCTCCTCTTCTAACGCCCAACTCAAGTCAAGTACTTGTCCCTATTCAGAGAAATATGGCATAGGATTAAGAATGGTGCTTCTATTGAAATATGCCTCGTAGTCAATATCATTGCGCCAATGTTGTACGCATGTAGGCCTATATGATCCTGAATGCTTCTAACTGTGAGCCTTCCATTTGCGCAAACGAACTTGAGAACCAAGAAAGGCCAGAAGTCCCTCTGGAATCTAAGTTGATATTATTTGGTGCTGAGGACTTTTATGCAATCAACCAAGCTACAGATGATACAAATAGATAGCGCACCTAGATTACAAAAAACACAAGATATAAGAAGAGAATGTTGGAGTCTGGCGCCCAGATCACAATTCCAACAACACAAGAAGATCCTCAAAAATAGAAGGAAGTAGTTAAGGCATCCAACAATAAAAGTGCTAAGATACCTACACGTGAGGCTCCACGTAAAGCTCCTCCAGAAGTGACGCATGCCTCTCCTTTGGTATGTCAAGCCTTTACTTCAGCTAAGGCCCCTGATGCGATGCTTGAACAATAAAAAAGGGATGCTGTTGTACCCCAGATGCATAAGTCATTAGGCCTTCCATTCAATATTGTGGACCAAATGAAGAAAAAAAATATGAATGTCATAACATGGGATGCCCTGGCCATACTGTCTCAAAGAGACATGTTACATGAAGCTATGGACCAACTTCTGCATATTGATCCAGTTGTCGAAAAACCACGTGCTTCTGTAAATACTTTTTTAGCAGAGGAGAAGAAAGTAAGTAATGCTACTAAAACCCCATCCTTTTATATGTCCTTGATCATAGGCAAACATCTAGTGCATAATTGTATGATAGAGTCGAGTGCTAGTACTTATGTTATGCCCAAGAAGATAACTGATGTTTTAGGTCTTAAGTATAACCCCTTATCCAAAGGAGTCTTACAACTTGATGGTTCAACTGTCACTACCCTAGGAGTCATCAAGGATCTTTAGTTAACCCTCCACACATGTCCAAGCCTCACTATAACTCAAGATGTGTCAGTCACTGACGTACCTCCTTTGTTTGCCCTATGTCTATCAAGATAATTTACTGCCGAAGTGGGTGGTTAGTTGTCCCATATGTTACTCAAGACAAGGTATGGTACCCAATTTACCATACAATCTGAGCCTATATTTTCCTATCATGTGGAGTTATATGATTCATCCCCTCTCTAAGTTTACTACCTAATCCCAGACAGTCAAGACCAAGTTCCTAAAGAGAAAACTGTTCCTCCTCTACCCGACCTTGTGTTAGATGAGTGGGCAGAAAGGCACCATAAATTTGATCCATATGATGAAGAGATAGAAGCTTTTAAAACTGGGATTGGAACTTATTACATCCTTGAAGAAGAAGCTGTGCTGCCACGCGCGCTCAAGAAAAACCAAGCATAACTTGGTCTATGGAAGTTATACTTTGATGGTTCTAGAAGTAGAAATGGCGTTGGTGCAAGAGTTGTTCTCATTTATTAGAAGGATGAGAGGTTATTTTTCGTACACAGGTTATAGTTCACATGCTCCAATAATGTAGCAGAATATGAAGCATTAGTGTATGAACTTCTCATTATTGAGAAGAAAGGGATTAAGGCACTGTAGATATTAGGGGACACAAAATTGGTTATCCACCAAGTCACCAACAAGTATGCGGAAAAAAATGAGCTTTTAAAAGCTTATAAACATAGAGTTTGGGACCTCATTGAGAGCTTTGATGATTTGAATCTATAGGTGGAGCCACGTAAATTAAACCGAGAAGCCAATCAGATGGCCGCACTTGGTTCACAGTTCTCTCCTATTAAGGACTTTGTCAAAGGGAAAGCGCAACATATTAAGATGGCGATCAGACCATCCATTATAGACAATAATACTAGCTGGAAAGTGTTTGAAAGTGACACATAAATTGTCCAGTTCATTCAGAACGAAGTTGAAATTTCATCAAGTATTCAATCTAAATTACATGACAACTATGGTGAACAAGTGATTCTGCTGAAGACAAATAAGTTTCCTAAAGGGCTGGTCACCTTAGAGAAAATATTTAGCCCTGATGATGAGTTCAAGGGTGAAGAAAAGTATATGCACGTGGTGCAAGAAGACTATGTCCCAGTTAGAGTTGCGCAGAGTAAGGAGATGCTACTCAGTAAATCTTACTTGCATGATGAAAAGTAAGCCTTTATCTCTCTCTGTAAAAAAATACAATGACATATTTTCATGGAAGTATGAAGACCTCAAAGGTTTTGATCCAAGTGTTTCTCAACACTCCATTGATCTTGATCCTAGTATCAAGCCCATTAAACAAAAGTAGAGACCATTCAATCTAAGGATAGAGCACCTCATGAGGAAAGAGTTGTCCAAACTCATTAAGGTGATATTTTTCCTATTAAGTACTCTACCTGGGTTGTGAATCTAGTTCTAGTATGTAAGAAGAATGATGCAACCCAGAATTTAGTATAGATAATCTAGGTGCGCTAACACATCACTGAGCTTAGGTTGATCACTCACCCGAAGCGTGTAAAGGTACCAGGTCCCTCTTTATGGTCCCTTATACAAGATTTTAGTATGATGATGTTTTTATATATTCAAATTCATTGTCATTCATTCATAATTCACAGTGCATAATTCAAATATGATCTTAAAAGAACATGATAAAGGAGCTAAACCAAAAACTAAGTTAAGATGAACCATAATATAACTAGATTCATTCATGTTTAACACCATAATTCAAACAATATACTCTTGTTCATAAATATTGTAAAACACATAAGCTACATACACTGTAAAATATCACCATGGATCATGCACGACAGAAAATCCGCAACACAACCTTACAATAATCCAAACACTAACATATATATCCCGATATCTATATATCTCTCCATCAACTACATGGTTCAACACATATTTATAGGGGCGAAGACTTTCCCTTTACCACCCATGCACTTCTCAAAAATAGGTCACATGCTAATAATAGCCATGCGCCTTTACAAACATATGCGCAACATACAAGTGCTCTAATAATAGACTTTCTTCAGTTAACTCTAAGTATAAATCCCATTTTTAGCTCAACCTATGCATGGTGATTTTCTACAGTTGGTGCTAAAAATACCCCTTTGCATGATCTGAAAGTCTCCTCACCTTTGTGTGCTTTGCATGCTATCCACGAAAGTAGTGCGAATCCATGAATTTGAATAAGTCTTGAGTTGGAAGTGTTCAGATGCGCATTTTGTGATCTATCTTTCGCACCCTAAAATGCACCTTATTCCCACACATGCATCCTTCTCGTGCTTCCTCCTTAGAACACATTCTTTCTGATTAACATTTCCCATACACTAAAGTACATTTCCCATGTCGATGATATGAATTTCTCCATATATTTCAAATAATAAAGAATGGTTGAATGAAAGAATGGAATGAATGAACCAATCCTTATATAAAATAATGAATTTTATTTTGCATCGCCTTCTTCTTCAACTAGAAGGATCAGTTCTGAGTAATCGACCTTGAGCTCATCCTCTAAGGTTTTCCATTCATCCAACATGCTCCTTGTCTTCTTAGGAATGTCAATGACTATGGCATCCAGCTCGTCCTGAGTAATTTTATCTTTCTCATTCTATTATCACTTGGACAACATTTGCCATACCTGACAAAATTCCTTCCAGGGAATCCATCCTTTGTGTGATGAAGTTCAAAATTTCATCAATTCTCTCCTTATGTGGATCTTTGCTATTGCAAGGGCCTCATGCTTCTGCTTCACTAATGCTAATATCTCAGCACTCCCCAAAGTTTCATCCTTCATAGATTTAAGAACCTCATTATCTTCTATCGAGGTCCTGGTTCTTATTAGGGTGTCCGGTGCTATGCATAATTTCAGAGCTTGATATACTTTTTTCAGCTCATCCCTTCAACATTTGGAGCAAGGCCTCGTAGGTTGAAACCTTCCAAACAATGCTAGCCCTTGATCTTTACTTCTTCTTGCACGGGGTCCTTGGGTATAGTCAGTTGAAATGACTCATCCTCTAATACCAAGTTAACCAATGTGCACACATAATGCATTGGTAAAGAAAAATTCTTTGGTACCTTGGATTCAAGATGAGGCCTATCTATGAGAATATGATCACCTAGCGCCTCCACCATGTTAATAAAGGCCTCATTATTTGCTTCTTCTCACTCTTTCTCTTCCTTTAAGCACTCATTCTCCTCCTTTAGGTGCTTTATTTCTTTAGTCATATCTTTATTATCCTCCATAAGTGCCCTAATGGTGGTGGCTTTATCAATGTTTCTATGCTCCACCTCAGCAGATACTTTAACCAAGGCATTAGTGACGTGATCCTCAGACATTTCTGTGGGTTTTATCGTGATGTGCTTGCTCTGAGGCACCTTCTTCATTTTTCATGAGACGTAAGACTCTTCACATATGTCAAAGTCTGGCTCATCCATATGTGTCTACATGGACCAGGACAACTGTTTCCTTGTGCGCGCGATGGCCATGTCAAGGTCCATCAACTCCCATCCATATAAATCCTTTAGGTCCATAGTGATTTAAAACCTGGCGTAGATGATCTTTCTAGTGTCTGTAGTGAAGCCCATGCTTGTGACAACGTACTCTTCACTTTTCCTTTCCCTCTTTATCTTTGGCCCTTTTGGAGTTTGAATTCCTATACCAGGAGTTAGCCCCTCCTCCTCTTGAGTTGTAATGGGTGCATTGGAAGGATCACCTGCTCCTTCCTCTGTTTCCTTCACTCCTTCATCCTAAGGTTCTTCCACACCTTCAGAATCAAGGTTCTCAATGCACTCTCTTCTGATTCCTCCTCGTTATGATGAAGCTTCAAATTCCGTATCCATTTCTTCTCAGGTGCCACTTTTGGAGGGGAGAGTCTTGGTGAACTTCTTGGTGGTTGGGACATTCCAATGCTTGGATTCCTAGTTTGCCTAAACACCCTTTGAAATTTGTGTTCTCCATGGCCTATGCCTTCAATCTATATCTCCCTCCTCTTCTTGTTGTTGTAGGGGAGTGCTCACGTGCCCACTTTCTGCCTTATCAGTTGGCTGTCTTCTGCCCATGTGGTCCAAGCCTTTACTATTTTCATTAAGTTCTTCTTCTTCATCTTCTATTAAGTGTGAGGAAGGCTTTGGACCTTCCACATTCTCAACTGTATGTCTACCTTTGGGTGGGTTTGGAAGTATGAGCTCATTCTCCACATATTTACCCTTTTCCAATCTGGGCTTGAGCTTGATATAGATGAGCATGTCCCCACTGTCCCCAATGGCCAAAATGTTTGGCTTCATACTTATTTCATCAGAGATGAGCTTCTAAATATAGACATATCACCATAGATAGACATAAGTCTTCTTTAGTGTGTGGTAGTTGCAGTCCACCTTGTTTACATTATATGTCAATCTACACGTATCTAAAAAGCTGTGAACTGCTGCCTAGAAAAACTACTCTGTGAAGGCATATGGTAGCTTACACTAGGGACACCATGTCCCAATGTTGGTACCTTATAAATTGTACCATCTTTCCTACTACTGATGGAAACTCGTTAGGAATTCTCCATTCTTCTTCAAAAGCCACACAAAGTTGTTCATACCACAATTTTGCCCTTTGTTTGAATGGGCCACTCATTGATCCTTCACATAAATATTTTTTGAATCTCTCTGTAAGGGATTTCTTCTCCATAGGGTACTCCCATATTTTGTTATTTGGCCCATCAGGAACTCCAATTTCCACAAATACAAGAGATAATAAGATAACGCCAAAAACTTATTTTCTGACATCCATGCACTTCCTCAGTAATTGTCTCTACAGTGTACCCAACTAAGATGTACACCTCTCCCTACGACATCTTCTTTGTAATGTGTAGCCACATAGTGTTTAATTGTGACCACCTTTCTTGATCATTTAGCTTGGTGAGTAGATGCACGACTACTTGCACCACAAGGTACTTCCTCAACTTGTAAATGTCCATTCCACGTGGAACCTTGAAGTATCCCAACTCCTTGTTGGTGGCCATAACTACTACCTTGTCAGTTAGATCACTGCTAACCTCTGTTCATGTACCCTTTAGACCTATCAATGTTGCAATCAAAGTTGCGATGAACCTTACCTGCCGTCCAACAAAGTAGCATAAGTCCTCATGGACTCTGCTCATTAGCCACCGGTATAATTTTTCCAGTTTCCAAAGTATGGGAGTTCAAAGAATTGATACACCCCTACCTTCTTGAGTAGATTCTCCCCAACATCATCATACACTGACATGTCATCCACCGTGTGCTTGTTGGTCTTCTTATTTAATAACACATTCAACTCCTCCTTGTAGTAAGCAATGCAGTGGTTGTAGTCACTGACTTTGCATCGATGGATGTGGGAATCCCAATCCCGCTCGATAATTAATTCTTCCAGGTATTGCATTTATGAGAAATTACTCTCAAGGTCCTCTTCAATCTCAACTTCTACCTTCTTCTTCCCCTTGGTTCTGCTCCTAGTGTTTTCTTTAGTGCCATATTGAAATAAATCGACACCTTTTTACTCTTGGTCAATCAAACTCCTGTGCACTAGCTTGAAACCATGTGCCCTAGCTTGAAATCACATGCCCTAATGCTTTCTCAAACCTTGGTGCTCTACTTTTCTTCTTTGCATTCCTCTGATTAGCTCAAACCCTTCTCAAATGGGGATGCAGGCCACTGCTATGCACAATTCCACTTTCTTAACCTGGTTTCAACATTCTTCACACCTCAACATGTTTCGATCTGTTCAATTACACTTAGCTTGCTCGAATGTTTGTGATTAAAAAGGTAAAAATGAACCCACATCACGTATTTATATAGATTTGTTGATTTTTTTCACATTTATTGCTCCTTAACCTACCACTGATCTTCTCATTCATTGACCATTTTCCCAATTTCCGCACGGCATACCTTCGCACCAAAACTATAACCTTCTAGAGCGCCTTCCTAACTTTTAGCTATAGACCTCCTTCTGTGCATGTCATGTGCCGAAGTACCTCACCATTGTGCCTTCCCCTGAGTAGTTTTACGGTTGCAACTTACCTCACATCATACTGTGCACCCATTTGTTTCTAGTTATGTTCTTCTTTTATGAGAAATGTTCATTCAAACCGCACCCTATACCTTATAGACATCACCTACAATAATATTTCCTTATATGTACCCATGTTTGAATGAAAATCACCCCACACTAAGGGTATGTGCAATCCTCTGCGTATAGCAACACTACATTTTGTGATAAGCTTATGGCGCGCAAGCGCACTGATTACACAAAATAATGAACTAAATTGACAAAGCATAGTGATAAAAAAGGAAATACATAATATGAAATACAATAAAGAAAATCTAACCTAGATGGCAATATTACCTTATTAAACACACCAAGAAGGCTTATTTATAATAGGGCTTCAACCTACTCCCGTTGAAGTAACCGGGAAACCGTGTTCCATCAAGTGCCTCTTACTGACATGTGCCTGAATCAAGTATGTAAATGATAATATATGGTCCCAACTAATGCACTTTAAGCTTTCCTGGATGGCACAAAAACTTTGAATCACAAAAGAGTACTTTCTTCCTGACCTCAAATTTCTTGTTTTTGATATGTCTGTCGTGCCATGCTTTCTGTCTAGCCTTTTCCTACTTTTGACTCCAACATGATATGACGCACCTCTCATCCATATGTATTAATTTATCAATTCTTTCTTCCAGGGCTTTCTCATCAGCTAGATCTCTCGCGCACAGAATACACAAAGAAGGTAACATGAACTCCATGGGAAGAACTGCTTCTGTGACAAACACTAACTGAAAGGTGTGTCCTTATTCAACCATTTATAGGTTCTTCTATATGCCCAAAGTAAAACAAAAAATTTATCATCCTAATCCTTCCTTCCAACATCACAAAGTTGTCAATGTTTGGATCAATATCTTATTGAATGCCTCAACAGTACCATTTTCTTGAGGGTGATATGGTGTAGTAGTCTTGTGGTGCATGACCATAAATCCATCCAATAACATACTGACTGTCTCATTCAAGAAATGTGTGCCCCTATCACTTGTCAAAATTAAAGGACATACATACCTGGTAAGAATATTTTCCCATAAAAAATCTAGCTACTGTAGCCACTATACAATCCCTTGTAGGTGCTGCTTCCGTCCACCTGGTAAGATAATTTGTGCAAGTGATGATGTAGCTTGATCCAGTTCTATGCACGACTGAGGAAATAGGACCCACAAAGTCAATTACCCATTTCTCGAATGGTTATTCACTAGTAATAGGCGTTAAAGGCATTTCATCTCACTAACCAGGTTTTCCAAGGTGCTGACAGTTATCACACGCCTTACAGTACTCTTTACAATCCTTATACAAGGTCTCCCACCATAAACCAAGTAGAATTTTGTACATGCAGTGGTGTCACCTGCATAATGGCCACCTACAATACCGCCATGAGCCTCATCCATGATAGTCGTGTGCTCATGTTCTAGTACACACCGTCGCAAATACTTCATCTCAACCTAGTTTGTATAAGTCACCACTGATCAACATGTAAGGTGCGGCACAAATTGTAAGTTTGTTTCTTCTCCAAGGCTTTCATTCCTTTTGGTGCCATACCAGTGCGTAAAAAGACATAGCAATATCTTCCAACTCTGAGGTGCACACGATTTAACCTATATAGTTGTGCATTGGGCATTGGTATCTTTAATATTCTGTGCATCCTCTCCTGATTGAATCCTTGACAAATGATCTAGGCCAAAATTACTTTTACTCGGCTTTACCACAACTGTAAAGTTGAAATTCTTGGAATAATAGAACCCACCGACATATGCACCCCTATAAAATGGGCTTAGTTCACCAAGTATTTCAATGCCAGTGTTTGAATACAAAAGGTGTTTCTAGTAAGTATTGTCTAAATTTATGCAATGTGTAGATCATTGAAAAGGCCTCACACTCTGTGGTTGTATAGTTCTGTTATGCAGGAGTTAGTTTCCTACTAGCAAAACAAATAGGATGATCGATAAATACCTTCTCCAGGCTATGCTAGTACTGATCCAATGGTCATACCAGAGGCATCCACATGCACATGAAAAGGTAAAACTCCATGAAGGGAAGCATAAGATAGGCAACCGTAGTAAGTTTATCTTTCAGTGCTTCAAATGTGTGCTGCTGAGGGTCTCCCTAATAGAAGGTCCCTTTTCCTTTTAATAACTCCTCCAAGGGCACATGACAATCTTAGCATATCCTTTTATAAACTTTCATGTAATACCCTGTGTGGCCCAAGAATCCACACACCTCACTTTGACTGGTAGGTTCCTTCAGGCCTATGATAACTGCAACCTTGGCTGGATCTACTAACAAACCCTCCTTGCAGATGATATGCCCTAACAGGGTTCAAAAAAGTGTAGCAAAGACACACTTCTTGATGTTTAAGGAGATGCTTAGACTATCTGCATCTTTCAAACATTAAGTGCAAGTTGTCACAATGATCCTTTACAAGCCCATATACCATCTAGTCATTTAAGTAAACCTACAAGAATTTGTGAATAAAATCATTGGAATGCTTGAACAACTATGCACGAGAATACTGCAGGTACATTTTTCAAACCAAAGGGCATCACCGTATATGCAAAGCTTCCCCATTCAGTTGTGAATGTTGTTTTCTCTTGATCTTCCTTAGCAATGTGTACTTGATGATACCCAAGAGAATCCATTGGTAAATGAGTAGATTTCTAGCCCTACAATGCCTTCTAATATTTCCTCGGTGAAAGGCGTAGGGAAAGGATCAGTTACACATGCAACATTCAACTCCTTGTAATCCACACAAATCCTAATCTTGACCATCTTTATTTATACTGATTACCATGGGGCTAACCCATTCTGACTCTTCTAAGGGCTTAATGATGACAAATTTCAACATGTTTTCAATATCTTCTTTAACCTTTACGTGTAGGTTAGGGTTCATCCTGTAAGGTATCTTCCTAACTAGGGAACACACATTATTTTAACTTAATCTTCATCTCACCCAAAGATTCATGGAATCCCTTTAACTCATGGTAGCCCCTAGGAAATAAATCCTGGTAATCACATAATAACTCAATGATCTTAGCCACCTCAGAATCCAACCAATAGTCTCCAATTATGGCCTCTTTAGGTTCAACATCCGTACCAATGTTTACCTTCTTAGTCTTCATAGGTTCATGGTAGGCATGCACCTTCTCATCCATGCTATCCAAAACCTCACATGTACCTTCTAAATGATCAACATCCAAATTTTCTACTTCCTTATCATCCACTATATAGACCATTTTTCCTTTCTCCTTCTCTAGAAAAGTGCACATAAGTATTTCAGCATATGTTCCTTCTACTTCCTCAAAACGCACTCTTAGGTCTACCTCACCAAATAAATCCTGAATTAGTTCCTCAACTTTTACACTATGTCCCATAGTCAATCGCTTCATAAGCCATGTAATGTCCTATTTCACTAGAGGGTTAGTGGAAAAGTAGTCAAAAGTTTGAATCATTTCTAGCAATCAAGTCTTTCCAATTTCCTAGTCTCCCTGTGCAACTCCGCATAAACATACCAAGCATGCGTGCAGCCTCACAAGGTGGAATAAAATTTTTGCACCCATAGCGAAGGTGGTAAATCTTCCTTCCCCTCTGTCTAGAGTCTCTCACACTAATTGGATGTGGTGTTGAACATGAATCTTACCATGATATGTGTAGATTTGAGTAGGTGCATTACTCCTGAGAAACCGGGTTGATAAAGCAATTCTCACTTCCCTCCATTCTATGAGATTATCCTGGTGTACCATCCACCAGTGCGATACTGTCCTCGCGTAGGGTATATACCATCATATTCCTTCTTTCTCACCGGATCCTTCCATTGTTCTTCCATGGCGCGAAGGAATACATCAGGGTCTCTTCGGCAGTATACCGAGGTAAAGGATTGTTACTTATCCTCCTAACAAAACGAAGACCTATCCCCACGTGCAGATGCACTTCTTACTTCACACCTAACCATATCATATGTGCCATGTGCCCAATTATCACAGGTGATACTTGTAGTGTCACTAATGGACTGTGCATCATCCCACTAGAGGATTCCTTTTTTAGATGGCTCAAGTACTTCTGGATCTTGAATGACGCACACATAAATTCTGTTTAGGTCTTCCTCACTTAATGGTTCCACATAAGGTGTAGACTTCCTATCTGTTAAAGGGATAATAATGCACTCTTCCTTATTCTCAAAGCTGATGTAGCCCTTGTTGAACTGTAGATCAACATTATTTGCATAACACCATGGGCGCCCGAGTAGAGCTGGGAAGCTTTCTACCTATGCAAGCGCCAATACCTCAAAGTGTCCAAATGAACTTGGCCCCTTGTATAGTAATGGATGCATCCTTCAATATGCCAATGGGAGTGGCCTTAGTTTGATTTTCCATAAACAATACATTAGAGGATGGTTGTAATGGAGGTCTTCCCATCTGCACCCATGCATCTAAAGTAAGCACATTAACTTTTGTGCCTGTATCAATCAAGATGTTTCTTAAAATCCACCCATCCACAACAGCATTCAATGTGATCTCCTTATCATAATCCAAGCTATGAGGAGGAATATTAGCAGTGTAGGATCTGCCATCCATTCTTAGTACTTACCCGTGGAGTGTTTCCTTTTAACCATTTCCCTAGTAATGGAATAATATTCTCCTGGTGCAACATCTTACATACTTATTTTAGATCATCAATATCTCACTAGGACGTCTCCACCTGCCTTCTTCTACTCCAAATTCCGTGACTGCTCTTTTAAACATTGTATTTCACCCTGAATATTTCTGAGCACCTCCATGGTCTCTTGATAAACCTCCTTCTGATGTGTAGGATCTGGGTACGCAGGCATGCTAAAACCTCCTCCTTACTTAATGGTAGGATTTTGCTGTAATGTTTCTTTGCGTGCACAACTTCAGGCGTGTAGTGATCTTCACAGGTACTACCTCTGGTTCTGGGGCCAACTTTGGCATCCATTAGTTTTCTATGGTTGTATTCAAACCATCCCTGTACGCCCTTGTTTTCCTATTTATGTTACTTGCTAAGATGCTCATATAAGTCTAGGAATTCTTCATAATTATGGTTCTTTCCACAAAAATAACAAGTAATATTCTGAGGACATTCACACCAGTAGTGGTCAGGGGATCCACATGTATAACATGTTCCTCGAGGGAAATCACCTCTTCCACTACCATGACCTCGGCCCCTGAATCCACCACGGTATCCTCGACTTCTACTCACAACCACCATCAAAGCACCCTTCATTCTGATCATAGTGCACCCTTGAGTGTGATCATGATCATGGTGCTCACTTTTACCTTTAGAGTTATTTACAACCCCTGTCTATCGTACACCAATGTCAATGGCATCATGGATCTGATCAATTAATCTACAATCTTCAGTATTATGAGTCGTGGACCAGAAAATATTACAATAGCAAGATACGTTCTTCCTTATCGCACGTTGTAATAGTGGGCAACGGCTTGCATCATGGTCTAAATGACATATTTCACAGTTCAACAATAATGAGTGTACTGATCTACGGGGAAAACTATCCTTAGTGTGCCCTTCCACTTCACAATATGTACACCAAACTCCTTTGTGCAGTGTCTCATGCACTGAATTGGCTCCGATAGTTTCTCTAACTGCTTTTTCCATACTGCAATCTGAGCCTCTAAGAATGGGCTTACTCCTTAGTGTCTATACTTCCAACTGCTTCAGCATGTGCAATGCTGCTTCAAGTGCTTCACGCGGATCTATGTATGTCTTATGTGACAGCGCCCTCCTAAAAGGTGTGATCAAGCCTCCGATAAACCATTGTGCATGTTGATCTTGCATGGATATCATAAGAAAGCTTTGACAAACAATGTTTTGAAATGAGCATCATATTCTCGAACACTCTGAGTAGTGCCCTACTTAATATCCTTAAGCGTGCTTATGCTCTTCTTCTCAAACTCAGGGATATGAAATTCCTTGAGGAATGCATCTCGTAACACTGTATAATCCACACAAGTCTGATCAGGTTCAAACTTCCTATACCAGTCTGTGTGCACACCCCTACAACGTAGTTGCAAACTGACTTGCCTTGTGCTTAGAAGTCATGATCCCTTTTGCACGCCACATTATTTCACACATATGCACATGTCTCAACAACATCTTCTATTCCCCTATATTCTGGGAGATGAAGTGACATCTCCATGTAGATATTTTGGGGTTGGTGAGGACCTTGCCCTCCAGATCCAGAACCTCCTGTGTTACCTCTGCCTCCAGATCCACCAGATCCAGAGCCACCTGTAGATAGGGATTGAACCAGAAGAGACACTTCCCTGTGTCCCAATAGTGGTACTAAACTAAACTCCCACAATTTTAGAAGTGGTACTACTCCTAGATGTAAGTCCAAAGTTCTGTGCATCCTGATATTCTGTGTTGATGACGCGCCTAAAAAAGTACCTCCAACAGGTCCCCCAAATAAGAAGGAAGACATTTTCCTAGCCATGAAACTACTTGTCTATTTGGTTCACTCCTATTCTTACTGATAAGTTAACTCCACCTACTTTCTATTCTACCTACCCAAACTAGCTTACTGACTACTGGTTGTACTAGAAACTGGAAATCCAAGCGCAAGGGCTAGGTTCACATCAAGTAGATTCAGATGTGCACCTATGGCCCATGTCGTCACTGTTGGCGTGCTCTCATAAGAGGCCAAAGAGGGTTCCCTGTCATGCTTTCCCAGATGGGGGAGTAGAAAACGCCCTAGCTCCACATCCTCTACGTGAGCTTCAAATCCTTCATGAGCCATTTCTCTCCACAACACCATCCACTCTACAACCTTGCGCTACTTTTCCAAATCCCTCTCATGTGCCTCATTGAACTTGAGCTGCCTTTCTTCCCTTTGTCTCTTTACTGCTAGGTCTACCATCCTTCACCAAACCTACTCCTACCCCCACGCATGGTGGGGTTTAGCTAGCCATCGATTTCTCTTCCAAATTCAGGGTTACCAATAAGATCTTGATCGCCAGCGGAATTCCTTACAAATAGGTTCCCCTAGGATAACGTAAAAATTGAAACTCAGCTACCTCCGAGTAAGAATAAGTGTAAATTGATTATTCCAAGATATAGCTATTCAGAACACCATGGAACCAAGTATCTACGACGTGCATCGTACAAATTAAATCAACATCATAGAGGGTCTGAAATTCTTCCTTACATCCAAACAAGTGTGTGAGAACCTCCAATTCCTTTTTAGATGCATAAGCAACCAACCACTCGTATAGCTCTATTGAGAAAGATAACAAAGAAACTCTCATACAGACAGTCATATAAGTTTTTCTCCACCCATGTGTGCGCGTCAAAATCAGATCCAATGTTGAATCTCTGAGCATATTCATTCTTCCAAGTCTCTTATCCACTCTTCAACACTTGCCAAGGTCAACTGGTACGTCTTCATCATGAAACATCCTGAAAGTGGCTGATAAAGAGGTCCCAAAAACAAAACCAATGATGCAGCCTAGAATTTACTATAGATAATCCAGGCGCGCTGACACATCACTTAGCCTAGGTTGAGCACTCACCCGAAGCGCACAAAGGTACCAGGTCCCTCTTTATGGTCACTTGTACAAGATGTTAGCATGATGATGTTTTAATATATTCAGATTCATTATCATTCATTCATAATTCACAGTGCATAATTCAGATATGATCTTTAAAGAACATGATAAAGGAGCTAAACAATAACTAAGATAAGATGAACCATAAGACAACTAGATTCATTCATGTTTAACACCATAATTCAGTCAATATAGTCCATTCATAAATATTGTAAAACACAGAAGCTACATACACTGTATAAAGTATCACCATGGGTCATGCGCGTCAGAAAACCCATAGCATAACATTACAATAATCAAGTAACATCTAATCCATCTCTATATATCTCTCCAAACTACATGGTTCAATACATATTTATAGGGGTGGGGACTTTCCCTTCACCGCCCATGCACTTCTCAAAATAGGTCACATGCTAATAATAGCCATGCACCTTTACAAAGATATGTGCAACATGCAAGTGCTCTAATAATAGACTTCCTTCAGTTAACTCTAAGTAGAAATCCTATTTTTAGCTTAACCTATGCATGGCACTTTTCTATTGTTGGTGCTCAAAATACCCTTTGCGTGATATGCAAGTCTCCTTTCCTTTGTGTGCTCCACACGCTATCCCCGAAAAATAACACAAATCCATGAATTTGACTAAGTCTCGAGATGGAAGTGTTCTGGCGTGTATTTTCTGATCTATCTTTCCATACCCTAAAATGTGCTGGTATCAACAACCAAGTGGGGAACATATAAATATCATAAGATGGCCTTTGGTTTTTCAAATGTAGACGTAACATTCCAGCACACTATGGACATTTCCTTCAAAGGTTACATCAAC
The DNA here is from genome assembly GCA_019776745.2 of Taxus chinensis. Lineage (NCBI taxonomy): Eukaryota > Viridiplantae > Streptophyta > Pinopsida > Cupressales > Taxaceae > Taxus > Taxus chinensis. Next base: position 679,753,573 of record CM034148.1, read on the forward strand.
GAGCTCATCTTGGTTTACCTAGATGACATCACAACATTCTTAAAGTAGAGCGTAGATCACATAACACACGTGGAAAAATTATTTGAGAGGTGCAGAAAGTATGGGGTATCTCTTAACCCCAAGAAGTGTAATTTTGCAGTGGCACATGGTAAGCTTTTGGGCCATGTAGTTTCCAAGGATGACATCATAATCGATCCTGAGTGCGTTTTAGCCATCCTAGCTATTTCACTATCGGCACACAAGAAAGCCTTGTAGTCCTTCCTCAGAAAAATAAACTTTTTTAGGCACTTCATTCCTAACTTTGCATGACTAGTTCGGCCCATCACACTAATTCTAAAAAAGGACATAGCCTTCAAATAGACAAGAAAAGGAAGAGAGAGCTTCAAAAAAATCAAACAAGATATTTCTTGTGTGTCAAAACTCATCAACCTGGAATACTCAAAGGAATTCATCCTCTATGCTTATGGAATTGATATGAGTGTTTCTATCATCATGACACAAGAAAATAAACGACGACTTGAATAACCAATGGCTTTATTTAGTTAGACATTGAAGGATTATGAGTTTAAATATAGTCACACGGAGAAACAGGTCTTCACCATCATGAGTGCGCTTAAGAAGTTAAAAAGCATCCTCACCACAAATCACATAAAGGTGCTAATTTCTCACTCCAATGTTAGAGACTTCATCATGGGAGTAGAAATTAGTGAAAAGAGAGAAAGGTGGGTGATCAAAATCATAGAGTATGATGTGACAATAAAAGCCACCAAGTTGGTAAGAGGAAGCGTACTATGTAAGCATATTACTGAGGATGCACAAAATGAACATGAGACTTCATTGTTTTTGGATGAAGATACCCTACATGTAGAACTTAAGCAGAGTATAGACCCTGGCGTACACATGTAGATGAAGGAAATGATCACATTCCTTTCTGAGGGCACATACCCTCTTGGTTTGAACAAAGCAAAGAGAAGACTTCTGAGGTTACAATCTATTCCTTATGTTTTGATTGATGGTCTTCTCTTTAAGAAGAATCTTGATGGCATGTTATTAAGGTGTATCGATGACGCACAAGTTAAAAAAAATTTAGTAGAATTTCATGATGGATTCTCTGGTGGAAAATTTTCTGCTAAGACTACAACAATGAAGATCATAATGGCAAGTATCTTTTGGCCTACCTTGTTTACAGATGCACACAAGTGGGTCACACAGTGCAAAGAACGTGTTTTCTTTATTGGAAAGAAGAACTTCATAGCGTTTCCCCTCTGACCAATCTAAGCGGATCATCCTTTTGCATAATGGGGTCTTGACTTCATACACATGATCAATCTACCTTCAAATATTGGGCACAAGTGGGTGCTGACAACTACATATTACTTCACCAGATGGAAAAAAGCTGTTGTGTTCAAGGAATCAACCGAGTCAGTCATCCTTGAATTTCTTGAAGGTATTGCAACAAGGTTTGGTGTTCCTCAAACCATCTTTTCAGATAATGCAAAAGCCTTACTTGGTGCTAAAATCACTGATTGGGAGCTAAACCTTGAAATATATTTGAAAAATTCTTCCAACTAATACCATGAGGGCAATGGTCTAGTAAAGTCAACAAAGAAGAACTTGATCAGGATCATGAAGCGCACAATGAATATCAGCCAAAGACAATGGCATACAAAGGTCTCACGTGCACTATGGGTAGACAGAATAACAATGAAAAAGATAATAGGAACTTCACCTTACAATCTCTTCTAAGGAAAGGAGGCTACCCTTCCTTTGATACTCGAGTTGAATTCATTAGCACTTGCCCAACAATTGGAATTTGAAGGCACAAACCAAAGAGAAATCAAAATGGTAGAGCTGGTTAGTCTTGAAGAATCAAGGAACTCTTCCATGATTAAGCTAGAACAATATCAACAAGCAACAAATAAGTGGTTTGACAGCAAGGTTAGGCCTCAAGATTTCAAAATTGGGGACTTAGTCTTAAAGTGGGATTCTGACAGAGCTAAGCTAGTGCACAAATCAAAGTTTGATGCACTTTGGAGTGGTCTGTACATTATCAGCTCATATAAGGAGGCTAACTCTTTCGAGTTATCTCATCCTGGTGGAGGCGCGCTATCAATCCCAGTTAATGGGATGTATCTCAAACCATTCTATTAAGTTTGCTACATCATTTTGTAAATATTAGAGTAATTTTAGTTTCTCCAAGTGTGCTGTGCACACATTATTTGTTTGTATATGGTTATTTCTTATCGCATGCTTCTATGCACACTCTTTTGTTGCTTCCAGGATGTTAATCTCCTTCCAACAGTTTCAGCAGTTTTGTAGGATTCACAATAGAGTTAAAAAATGTTTCTAAGTGACTTCAAGGGCAAATCTTCAAGATTACAGATGAAAGTTTCACGATTACATAGCAGATTCCATGCCGAATGGATGCTTGAGGTTACTAATCTCCTTCATCTAGTAGGAAAATAGCCCCAAAAGTCACCAAAATTTTATCCACAATAACTTACCAAGTTATTTGGATAGCCCATATCTCCATTCTAGCTCTATGGTTTCACATGCAGACTACGCACACTTTAATCACCGCAGTGGGCACATCTCCATGGTTGTAGATTCCCTGTGCATCCTACGTGCTCCTTATTTCATCCCTTCTCCCTTTCCATTTTCCTTTTCCTCTTTATTCCATCCTTTCCCCTTGTGTGCACTCTCTGCGCACTCGTCTTCTTCTAAGTATGGCATTCATACTTCACGCTCGCATTGGCCTTGCTTCCTAAAATGGCTAATTCCTCGAAATTCTCACACACCTCTTCCTCACACCTCACACATCATTCTATAATGACTGGGCCCTTGACATGCATTCCCCTCTCTCGTGTTTGTCCCATTTCCTTCCGTGCATGTTACCTTTATGCATACTCTCCGTCTATTTTCCTTCCACGCTTCATTCTTCCGTGTGCATTCCTTTGCACCTTTATGTGCCAAGTCACTATTTGACGACCTTGAGTTTGCTACACGCAACCAATCAAAGTGCACCAGAAGGGCGCTGAATCCTGAAGACTAACTAATGTGTGAAACATGGCAGAAACAACAAAATCATTTGCACTATTGGCCATTCTTTCAGCAAATCCGGGCGCGCCACGTGTCTTGTGTGCCCAAATGGATTTGATAATATTCTGATAGGCATAAATTCTGCTCAAGTGCTAAGATCCTTGCATGCCTAGAATTTTTGGAAAGCTGCTGACGTGGGCTGCATGGTAGACCATTCAAATTTGAATTTTGGTGGATTTGGTAGGTGAGGATCTGGAAAATGTCTTTCATGCCATTAATATGTGGTCCAATTGCTTCAACCACCTAGATTTGATCTGATATGCCTTCCTTCCTTCTCCAACATGCCAAACAAACATGGAGAACTGAACTTGACAGATCTGCAGGTGAATTTGTAGGAATTTATGACTAGTGGTTGAGTTTCAAATCAGATTTCCCTCCTCATTTTATCTCTCACTGATCTATTTATAAATGTAAAATCTATGCTCATTGTAAAGGGTTGGACATTTACATCCTTAGTTTTGCTAAGGATCATATATTTCTAAATTCTGAGTCGCAGACCTTTAGATCTAGTTCATGCATGTGAATATCGACCTTCAAATGCCATTATAATCGATTATGCATACCTAGGAGTAATAGAAGCACTATTTTATGGCTATCTTCTACCTTAACATGTTTCATTTCTTTTTTCTTGCCTTCTTTTACATTGTATTTTTACTGTGTCAATTTAAGTTCCTTCCATTGCCATTTTTTAGTTATGTTTCATGAAATCAATGATACATTTGTGTGCTGGTTTGTGCTACGCATGCCTAGCCTCCCCTCATGATTTCTCCTTCATTTTTGCTCAGAATGGATAGTGCTCATCCCTATTTTTCTGGTGATATCACCTTCCTTAGTATAGTTTTTCCTTTTCATGTTATCCTTCTATCCCTGGTCCCTTAGAAATTTTAGCTTAGTTTCCATTTCTAATATTAGGAGTAACATTAGTAGTAGAAATAGGTAGAGGAACCGACCTTCTCTGGAGATCTGTCACAAGCACACAAGGTCCCACAACTTTGAGATGGTTCCATTGTTGTCTCAAACAACTTGGTTCTTCCAGATCACAAAGAAACTTTTGGACAACTCGCACTGATGTATATTAGGTGTGAGGGAGCTTGATTCATAAGGAGCTTGATAAATACGAAGCAAAACAATTTTTTATCTTTCATTGTTACTATTTTTTCTCCATGATGGCTAGTAGTTGTAATTGATAGTCTAAAATACCTTCATAATTGGCCAAAAATAAGATAATTATTTATAGTGATGTGCTTTTGGAATTTGTAAATGATTTGTTTGAATCTTTATCTTGTTAGTGTGTGTCATATTCACACTTGTTATGAACTGTGCCTTAGGTATTAATGTTACGAAGGTGAGATTTATTATGGGTGCACCATTCGTAAATGTACATTTAAGTGGTAGTTATCCTCACATGTGTGAAAATGGTGAGGTGTAACTTGGGGAATGATTTTATCACACCTTTCACTCAATATCATACTTTGCCTACATAAGGAAGCTTTACATCCACATGGAAAGTTAGATTAGATCTTAGAGTCATCTCCAAAGTTAGTGGAGATCTAATCTATTAGGAGATTCCATTATACAAAAACAAATATTGGTTACACACATATTGCATTGTATATTTAATTTTAGTTTAATGCAGTGTGCTTTTATTGATGAAACTCTTCCTCTTGTCTGAGCAATTTGTGTGGATGCTTATATTACGGGGTTTTCCTTTGCCCTCCTCGATTCTTATGCACTATCAAATCCAACTCTATAATATCCACCTCATAATTTTTTTAGATCTAGATTTTTTATTTAGATTTGTTTGCATTATTAGTTACAGATCTAGATGAAGAAGATTTTTTTGAAGAGGTATCAATTTTTTTTTCTAGTTTTGAGTGTTTTTGGTGGATATCAAATTGCCTTTAAATTCCTTTTGAGTTGTGGATTTTTGCACCTTCATCAATTCTTGAATTAGTATCTTCTTCCTAAGCCCCTAAACATTTTTTGAGTCAATCCATACTGTGGGTTTTCATTATATCCATTGTATTTTTTTTGTTTGAGCCAAAGTGCTTTTATAGGGTCACTTTTGGGGTATTTTCAATTTCTCAAAAAATATAAGAAAATTTGGTATGATTTGATATATTTTCTTAATTATAATCAGAAAATAAAGATTAAAAATATGTATTTTTTTGTCCTTCTCATGATTTTCTATGATTTTTTGAAAAAGTAAATCTATATGGTAAGCAAGTAGAAGCAACAAAGACAACGGTTTTTTGTATTTTTCTACAAAAACATGGGTTGAAAGAAATTTTTAGGATTCCTCTCTTTGCAATTTTTCTGTAAGTATTAGTTCAAAAAAATGGAGCATAGAGACACTTGTGGCGTGCATTTGAAGTTTCAACAAAAAAACTAGTACACCCTGCATGCTCGACATCAAAGGTGTGTTCTACATGATGCGTACAATCTATATGTCAGGCCAAGAATGTGTCTTAATAACTTACACTCCTAAGTCTTCCATTCTACAAGGGTATCGAGGCAATGAGTAGAAGACACACATGAAATGACATATAATGGATAAATTTAAAGGGGATACAATGAGCACCGTCACATGTCTAGAGGGTTGTAATCCCTACACTAGGTCAACCAAGGGTTTCCAAGGCCCACAATCAAGATAGAGGATATTACCCTACTAAGATATAATTAAATGGGTGAGAAGTGGCATGGATCAATGATAGATAAGGCAAGTATGCACAATGTAACTAAAATGAAAGTGAAGAGAAGACAAGGAGTGATAAAATAAGAGAACTATGCTAAGTAACATTAATATACATGTAATACTAAGATACCATATAACAATGAGGAAGAGAAATGAAATAATCTATGAAAAATGGAAAAGATAGTTAGAGCACTCACTTGTACACGTAGGGCGGTCACCGATGCATCTATCTCTCTGGAGAAACAACAAACATAGAGAAAATCACTTTTAGATGGATAAGGGGAACACCGTTCCTATCCTAGACTCATATAGTGAAAGTAATCCAACTGAGAAGAAGAGTGTCTAATCTAATCCAAGCCAAGTGCAAGATTAACCAAGAACAAAGTGATTAGGTGTGAAGTTTGCATAAAAGAGCAAAGAGACATGACATTTCCTTAAGATTCAAGATTCCTTCCTTTATGAATGTCAAAGTGTGACAAGTATATATACGATGCCATTACCGATGGGTGATGGAAACAACTAGGGAAAAACTAACACTGACACCATTTCCCATGGGTAATTACGTCGACCAAGGATGATGATGTGTTATGTAAAGTGAAAATAAGTGTTGTAGATCATAGATATGGATGAACAAAGTGCCAAATGGTGAGATGTAACCAAGTTGTCAGGTGTGCAATGTGTATGAGACATAAAGGGACAAGGATAATTATTGTAATGATAACTAAGGCCAAGACAAAATATCAATAGTCTCTTTGTGTATTGTCTCTAACCCATAATGATTAGATGAATAATCATACCCCATTCCTGACAGGCCCCTTAAGGAACCCGCTCAATAAATAGATGCATCAGTGACCCTTATCTGCACAAGGAAAATGTTAGTAACAAGTATGAAAGATGAAAAGTGAAAATTTAAGTGTGTACATATGTGCTAGCCATTGATCACCGCATATCGTAATAGCAAAACATGGGGTGGTCAATGAAAAGAAACAATCCATAACATCAATATCGAAAGTAGATATTGAAAGTAAGAACATAAAGGACTAACTAAAATGAAATATACCCACCAATGCATACCTGATAGTGTCACTCATCCTACCATGTGTGAACACAATCAATGCTACAAGAACCCTGAAGAAGCAAAAGTGAAAGGAAATACTAAAGGATCATCATTAAAATAAGGCATAAATCACCTAGCTAGGGGTCAATGGGATGGATGTTGTTTCATAGTGCTGAGATGTCATGATGGTATAGTGTTATAGAGATCACAATGTCATAGCCAAGTGATGGGTAACAACGCTGAAAAGCACAAAAACCATATGGTAGAAGCTACAAAGAGAAACTGTCATAAACCCGAAGGTGTAAATAAAAAAATATGGATGATTATCCCAATGAGTAGATATAAATGCTGAAAAATGTAAAAAAAACCCATGAGGTAGATGTTATAAAAATAAGGTTGTCAGATAGGTACATAAATCCAAGCAAGGCCATGGGCCTAGGTGAGGATGTGCATAATACTGTAGTGATTCCATGGGAAAGACTAGGGCGTACAAAGCCAAAATGTTGATAATTTTGTCAATTGTGAAATATAAGGTTGATGAAGTAGTGAATTTGAGAGGAAAGGACGAGAGATGGTAGCTAAGTACCGAAGCTCCTGAGTTCCTTCACTCGTAAAGTTTTTTGAGGAATTGAGCATTTGTTGGATCTTAAAAAATGCAGACTTCATTGGCTTAAAGATGATATGTGTTAGAACCTATGATATCTTTAATGAGGTAGGGACCCCACCATTTATGAGCCTATTTTCCTTCTTTTTCAAGTGTATAATCATGTTTAAGGATAAGGTCACCCACACCAAAAGAACGTAGATGAATCAACTTGTTATGTTATTTGGAAAGGGATTTTTATGTTTTTAATTATGAGTGTATGCTCTGTCACATTGTTCTTATAATAGGTCAAGGTCATGGAGGTGTGATTCATGGAGTTCCTTATCTGGAATGATATCGTGAAGGGAAATGTAGAGCAAAGGGAGTTCCACCTCAAGTGTAAGGATTTCTTCAGCTCTAAAGGTAAATGAAAATGGGGTTGTCCTAATGGCCATACGAACATTGGGTGTGGTATGCCCATAATGTAAGATATAATTTCATGTGCCAATCTATGCGTGATTCACAGATTATCTTTTGTAAGATCTTCTTGAGAATTTTATTCATAGAATTGTCTTGTCCATTACATTGTAGATGATATGGTAATGAGAATCAATGTTGGATTTTAAACTTAACACAAATTTGCTTCATTTCTTTTCATTTGAAGCTCCCACCTCCCACCATTGTAATATATGATGGTGTGGGGAATTCCAAGAAAATGATTTGATTAAGGATGAAATTAGATGTAGTAAGGATAGACATGTTAGTGAGAGGCATGGCCTCAACCCACTTAGTAAAGTATTTCATGGTTGTAATGATGAAGACATGATTGTCTTAAGATCAAGGTAATTTCCTTATATAATCCAATCCCCATATATTGAAGGGTTAGGGAGTTGCGATAGATTATAGCGCAGCTGGAGGGGAATGAATCAAGTCATCATGATATTGAAAAGGTCTACACTTTTTGGCAGAGGTATGAGTGTCAGATTCTAGTGTAGGCTAATAGTAACCCATATGTATGAAATTTCGTGTAGTAGCATGACCGATATAATTGCCACTACAAGTGCCCCCATGCACTTCCTCTGAGACAAGGGGAACCTTATATTTTTTAACACGTAAGAGTAGGGTACCTTAGAAGTTGATTTAGTATAAGATGTTATCCATGCATAAGTATTTCATAGCATTTTTACTCATTCGTAGTTGTATTTTGGGGTGAGTATTGGATGGATAAGTTTAGTATTGTTTGAGTTTGTGGATTTCAACACACTAAAGGTCTTGTGTAGGACCATATGGCTCGATCTGACATACATCCTGATTATCCTGAGGAGGTGTAGTGGCGGGGGTTTAACAGATTTGCATTATGAGAGTGTCATCATGAGATTTAGAATGTAACTAAAACTAAGTGGAAGATGTGGCCAAATATTTAGCCAAGGCATTTTTTTAGTGCGTGATTGATTCAATGGTAAATGAAGTGAAGCGTGGTGTCAATTCCTAAACTAAGTCATAATAAGATTTGAGGTTTTCACTACAACATTGATATGCATCACTAACCTATCGACACACCAGCTAAGAATCTCCCATGACATGGAGATAAGGGACATTCTTAACTAGGGTGACATGTATGCCCAAGATAAGATCCTCATATTCTTCTATTATTTGTGATTTTAAACTCAAGTCGATAGGAAAGAGGAAAATCCTAGCCAAAGGGATCAGTGAGTACACAACCCGCCCCAACTTATTGGAGGCATTTTACCCCATCAAAGTTTAGTGTCCATGTATCCTCATGGAGATCGATGGTGACCTCATCCTAAATTATTTTGGCCATTGGTCTATTTTTAGGTAAGGAAATCACTTAAGTACTAGTGTTGGAGGACTATGCCTCAAGATCGGTTGTGAAACTATAATAGTAGTTTTTGATGGAAATAATGTTGTTCATGCCCACAATGAGAAGGATGTCCTCATCACGTAATGTGTCAGGAATGGGCTACAAATTAGAGATGAGGGAATCATCCAATTGGTCTGCTATGACTTGTCCTTTTACTACCTTTTGTGTGATGATACAAAGGTCAAATTCCATTAGGAAGGCCATCTACTTGGGAAGATAGCATGTGAGAATAAGTGCTCAAAGGGATCTATATGGATAACGGCATAAGTAGTTTGATACAACATGTAGTGACATAAGTGCATAATATATGGCTAAGAAAGCCCACACAATGGATGTGTATTATGTATCATAGCATATTAAGGTTTGAATAACAAAATATACAACATGATTTTTCCCATTTTCGTCTTCATGTTCCAACTCTTACATTCGATCAGAGTCTATGCACTAGGAGAGCCAAATCAACATAGAGAAAGTAAATACACAATATGATAATATATTCAACATAATAATAAAATCAATGCAAAGGCTATTAAATATCTATAGAGGTAAGAAAACTACCTCCTACATAATAGGAGCTACAAACCCGTTTTAATATTACAGGTACAACTACATAACTATGGAATGTATTATTATTATAACAATATATTCTATTAACCTACTAACATTTAATAATTACTAACAAGTAAATATTATTTTACCACATGGTAAAACACTAACAATATGTGAACACTAAGAATGATTTCCTAACATTCCCCCCTTAATGTTTACATGGGAAGAAACACATCGGAAAACTGGAAGCAAAATCATATGCCTCTACATACTTTTAGGTTTGCATACTACTGGCTTGGATCTTGCTATCTGAATCTTGCTGCACATGATCACCTCTTTGATTCACCATATGATCATGATAACCTCTTAGTGTGAATCTATTCACTGGAAGATCATCTTCGAATGAAGTACAACAGTCAGAGGACCATATGACAGTTAGAGGATCACCACAGTCAGCTTCCCTCATATACAACTATTCACAGATTCAAAAATGCACATCCTCCATGTTTCAATCATAGAAAAGGAATGAAAACACACACCACTCGAAGCAAAAAATAGAAAATATAATAAAAATGTGCCACCAGTACTATACGCGACCCCTCCGTTGGTGACTGACAAGAAGTGCTGATCACCCTTCTTCCTTCGTTGCCTCCGACCTCCATTTTTAAGCTGCTAACTCAATGAAATGTGATCATGTTACTTAATGATTTCTTATGGACATCGGGTAACGTTGAAAATATGTCAGTAAGGCAATTTTTACAATTTTTGACATTGACACGATGAGGCTAAAAAAAGAGGGTATTTTCAGAATTTATATTTTCTCCCAAAATTATAACCAAAGTGACTAGAATAAAAAAGACACTTTTGCAAAAAATGGTGCTCAATTTTGAGTTACCGTGCAAAATTTATTGAGGATATAATTTCCTGTAAAACAACCTAATTCAATTAAAATTGACACAACAATTAATTTTTTTTCAAAATGGTGAGAAAATTAATCATATGACCACTTGTTAGAATTGGGAGCAAATGAGGATTCCAAAACTACCAAATTTTTAGAGAACTAACACTGAAAATATATTAATTTGGGAAAAAATGTATTGATCAAGGGATCATTTCAGGGACACAATTTTCCAAAATCTCCCTAAACATCACAGTGTGGAAGATCGTTTTGAGATATTTCCGTAGACTATTTGTTTGCATGAAACGGACTCCGTTGGAGCGAAATATGGTCTGTAGAAGGTTGTAATTGAATAGGGGCATGATACTGGTCAACTGGCCAGTAAGGCAGTGACATGTGACAAAAATGAATATTGATTGACTATGTGGAGATTATTTCAGGATGTCAGTCTTTGACGATCAAACTAAAAAATGGTGGGCCCCACTATTTACTGGTTAGGGGTCCTCAGCCAGGTTCGACACACTCTTTTCTCGGAGGGGTGCCTTTGCTGTCGTGTTGGATTATTTTATCACAAGTTTAGTATATCTACCTTATATCATTATGTCAAGGTGGATTTTCATATTGCAATGTAATATTGCTTGGGACCCGGGCTAGCTCAGTTGGCTATTTATTATAGCTCGATGAGCTTGTGATCACATTTGGCGAGCTTGTTATATATTAACATGGGCGAGTTATGTTGACAGGATGTTGATAGTAGCCAAATTGAAGATATTTACAAGAAGCTGCACTCCTTAGACTCCTGCTTAGGGAAGGCCAAAAATCGACATGATTACAACATTGCCATCTTTAGGGCGATTGAGGAGTTCATTGAGCAACACGTCAAAAGTGTCTCCAACCTAAGCGGAGTTCCGACAACTCTTTGGGGTAATGATAAGGAAAGTAAGAAGACCGTGGAGCAGCTGGATTATAATGACGCTGCCCACATGACTACTTTGGGAATGTTCAAATCTTGGAAGAATATCAAAACCATCATTGACAAAGCTACTAAAAAGTAGTTGTAGATGCTTCTACTGTCCTTGTGTGTTTTTTTTGCTATTTCTTTGCGGACCCTTTACTGCTTTTTTGCAGTAATTTTGCTGTGTTGTTTCATCTTGGTAGTTGTTTTTTGGCTACTTTGAACTTCATTGTAACATTTGGATTCTGATCCTTTTCTCTCTGGTTCTCTTGCTTATTCTAGCTTCTAGGCCTTCTTTTGTAAACAAGGGTATAGTCCCTTTCAAAAAACTATTTGCCAATAATAAAAAAAAACATGGGCGAGTTCTTAGCTATGTTCGGGTTTGCATTGATGACTATCTACATTGCCACCGAGCCAACTTGGTATTCTATACATGTGTAACGTGGCTTTATAATCAAATTTGAGGGGAATGTTTAGAAATTCCATTGACCGACCAACTTTAATTGGCTCAACATTCCATTCAAACTGATCATGACATTTATCATTGCCAACAGCCACATTCAACTCGGGATTTTTTATTAAACCAAACAACTCAGCTTGGCCAAATTACATCGGGAAACAAAACAAAGATGTGGCCCTAGCCACACTTCCAAATGGTGGGTTGAGCCTTTATAAAGGCTAAAGATAATATGTTATCCTGCAAATGTGGGATATTTAACCCCCACGTGGAGACCAAAACTAATGAAGGGTGGTGGGGGTTGAACCCGTGACCTCCACCTGTAAAAACCACGTACACCAATCAACTCACCAAAGGGCTCGACAGATTTGTAAATGGGCTCGCTCGTGTTTAAAGAAGCGTTTGTGTAGATTGTGGGTAACCAACAAACAAGGCAATTTTGGAGCCTTTTTGGAAAACATAATTTTTGAAGCCCTTAGAGGCAAAACTAGGTGATGGAGTAAAAAGGTGAATTGTTTAGAATTCCAAGATCTTCACAATGGTGAATTTTTTTTTTTTTTGATTTGGAGATTCTGTGATGTTATTTTATGCAGTGAAAGTCACTTGTTGATGAATTTCCAAGGAAGCACTTGTACAAAACCAATGTTTTTGAAGCCTTTAGAGGCCAAACCAGCCTTTAGGCAAAACTAGAAAGTTGCTCAGAATTACAAGATGACAGTCTAGTATATTTATTTTCCCCTTAAGAATTTGTAATTTTTTCGTTGCATGATTTTTTCTAACTCATTTGCATAAAGTATGCTCGTGGGAAGACTTGCAAAGTCACGAATGGATTTGGGGATCGTGTTCTGAATCTTGTCAGAGTCCTTGTTCCATTATCAGCTCTTGTTGTAGGTCATTGTAATCTATTATTCATTTTGGAAGGGTGATCAATACTTCTAAGTGATTTTTATAATAGATCAATTCATGGTTGTGGATCCAGAGATGTAGGCTTGCATGCCAAACTCCGTTATCAAATTATTGTGTCATTGTTATTACTGATCTGATTCTTATTTTGATGATTTTATTTACGCAATGAATTAGTAATTGGAAATCATAATTTAGACATTAAAAATCATTTTATGATACTTTATTATTCATTCGTGGTAAACTATATTTTAGTGGAATTAACATCTGTTAAGTTTACTAATCATGTAGTAATTGCCCTCAGTTTGTAATTATTTTAACAAAAACTATAGATTTTTTTTTTTCAAACTATAGTTTTGTAAAAATATAAAATAATCAACCAATCAGAAATGATTGTGAGAAGGCAAGTAACTCAAGGCTGATTTTGAGTTGAAGTGATCTGTAATGATTTGTTCATATCTTGAGAACCATAGCTCCAATTTGCAAACCATTTGATGAGTTGAAAATATTATTTTCAGAGCTTCGCAATGGTACTAATTTTATTTGATTTAATTGAATGATATGAAAGCTGTTATTGAATGAGTTAAACGTCCAACCAACTAAAAAATCATGCTTTCTTTTCTTAAACAATTGCAAGAATTTATACTTGGCTAAATCCTTCTTTTGGAGATCTGATTGTATTTGATGTATAAGACAAGTTATTCAATGGATGATGAGACAGGTAGTAAGGGAAGAATATTCACATAAGTCTAACATACTACAAATACAAATAAATTCCTACGGCAACAAAAATAGGACATATAGAAGGAAAATCCACTTCATAAAAAATGCATACACAGGGCAATAACAAACAATATATCTTCCCTTGGCTATACTTCAAAAAACCATCACAGAGAGAGGATTTATATTCACTATGCTACCAAATCTTAAATTAGATCAAAGTCTATGCACCAGGAGAACTGAATCAACAAAGAGAAAGTAAAAACACAATATAATAATATATTTAACATAATAATAAAATCAATGTAAAGGCTATTAAATAACCATGGAGGTAAGAAAACTACCTCCTACAAAATAGGAACTACAAACCCATTTTAATATTACAGGTACAAGAATATATTGTTAGTATAACAATATATTCTATTAACCTACTAACATTTACTAATTACTAACAAGTAAATATTATTTTACCATGTGGTAAAACACTAACAATATGTGAACACTAATAATGATTTCCTAACACAAACATTTCCCCCATAGACACCAGAGTGGAAGGGGTATATAGTAGAAAAGGTTAATTTGGACTCCCCAAAGTAGGTTGCACTTTAGGTTGGTAATGAGGAAAAAGAGTGTTTCATATTGTTGAATGTTTGTTGACAGTCATTGGTCCACTCTAGTCTGGTAGATTTTCTAAGAAGACCATTTATGACATGTGTGCGATAGGTAAACTCAAAGAAAAATCATCGGATTGCCCCAAGTTTTTTGAGGAAAGTACGCATGTCTGATATGGAGGAAGTTTGTGACATGTCTAGAATGACATTAATATTTTTTGGGTCGATAATCAGAATACCAAGTTTAGATACTAAGAATTTGAGGAGTTTTCCCATGTCACCCCATATATGCATTTTCTAAGATTGATGTGAACCTTGTATTTGAAAAGGCCACCTAGGGCAATGTCTAATTCATGAGCGTGATCATCAGATGCATCAAGATTTTATGAGTATATCATTAATATAATACTTTGAATATTTTATGTATGAGGTCATGGAAGATGTGCATCATGGTGCGTTGATATGTTGCATTGGAATTTTTGATTCCAAAGGTCATTTTCACAATAGGTGCCCCATTCTATAATGAAGGTAGTCTTGTGTTGATATTTGGGAGCAATATGGATTTGGTTATACCCTAAGAACCCATCCATAAGAGATAGCATTTTGTACCCCACAATGGCCTTGATGATGGAATCTATGGAGGGTAAATGAATGTTATCCTTAGGAAAAGTGAGGTTAATATTTCTAAATTCAATGTAGACATGGATAGCTAAAGTATCCTTCTTCTGAACAGGGATGATATTAGACACCCACTCAGATTAGTCACTGTACTTATGAATTTTGCATCTAAGGGTTTGATGATTTCTTTATGACATAAGTCATTGATCTTGGGAGAGAACTTATTTATCTTTTTCCAAATGGGAGTGGCATCAGGATAGGTAATGATGTTATGGGAGACAATTTCAAGATTAATGCTAGGTATATCGGCATATCCCCATGTAAATAACTCCTTACACTTTTGTAGGACCTCTATGTGGCACTCACATAAGTGATGAAAGCAATCACCAAACATGACTACGCGTGTAGGATTGTTATCAAGTTGTACACTAACGATTGATTCAAGCAACATAGAATTTTCATCTTGGAAATGATATGGGGCCTTCTGGTAATTTGGCCACTTCATCATAGTTGGGATGGATAGTAGTGACATAAAAATCAAAGCGCATAGGTATCTTGGAGAAGTTTCCCAACTTATGATGACATCGAGGGAGTTTATCTTCTCACACATATATAATTTATAAAATATCCTAGTCATTATCTAGGCTAGAGAGAGGCCTATGGTATTCTACATCGATTTCTAGGCCTATGTATCTCCTACTGTCTTTATGTTTCCTAGATTTGGTTTGTCATACATCTAGTACCCTAGCATCTAAGGTGATCTCTTTCAATGCAGAATCAATAGTGGCCATGCTAGGAGCATCAAGACTAGTGTTGAGTGAGGATGCTAGCTTAGAAGCTGGTGTGGGTGGTGGAGTTATGGTGGGAGTGTGACGTGAAGCATAGTCATATCTCAATGAATCAAGGAGTATCGAGGAGTGGAGGATTAACATGAGGAACATAAGGAAGTGTTTCTTTATCATGCACATTTTCACTAGTATCATAGATAAACAATTCATAAGATGTGTCAATGGTATTCATTTCAAGTTGAGAAGAAAATATTTG
The DNA here is from genome assembly GCA_019776745.2 of Taxus chinensis. NCBI lineage: Eukaryota > Viridiplantae > Streptophyta > Pinopsida > Cupressales > Taxaceae > Taxus > Taxus chinensis. The sequence goes on from CM034148.1 coordinate 679,769,644, forward strand.
GGCCAAGGCATGCTAGTAGTGTAATACTTCCAAGTTCTTAGAATCAGATTGCATCAAACGATGTAATCTTCGTCAGAGGAAATCCCTTTTCCTTTAAGATTAGGCTCCTCCTCCATAGCTGAGACACTGATCTTACTAAAATATCTGGGTGAAAGGGGTAGATGATCATGAAAGGAGCCGTATAATTTGTAGCTCGTTGCATTCTAAGTGGTTAGATGTCGAGGCATTGCTTGTTGGATCCTCAAATATCGGTTTGAGGTGAGAATCAATCTCGAAGTAAGAGAATCAAAGGTAACCGATGCATGATGTCATCTGGTAACCCATTTTTATTGACTATGTTTTGAAGATTATTAGGTTCATCATCATCTAAATCTGATAATGTAATTTAGATTTCAAACGTAAGATCAGAGAGCTTCGAGTAGGGAATAATTTGGATCTTGGGAGAAGTTGGCATTAGGAAAGGCTCATTGGGAAATGATACTGGGATATCCAAAGGATTGGGATCAACATCATGCCTAAATTGATTGGTCGGTTATGGATGAATTTGATACATTGGTACCTAGAGGATGTGACTACATGCATGTGGTATGTCCATGATCGACCTAATTAGAGGTTCTAAGAGAGAGGATGATTTAGAACCATGAGCTTGGTACAGAACATTTTGGGTCAAACTATGATTGGTAACCAAATGCATCAACTATGGGTTTTTTTAGTTTTGTCAAATCCATGATAAATCAAGCAGGTAGGATTGAGATCATCGATAAAATAACCGAGATTCTTGATGAGGGAGAAATAAGTTAAGTTAATTCTCAATCCTTCGTCTGAGGAGGACCCTAGGAAACATACGTCATCATGAATGATAACACTAATTTATAAGGGTGAGTCGTCTAAATGAAATAGGACCTTGTTGGTAATCATATCATCCTACACAAACTCCAAGGCTAAGAAACCTAGACATGAGTGTTGTAAGGATGATCCTTTAGTCTCTATGTGATGGATTTTTTAATTTGGGGATGCGGTAGGAATCTTGGGGGCCACACAAACAAGATCCTCAATGTTTTTTAAAATTTGGAGGAGAAATATTCGATGTGAAGCCGAGATATGCTAAGGTATGCATAAGTTACGTAAAGGGGATCTTGCATGTAAGGGATTTTAGATCATCTAAAAATTTCCAACAAGGCTTGGAATAACTTCCATAGCGATACCATGGTGGTGGAACAATGGAATACGTATCAAAATTTGATGATGATTTAGTTGGATATATCTTATCAGAAGAAGGTAGGATATGCTATTTACTTGGAACTTCTTGTGATACTATGGGTGGAGGCTCAATTGTAGAAGTAGGCTCCATTGTCGGTGGGTCTTGGTAAGTATTAAGCAATGATAGATTATTAGAGGATTTATTTAGTTTAATATGGGATACTTATGGGTAGGTTTACGTCTATATTGTGCCTTATCCGCATTGATGTATTGAGAATCTAGGAGATTTTGATTGAATGAAAGTTCTATGGTGCCCATGATATTGTTCATGGGGATTTTATGACACTTATTTTGATAGTTGGAATGAGATTTCCTTAAAGATTGATATTTCTAATAATGTTCTTGTATAATGGTAGAGTAATAGAAAGAAGAGCCAAGGAAGAAGTCGAGAGCTTCTTCTAAAGTCCTTACAATCACTATGAGAGTATCCTATAATGGCATGCCACAAACAAAATAGATCACCTCTAAAGTTAGGAAAGGTCTGCTTGGAAGGGGTAACTATCCATGGAGTGGGAAACATTTGGAGAAGTTTAACAAAAGATAAAGGAGTGTGTAGGGAGGTACAAAAAGATTCTTGATGTTATCCCACTCCTTTTTTCTCTTGGAGGATTTAAAGAACTAATTACATGCATTGTGTTTTTAATTTCAGGTGATGAATTCGAAGTGAATCCAAATTCATGCATGAGATGATCTTATAATTTTTGCTTGTTCGAGGGCTTCCTCCAACGTGTTGGGAGAGAATGACCTGGCCTTATATTAAAGAGCAGGTGTAAGGAATTTCAGAAAGATTTGACATAGAGTTTTACTATCAATCTTATGATTAACTTGTATGGAAAATGTTTTCCATTTCTTAATAAAATCATGGGCAGATTTGTGAGTCCCTTGCTTAATGTTTATGAATCTTTATAAGGTATTTTTAAGAAGATATTGTTGCTGAAATTCAGAGATGAGAGTCTTGAATAAGCCTTCTAAATCAAATATCGAGTTGGGAGGAATCAAGTTATACCATTTTAGTGCCTCACCGACAAAAGTATTTGCTAGAAGCTTAGTGGTTGTGTAGGTGTTCATTTGGATCCACTCTTTGTAGAGGTTGTCAAAGGTCTTAAGATAGAGGGCTAGATCCATATAACCATTGTAAGAGATGGCATAGTTTTTCTCTCCTAAATCCATGGTAGCAGTGCATGGATCTAAAGGTTCATTTTGGATAGTTTAAAACATATTTCTTTGGATTGGAAGAGGAGGAATAAGATTCACATGTGAATCCACCAATAGAGGAGGGGTGTAAGAATACATGCTAGGCATCACATTCTGAGATGCTATCTTCAACATCTAATTTTATATTTGGATCATGCTAGTTGTGGTGATGGCTTGGGATAAGGCCATCTGATATGGGAGCTTAGCTATTACCAGGGTTCATTTTAAGAGGCCTTTGGGAAATTGGAGGTGGAAAATCCATAATGAATATAATCGGAACCAATTTCATGGGAAAAGTGATTTTTTTTGGATTTCATAATGGAATTTTCTCCTGGTAGTTTCTTAAGGGTGAGCCAATGTTTTTTTTACCGAACGATAAAAAAGGTTGTTGTCATATGACAAGAAGGTTTACTATCACACGACAACATGCCTTGTTGTTAAATGATAAGAGTACTTATTTTTTCACAACAACACAAAATGGTGCCATGCAACAGAAAGAGTTATTGTCGCACGTCAATAAGTTTTACTATCACTTGACAGCAAGAGTTGTTGTCATACAAAAACAATAGTCTTTATCATGTGACAAGAAGTCTTGCTATCATGTGAAATTTTTTTTGCTGTCGCATGACAATAATTGTTGTCGTTATATGACACCCATCTGGTTCTATCCTATGAAAATAAACACTCTTGTCGTGTGATAGTAAAACTTGTTGTCGTGCAAAAATAAGGCTTGTTGTTGTGCGACAACAAAACTTGTTGTCGTGCAACAAAAAAACTAGCTGTCATGCGATAACAAGAGTTGTTTTCATGTGACAAAAAGGCTTGTTTTCATATGATAATAAGGCTTGCTATCATGTGTACTAATACCGAAAGCCTAATATTTCCCTATAAATACCCCTCTGACCCTCATTTTTCATACTACATGAATGAAATTTTTTTTCTCCATTCTCCCAGTGCTCACAGCCTACAAGTCTCATAACTCCCAATGAAAAATAACAAAACAACCAAATATTTAATACAATCCAACCTCCAACCCCAGTTCTGAATTCAACCTTTTAGGTTTCATTCTCCCAGTGTGAAAGTGCTTATAGGTCTTAATTATTTCAACAGTTTCAGCCTTCAGGTCTCAATTCTTGCATGGTCAGGGGCTTATAAGTTTTTAACTACACTCTACATCATGGTAGCTGAAGCTCAAACTAACTAGGAAACTGACATACCCAAACTTAATGTGCCCACACATTCATACAGTCTTACAAATGAATGAAGGTTACAAGGAATGGGTACATGCTTGTGGGTTCAAAGGACTGGTTAACATGTCATATTTTCAGACATATCATAACATTATAAACTACCTCCTCTTGTCATTCAATCAACAAGATGAACAATTCTCTGTGACTTTACCAAATGGACGTACATTCAGGTTCAGTGTTGATCCTACTGATATTCATCGATTGACAGATCTTCCTTTTAAATATTCCGCCATTGTTACAACCAAAACAAGTTTGATAGAAGATGATAGGATTTTCCTCGAATCTTATTAAAATTTCCATGTTGATGGTACGTGTAACGTGCTTTAATTTGTAACATTTTAATTTTTATATAAATTATGGTTAATTCAAAATCTAATGATTTTTTTGTAGCAAATGTCAACAAAATAAGATGAGGAGTAGATACGCAAGGAGTTGCACACATTTTTCTTTCTGTTATGATATTTTTTTTAAAGCCATAATTTTTTTGCAAGGTTGAAAAAAAATATTCCCCATTGGGCTATTGCCTACATTCTCGCAATGATCCGAAAGCAAAGATTTGATTGGTGCACATACTTATCAAATAAGATAAAATATGATATTGCAAATATTGGAGTTGCTGAAAACCAACTATTTGTACCACTAACTATATCCCTTGGTCTTTATTTCGAGGCATATTATAATTTAAAAGGTGAACCCACTCCTACTTGCATGAACAACTAGATGAAGCAAATGCCAATTCTAATTGAAGAAGAACAAGTTAATAAATTATATTTCGATGTAAGGTTATTGATTATTAAATTCTGTTACAAATTACATATAGATGTTACTAACATAATGTACTTTTGTTTACATCTTTACCTTATGCAGATTTTTTTTGGAGGCCCTTCCACGAAAAAAAAACAGCAACAAGAGGAAGAGGCCAACAACATGCCAAGGCGTCGGGAGATTCCTAGTATGACATGGAAGCTCACTCATGACCTAACCCTCAACAATTTACATTAGTAAAATGAAAGAGACGTAATACCCTTAATGTTGAATATTGGTTTGTTTAACCTTTTACCATTTAATATTTACCATTTACCATTTATATTTAACATGATGCAGGGACTTTGGACTATCCTCCACTTTTACAACAAGCATCACCCACTCCAGTCGCGTGCATTTGTTGAATTGCAATAAGTGCAATACCCTGCTCCACCATTCCTATCACCCACATGTTCAACACAAAAATTTCAAACTCATATGCTGCTGGTACAAGTTGCTTTTAAACAGGGTATAAATTGTTTCTTCTGTGTAAATTTTAACAATTTTTTATATAAGTTAAAAATGATTTTATTCTTGGACTTGACAATGCACTCCAGTTCATCACCGTCTATTCAAACGATGCAACCTCCTCCACCAATACCACCATTCCGATTCAAATTTCAAATAAGAGGTAAAAAAGACCACTATTAAATGCTTGACATTTCCGGCCCCTAGTGGGACATTGCACATTCCTTCTAAAATTCCTAATATCTATTTTACTATCTTGCCCAACACAATAGGAAAAACAATTTTAAATCAATTAAATTTTGATGAATATGTTTTGTTCATTGATAACAATGAACCAACAAGTTTCTTTGATACATGCATTATGATTCAGGGCCCGCAGGTATATTTCCATTTCAATGTACTTTATTTAACATTGATACATAAATTTCTCGTCAATTTTTAATTTTTATCACATCCAATTTTAACATGAATTTATTTTATCACAAATAAAATCAGGGAATACAATGGCAACAAGAGGCAACACAAAAATCCTCAAGCCTCAAGTCCCCCATCCTCTCCATCGGCATCATCCTCTTCGGATAGTGACCGGTTGATATCATTTTCTTTGGATAACTTGATTGGTTATAATTATGAAGTCCATTTCAAAGAGTTTGTTATGCCTCATATAAGTAAGCTCATACAATGGGAGTGAAGGGATAAATTTGTAGAAATTAATTTGATCTAATACAAAGAATCCATGAAATAGCTACACAGACAATAATTGAAATCAACAACTCTATATTATATTTTTTTTATTATACATTCACTATTTCATTACACTCCATTATATAGGAGATGTAAAATAACAATCCTTACAACAAACATTTGTCTTCATGTACAACCATACACCCATATGGTTTCAACCTCTCACCAATATAATAATAAAACAATACTAATTGTTTTATTATTCTAACTTACTAACTTACCACATACTAACCACATTTTACATTTACTATTTACATTTACATAGAAAATGTACTTTCACTAATTTACCATAATAATAATTACACATGTAATTATTATTCACCCCGTACATACAAATGGAGCACTAAGATATATTTCCTAACAATTTTTTTAATCAAATAGATAAAAAATCGTTTTGATAACCATATCCAAAGGTATAGTTTATATGTTGTAGTCAAAAATCAACCTGTTAAGATAGATGCCTTACTCAACCAATTACAAGGCGTGAATGCCACATATAACAAAAATTATTAGGACAATATTTTAGACAAAGTTTTGAATAAATTAGAAAATATTAATGCTGAAGCCTAGGCATATTTCAACAAATGGTCAAAGGACAAAGATTTGATGGAAATTACAAATGCTGAAAGAGATAGAGTTATTGTAAGTATTATCAATTTGAAATCATTTTTTTAATACTTTCTAATTTTAGTAACATGTTTTAATTGAGCTCAATGTTTTTTTTGCAGTTGAAATATGAAAACTTAAAAATTCAAGCAAAGGTGCTCCAAGTTCACTTAGAAACATCTAAGAAAATTTTATCCTCAACAATGCATCTTAAGTAGACCATTGTTTTGGTTAACAAACACAACCATCCTCTTAAGCGGATTATTAAAGAGAATGGCATGGATGCAGAGATTTTGTTCAAGGAAAAGGTAGCTGCAGATCCTCCTTTGTTATCCTATGGAGATGCTTCAAAGGAAGATGAAGCAATAGTTAAGAACTGAATTTTTTTTACGAAGGATCTTATTGGTTCTAGAAATCTTGAAGCAGAGAATAGAGGAGCGCTAGCCATTAGGAAAAGTGACAAGGAAGTTACTACAAAAATTGAAAAGGAAAGTGCCATTGGGTGTAGGGAAGCTGTTAATGTTTGAGCATATAACACAAGTGTAAATGTATTTGTTTGAAAAGTGTTTGCAGAACTTAAAACTTGAAAAGATTGGAAGCTTGAATCTTGAAGCTTGAATATTTGTTTAACTTGAAGAATGTTTAAAGTTGCATATACGTTGCAATGGTTTTAATTTTCATGGAATCTCAGTTTTTACATGTATTATGTTGCAATCTAGAATTTATATTTTGTTATATATGTGTATATATATATATATATATATATTCTAGATTGTGAACTGTACTAATATCAAAATATGTATGGAATGCATTTTCTTTAATGTTGAAAGTTTAATTATTTACAATGCGATGTTTTTGATGGAATATCAAATTTTTACACCTAATTTAATTAACTACCTCATTTCACATGTTTTTAGTACCTTCAATATTTCACGTAATGATTCTCTTCCACTTAATACAACAAAATATTCTTCTCTCTACTTGTTAAATTCAAACTCTATAACAGGTTCTTCACATTACCTCTGTAACCCTTATTAAAATCCTTAGGAAGAGTACTTGCTTTAATGTTGAAAGTTTAATTATTTACAATGTGATGTTTTTGATGGAATATCAAATTTTTTACGCGTAATTTAATTGACTACCTCAGTTCACATGACTCGAGTATCTTCAATATTTCATGTAATGATTCTCTTCCACTTAATACACCAAAATCTTCTTCTTTTTACTTGCAAAATTTGAACTCTATAACAGGTTTCTTCACATTACCTCTGTAACCCTTCTTAAAATCCTTTGGAAGAATCACATAACAATTTTTTCGTTAGGAAGTCTGAAGAATCACCTCTGTGTAGTGTGTGCACATTGCAATGGTTATGGAATCTCATTTTTTACACATATTATGTTGTAATCTGGAATTTATATTTTTTTATATATAGAAATTTTAGGTTGTGAATATGTGTGGAATGCATTTGATTTATATTTACATCTAATTATGATTTAAAAAAAATAGTATTCCCAAAATGCATGTCACAAACACTACATCAAAGCAATTTGAAAATACCAAAATAAATAAAACAAGATTATTATAACTTTAGGTAGATAGTGTTTAAGGTACCTCTAGATGGGTGAAAATGTATATGGACGTAAAATGAACAATCCTCCTTCGCAATGAGCTAGATGAAATTCAAATCCAGAGAACTCAACATGAAAAATGGATTAGTATATAGATGGGTGGGTTGCCCGATAATGCCAGTCCTGAGAAGTGAGAGCTTCCTCGGATGAATGTCAACCCATGTTTTTGATAAAGAAAAGATAAAATATTGATTAATTGGATGAAGCAAGAAACATAAACTGAAATGTAATGAAGATAAAGTTAAATGTGGATCTAATCTAGGAAAATTAAATCAAACCAGAACATATGCATGTCGATGGAAACACAAGTGTTAAGATTGTAGTGCCCAATTGACGATGACTGGAGTAGATCAACTAAAATTCTAGAACAGTGAAAAAAATTTGGATCTGAAGGCCTTACAAATTAGTATTCCAAAAATTCATGTCACAAACATAACATCAAAATAGTTTGAAAATACCAAAATTACCAATTAAATAAAATAGAATTATTATAAATAATTGTATTTAAATAAGTGTAAGTATATATACCTATAACATCTTAAATGATAACTAGAGCTATGTTTCACCATTTTCTTTACCTTTTTGAATGACGAAATAGATAAGGGTAAGGGCTAGGAGGAATACCTGTCAAATGGGTTGGTTGAAGGTTGTTGTGCGCGTATCGATTTCTCTATCCATAATTGAATGTGAGAGATTCCTTTTGGCTAGGAGGAACTACCTGTAATAGACAACAAGACCACAAAAGGGGAGTTAAATGATATATGACAGTGGATTGCCTAGCGAGTGCTAGCTTTAGGAAGTGTGATACTTCCTAGATAGCTATCAATCCACTGTTTAAAACAATTTAATGTTAGAAATAAAGGAAATCCTACTGTAGATGATATGATTTGGGTTTCTCATTCAAGTACAATAAGAAAATCTTAACATAACAGGCTAGGCTATGGTCAGATATGAAAGGTAGGTAGTTGTGAGGGTTTTGGGACTAGTCAGGGTTTGATTCTGGGTTGTTTAGGTTAACCGGTGAGATGATTATTGGGTCTGTTCTTGGTCAAGGTATAAAACATAGAGACTGACATCGGTCGGGTATGACCGATGTCGGTTTAGGTGGAACTGAGGACGGTTGTGGATAACCCGCATCAGTATGGTCGAGGTAAAAGAGACTCGAATAGATAAAATGGTAGGGGATGATCTAAGGTCAAATGAGGTTGGGAGGGTGGATGAGAAGGTCTGTGGGGATCTCAGGTATGCTCAGAAATAGATATTGGGTCAGAATGGTGATTTGGTGGTGTGAATAAGGGAAATGGTTGAACTACAAGCTAATAAGTGGTGGGGGAATGAACATGCAAAGTATAAACTAATGACAGGAATGTCAAAAGTTAACTATGTTAAATAGACAATGTTGGTAGAGATGTATTTACTGTGATGAAAGTTTTGATGGCTGAATAGAGGTGGCTGCTGATCAGAAGAAGAGTGTTAGATATCGTAGTAGTGGTTCCTAGAGTGATTCCGTGAGTGCAATGCTTCCAAAATCTATCATGGTGATGTCTTTGGATGTTTGGATGCATGAAAGTATGCTTGTTTTGCTTGCATGCAACTCTGATTTCTTTTCCTTACTCTCAGAATGTGTCAACCCACAAAAAAGGTTGTTTGGGTGAATAAATGGTAACTGACGACGGTTCTTGGTTGATTGGCATCGGTTATGGTGGGATTACCTAGGTTTATTAAAATGGGCAGATCTTTCTAATTTCTTAGTCCCAGTTAGTTTGTTATCATGGATTAGAATAGAAGCTTCTCTTCTAATGGGCGGGAATGTGGTTAGAGAGATTGTAGGGATTGATTTTTAGGGTTAGACCAAATATTAGCTCATTAAGGAAAGTAGGATTAGGTCTTAATTAGTTATGGAAACATGTCAAGAATAGGTCTAGGGTGAGGTGGATGGATGAGGTGTTTAGGTGAGGTGGTGGGGTAGAAATTAAGATAATTAGATAATAAATATTATGAGGATATATATTAATTTGATTAAATTAATTAAATTAATAGTGATGTGGGGTGGAAGGGTCAATGGTTAGGTGAGTATGTTTGAGTTGGTTATTTGACAAGGTACTAAGGGGAGTGTGACCCAATTTTGGTGTCTACATTTTTCCCCTTTTTGTTGCGTAGCTTATTTTGGTAAGCGATGCTGAAAAAAAAGAGATGTCGTTGCCCCATGTGTGGGCGAAGGTGATTCCCCCTCAAACTAGGAACATATGAGGTAGAAGACAAAATTGGTGAGTGGTTTGATAAAAGGTGGATGTGAAGAAGTGGAAGGTGGATAACGGGGGTAATGGGTCAAAGGTCAAATTGGGTAATCAAGGTAATGGGCCGGGGTCAAAGGTAGTGACAGTCAAACACACGCACATGTATAAATTGCGACACAATACCAGGTTAAAGAGCATGCAAACTCTACATCATCTAAGGTCGATAGGTCTATCCAACCAAGGTTGAGGTGATTCTGGTATCCAAGGTATAGGATATGGTGTGGAAGTACATTGCGGGTCAGGTGCATGAACATTTAGGTATGTTCTAATACACCAAAGGTTGGGTCAGGATAAACAACACAATAATAGGCAAGGTAAGGTCATTAGGTCAAACAACACGGGTAACAATGTCATAAGGTATAGTGAGATCATGAGTTGATAGGTCATTAACAATGTTCCAAGTCTAGGTAGCGAGGTCATGACATGGGTAGGGACAAGGGATGGGTAAAATAACAAGTCCCTAAATGCAATTAAGGGCATGTATAAGTAATGTAGGCTTTGTGGTGGGTTATAATAAGGTTGGGTAAGGTCAAACGGTGGCTAGGTTAGTTAAGTGTTAGTTAGAAATGGGGTAAGGGTATGGGCAGCTAACAGGCTCAGAGCCACATGTTACTATTTTACAAGCACAAGTGGCCACCCTACAGGCCCAGGTAGCATAGGGACAGGTACCTGCATAGGGTAGAGATGGAGGATGGGGTATAGGTGGCTTCCCTACAGGGGCATATTATAGGTTTGTAGGGCTAGTTGGCCACTACATAGGCATAGGTCATGGCCCTTTAGTCCCAAATACAAGCACATGTAAAAGTTCCCAAGAGATAGGCATAGGGGCCAAGACCAATGGCTCCAACACAAACAGTACCGATAGGTAGGTTGAGGGATGCCTTGGGGTGAGGTTTGGTATTATCAGGATATTTTGATGGCTGCAGGGATAGATTTTCTATCTTATGGGGAGTATAGAACTCAGTAGGCCTTGAGTGAGAGGACAGGGGTGTGTACCCACAATGTAAAGAGTACAGGGGGCCTTCGAGTCCCGAGACATGGTCAGGGTGAGGCTACTAGTTCACAGAGGCCAGCTCTAGGTGAGGTACCAGTAGAGATCCGACCAGGACCGATGGTGGGTGGTGAGATGCTAGCTAGACGCTGTACAGGGGCAGAGGATGAGGAGGAGATAGGTGAGACAAATATCAGGTGGGGTGACAATTAGTCACTAGAGATGGGCCTTATATGGATTTTTTTGACATATAGACCGACCTGTGTACTGAAGATAGTGAGGATGCATACAAGGGATTTGTATTTTTGATCATATACCAGCCTACGTGTTGAAGATAGTGAGGCTGTATATGAGTGATTTAAGATGTTTATATTTATTTGTATCTATGTTCATATGCATGTATACACAGACATTATGATTTATAGATGATGATATTTATACCATGGATGGTGTACTTGTTTTAATTTCCATTATTATTTGTGTACATGATGGAAACTAGGTAAATTAGGCATGATTGAGTCGAGGCCTTGTAGGCATGGCTGAGTTAGGTTGATTTAGGCATGATCGGGTCAGGTTGGTTTAGGCATGATGGAGTCAGGTTGATTTAGGCATGGTTGAGTTAGGTTGATTTAGACATGATTTAGTCAGGTTGGTTTAGGCATGGTGGAGTCAGGTTGATTTAGGCATGGTTAAGTCAGGTTGGTTAAGGCATGATGGAGTCAGGTTGATTTAGGCAAGGTGGAGTGTCCAAGTTATTGGTAACATGGGGAAAAAGGGTGATGTATATGCAGGGTTTGGTTTAAATTTCCAAATATATGTTATAATGGAAATGTGAAAATGATAAATGAATGATTTGTTGAGGTGGTAAAAATGTGTATAAATTGATGCTTGTTTGGTTTAATTTCCAGTTATTGATATAAAATGGGAACTAACTAAGGTAGAATGTGAATAGGAAAGTAAAAGGGAGAATTGGTTAGGGTAAAGAGTGGCCAAGCTAATCTTCAGGGGCCTCATGCCCTTGAAGTGCTACCTACATAGTCCCGGTAAAAAGGGACCTCAGGCTGATGTAGTTCTCCCATAAGCTAGGGAAGATTAGGGTGAAATAGTGGAATGGGTTGATAGGTGTTAGACATGGGTGAATGTAGGTCATAGGCATGGTTGAGTTGTTTTAAATATAAGTGTCAATGAGCTGATCCTATTATAGAATAATCAATAGGTGATGAAGAAGGTGAATGGTAAGAGGTGGTGAAAAGAGCCACTTAATTGATAAGAAACCCAATGAGTCAATCATACCTAAGAGGGGCTCATGAACAAAATTCCCTAAAGGTGTTGTATAATGGACCGTTTTAAGGGTGAAGAAAGTGACATAATCACGAAATGTCACGTTTGTGGCAAGTCCCTTGAGTAATGAGGAAATTAGTTGAAACATGCAAGGAGATGAGAATAGTTGGTTGAGCGTAACTTAGTGTATGATAGTGTGTCTGTCGGAACAAGAAACCTGGGATCAAGAATAAGCAAGTCCATGACAAAAATTTCATCTTTTTTTTTAAGTAGACTGATCGATGCAGGAAGCTTCTGAATATTTATTATATTTTTTGTAATAACCGTATATAGCTATCCTTCAAGGGAGTAGTCTATTTATAATGGTGGAATTTATAGTGAAGATATGTCCCTTTTTTTTGGGGGAAGTCGTCTTTTGTTGGAAGTTTGACTCAAGGAGTTGTACCCCTTTTTGTTTTGAGGCATTTAAGTCATGGACAAGACCATAGAGGAAGATTAGGTTCTTGTTTAGAAGACAAGACCATAGCACAAAAAAATTAACTATGGAAGAGGTGGTTTCGAGTGATAAATGAACTTGGGATTACATCTTGAAGAAGACAGAAAGTATCCATGAGAATCATGCTATGAGTAGAGCCGTGGTACTCATATTGAAGATAAAGGCTGGAAGGTGACGAGAATCACATGATTCTTATTGAGTCATGGATCCTCAAAATGGGTAATAAGAAAGGTGAACAACACTCAAGGGATGAGCCATTAATTGACAGAAAGTGATACATGACTTGATATCAACAATAAAATGGTCAAAGATGTAAGGCGTTAAGGGGCTCAGGTTCGGGTTTACCTTTAAGTGAAGATAAACGATAAGCACCTGATCCATAGGCATGGGTAATGATATAGGGTCCGAGCCAATTATGGGAAAATTTTCCCCGCTTACTTTTCTCCTCTTTGGTTACATGTTGATTTTCCTTCAAGACGAGGTCACTGACTTGGAAGGTTCATTCATGAATGTGTTTTTCATATACACATTTGATACGTTTTTGGTAGATTTGGAGATGGTCAAGAGCATTGAGATGACACTCATCTAATACCTCAAGTTGTGCTAAATGATCTTGGTAAAATTCATCATCGTTGAGCATGTCCTGTAGTGAGATGCAGAGAGATGGAATATGGAATTTGAGAGGTAAGACAACCTCAGTATCGTAGACCAGAGAGAAAGGTGTGGCTACAGTCGAAGTGTGAATGCTAGTGCGATAAGCCCACAAGGTAAAAGGAATGTGTGTATGCCAATCTTTCCCAATGTCGTTGAATACCTTTATAATAATTTTGTTCAAGGTTTTATTGGTGGATTCGGCTTGACCATTGGTTTGCGAGTAATAAGGGGATGAGAAACTGAGTTGGATGCCAAAAGCATCACATAGTCTGTGTAGGGTTTTATTTTTGAATTGTTTTGCATTATCAGTGATAATGTGGTGATGAACACCAAAACAACAAATGATGTGATGGTTGATGAATTCACATATCTTCTTGGCTTTAGTGGAAATGAGGGGAATGGATTCTACCAATTTGGCATAATATTCAATAGCGGGTATGATCCATTGGTGGTGTTGTGAAGAATGGGGGTTTATCTCGCTGACAAGATCTAAACCTTATCGAGAGAAAGGCCAAAGGTCTCGAGTGACCTATAAGGCATGACTAGGTGTGTGATGAAGATTAACATGTTGTTGGAATTTCAAATAATGTTTGACATAATCACAACAATTATGGTTTAAGGTTGGCCAAAAATAGCCTAGGTGAAGAATGCACTTTGTGATAGCCAAACCGCTAAAGTGACCTCCACAAATTCCATCGTGGACTTCCTTAATGGTGTAAGAAATTTTAGAACTTGTGAGGCATTGCAAGAGAATGTCGTCAAAGCCACGCTTATAAAAAATACCCCCCATGATGACGTAATGGGATACACTTTTAAGAAAGATGTGTTGTCCACTACGGGTAAGGCCAGTGGGTAAAATGGAAAGAGAAAGGTAGTCTGCGTATTTCTTATACTAAAGATTACATGGGTCAGGGGCAATGGTTCCAATGGAGTAGACCTCACGAGGTAAATAAGAGGGTGATTGTAGCTTTTATATGGTGACAAAGATTTTAGAGTCAACGGGTGAAGCAGGTATCTGAGAAGCCAAGTAGGCCATGGTATCCATAAATTTATTGGTAGAATGTGGGGTGGTTTGAAGCGTGTAACGGTCAAAAGTGGTCAAAAATATGTCTACGTGATGCTTATAATTTTGAAGTATCTCATTATGACACATGTATATACCATTGAATTGGTTTATGACCAACTGGGAGTCACCAAAGATGTTGATTGACTTAACATCTAAGGCATAAGCAGCTTGGAGACCCAACACGAGTGCTTCGTATTCAGAAATATTGTTTGTACAATCAAAATCAAGTTTGAAAGAAAAAGGCATAGGTTCACCGTTAAGCGAAATGAGGATAACACCAGCCCCTCACCCATGCTGACATTTGGAGCCATGAAAGAAGAGTGTCATTTGGTAAGTGGGTTCATCTAGGGAAAGGGTAGCTATAGACTCGTTTGGGAATTCGAAGTTAGAGGGTTGATTCTCGGAAAGAGGTGCATCTACCAGTTGGTCAGCGATAGCTTGGCCTTTGATGGAATTTTGATGTTAGAATTTGAGGTCAAGGTTATCCAAAATCATAAGCCAACATGCGACACATTGATGTTGATAAGGATTGGCATACATATAGTGTAATGGGTCAATATTAGTAACGATGAAGGTTTTGTGGTTGAGTAGGTAATGGCAGAGTTTGGTGGCGACGAAAACTAAGGCTAGGAAATTTTTTTTTGGCATTCATGCAACCTAGATTTTACTAGATAACACCCTAGTCATGCTGGCACATCACACAACCTTAAATGAGCGCTCACCTGAAGTACACAAAGGTACTAGGTCCCTCTTTAGGGTTGCTATAACAGGATGTTAGCATGATGAAGGAAGAAACATATAGATTCATAACTAATCCTTCATTCTACAATGCATGCTACCCTCAGATCTAGGAAATAATAGATTTAACAGTAATCATGATAGAATCAATAAGATGCACTACTGAATTACACATAGAATGACACTTAGATTCAGCCAATATCTTCCATCTATTAATAAATACAGAAGCTCCTTACATTAATATCAATCTATACCAATGCATGTATCGATCTGATACAGTAATTTAGTCATATGCGTATATATCTATACCTCCATACATCCATCACACTCATATCCCTCATTCCTTACTACTATGCACCTAACATCATATATATATATATATATATATATATATATATATATATATATATATATATATATATATATATATATATATATATAGGGTGGGGACTTGCCCTTCACTGCTCATCTATTCCAGAAATAGGCCACATGTTATTAATAGCCACATGCCATTTATAGGCATAGCCACACATGCAAGTGTGCTATCTATAGACCTCTTGTAGTTAACTGAAGTGTCAATCCTATCATTAGCTCGTCTTCATGTAAAATGCTTCGATCTGATCCTCTAAAGATAGACAATGCATGGTGCGCACGTCTCTGCATCGTTGGTGTGTTCCACACACCATCTTCTAAAAATAGGTCTTTATGCTCAAAATTGACTAAATCCTGAAAGCTGAACTTGCCTTCCACGCGCAGGTTCTTCCTGTCCTTCCACGCCCTTGATCCTATCTTTTTCTCCCGCACGGACTCCTTGTGTGATCTTTGACAAGTATTCTTTGATCAACAGGTATATCTAGTTTCATAGTCCAGAAGTGTATGACTTATCTGATAAACTGATTGCTCTCGGTGTTGGTCGTCACGATGAGCGAGCATAATACCTAGACAATGATCAATGGTGGAAATATAGAGGTAGAAGGGCTGGTCATCTTTAGGAGGAATGAGTACTGGTGGTTGAAGGAGGTATTGTTTTAAGGCTTCGAAGGTTTTATGACATTCAACATCCCATTTGAAAGAAACATCTTTCTTGAGAAGATGATGGAATGGTTGGCAGCAGTCAGAAAGCTGCGAGATAAAATGATGAATTGATTGCAACTTTCCTTGTAGGCTATGAAGTTGACGGAGATTAGTGGGTGGTGGCATGTCAAGAATAGCCTCAATTTTAGCAGGATCAACTTTTATGCCATGCAAAGAAATGATGAAACCTAGGAGTTTTCCTGAAAGTAATGCAAAGACGCACTTCTTTGGTTGAAGATGAACACAATACTTGATGAGACGGTCAAAGATGACTTTAAGAATGGGTAAGTTTTTCGGTTCAATTTTTGGATTTGGCAAGAAAATCATCTACATAATCTTCTAGTATGTGATGCATGATGTCATGGAAGATGTAAGTCATGACACACTAATATGTAGCACCAACATTTTTGAGGCCAAAAGGCATGACTTGATAGCAGAAAGTCCCCCAAGGGGTGATGAAGGTAGTCTTGTGTTGATCCTTAGGAGCTAGTAATATTTGATTGTAGCTCGAGAAACCATCCATGAGTGATAACATTTCATGGTGAGCGGTAAGATAAACTTGTTGCTCGATGCCGGGTAGGGGGAAATAATCTTTGGGGTAGGTGAGATTGAGGTCACAGAAATCCATGCAAATGTGGAGTCCCACTATCACCTTTGTGACAGGAATGATGGTAGAGATCCATTTGTGGATAATCAATGGGTAGAATGAAGGAAACTAAGAGACGGCATTAAAGTTCTTCTTTGACCAGAAGAGCAATGCGAGGATGCATTTTCTGTAGCTTTTGTTTGATGGGTTTGGCATAACGAATCGTTATGATGTTGTGGACCATGATCTTTGGGTCAATAATGAGCATGTCGGAATAGGACCAGGAAAATGCATTACTATGGTCCTAAAGGAAAGAGGTGAAGGCTTCTTGTTCAGTAGTGTCTAAGGATTGTCCGATCTTTAGAATATGTGGGTCATGTTGAGTGTTAATGTTGATTTCAATGGTATATTCATTCAACATGGTTTGCGTCTAAGAGGGTAAAAAATGATGAATATAAGAGTCTTCTATACCAAGGTAGGTGAGGATGGACTCATCGTCCTGACATTGAACGACATCAATAAAAGGCGTATTGTTATCGATCATATCAGGATGCAGGAATGGGAGAGAAGAGGGAGCCTTGCCATCATGTTGATAGGTTAGTGGTCCCAAGGAAATGGTGTTTACGATAAAAAAGTTAGGATGAATAAATTTAGGATCTATGGACTCTATGGGTGAAGATGGTGATGTGGGTGAATGGGAGGGGGAAGATTTTTTGTCTTGGATAAGGTTGATGTGAACCTTCTTGGAGGGTGGAGTGTCAAAACCAATGCCACTACGGTCATTGTGTTTATGAGAGGTACATGAAATGATAGTATGGAGGCCTTGTTCATGAAAACCGAAGCCAAATCCTTTCCATGCACAATGGTGAAGGAAAGTGTGAGTGAAGAGGTGGTTAGTGAGGGAGTGCAGGTCAGACGAAAATGGTTGGGCTTGGGATGGAGGTTTAGGTTTATAGGTGGCCATATCAAGTCCCCCATATGTTAGATTAGTGCGAAGGTGGGGAGGACCATAAGAAAAAATGTCACCGATGCGGATGTCGTAGCTAGGGTGTTGACGCAGATTCCCATATTCTTGTGGGGTGAGGAAGGTGTCGATATTGTATAAGTGATATTACCCTAGAGTGAGGCATTGAAAAACACCTTCTAAAGGATCAATAGTCGATATGTGAGTAGTAGGGATAGATGGCTCACTAGATGATGGGGAAATAGGTATGTCAGTGGTAGAGGCTAAAACTATAGTGGGGATATCAAGGTTAGATCTAGCAGAGGTAGTGGCTGTTTTGGTGGATTGGCTTGTAAGTGAAGGTGAACTAGGGATTGTAGCAGATGACTTGACTAGTATAAGTACATCATTAGGATGATATAGCATGTTACAGGTCTTAAAAGGTGAAGGGTCAGAAAGGATGGTGTAATTATGTCCCTCATGCTCAAATTTGAGGCAGCAGTGCAAAGTCGAAGGGACACAACCCATGGCGCAGATCTAAGGTTGGTTGAGTAATAAGTTATATTGGAACTCCCCTTCTAAGACATAGAAAAGTTTCAAGACAGTGCGGGGACCCATGCAGACATGGAGAACAATGGTACCTAGGGTAGAGGTCATGGTGTCATTGAAGGAGTGTAGCATCATTGGGTTACCATGCATGCAATTGGTAGGTATTTGCATTTGGTCATATGTGTGGGAGGAGATGATGTTAATGCTAGCACCACCATCGATCATAACATGTCGTATGTGTATATTATCGATAAAGATAGAGATGAAAAGAGTGGGGTTGAAGTCATCAGACTGGAAACGAGTGATCTCTTCATCTGAAAAGTTGAGGGTAGCCACTTGGTGAGTAAGTGGAGGTGTAGAGGAAGGCGATGAATTAGTGAGAGAGGCCATGTGGTGGGGAGTAATGATGGAGGCTAAGAGTGTGGGGTAATTTGGTAAGACTTCAATAGATTAAAGGACCTCCATGAGGGCTTGACGATGTGATTCCGAGGTTTGGACGAGGTCATATAAAGACATTTTGAGGTGGGATTGGTGTAATTGTTTTAGCATTGTGCGATGTGTGACCTCATCAGAAACAGGATATGCAGGACTGAGCATGGATATGGATGGTATATTGGGTACATGGTTGGTTGATGGGCCAGTTGCTTTTTCCTTTCCTTTGTCTTTCTGAGAACGGGTGGTAATGTTGATCATGTTAATTTGAAGAGAGGTGGATGAAGAGGGTGTGTCATGGAAGGTATAGCGGCATGAGGGACAAAAATCTAGTGGGGGATACGATCCTTGTGAAATGAGTAGGGTGCATCAACATTTTGGTGGTGTTTTGGAAAACTCTCTTATACAAACCATATTAATCTCGAATCTCAGGGGTGGGTCAAAGGAATGTGGGGGTGGAGATATTGGTCATTGACTAGGCAACGAGAGAAGATCTATGGAAATTGGTGAAGGCAAAATGGGGTCCTCATCAAGAAGATCATCGCCGTCAAAATTTTGTTTGGGAGGACATAATTGGACTAGGGCAGTTTTTAAGGCCTTATAACTCTCTACATTGTGTCCTAGCACATGATGGTAGTCACAAATTTTGGTTTCATCAAACCCTTTTGGTTTGGGTTTGAGGGGGTCGTAAGGTCTAAGAGGTGGTAATGTGATGACATAAGTTTTGAGGAGATTGGTCAAGATGTTGGCATAGCACCCTGCTAGTGGATCACAATGGGAGGTGAATGTGGGTTTGGGTAAAGGTGTGTTTGATTGTGGAGGAAGGGGCTTCACAGGCATGGGAATGGGTTGGTCCACTAGTTTGGTGTGTGGAGTGGTCTTCAGTTTTGGTTGCATCTTCTTGGGTACTGACATGGTAGAAGAGCTAGCGATGGAAGGTTTAGTTGGTTTAAATACCTTATGGGAGGGTAGCAGATTTTTAGTTTGAGGTTGCATCCTCTTAGGTGACAATGATATGGGTGTACAAGATGTAGAGGGAAAAGAAGATAGTGGAAGAGGATGGGTTACCCATGGGGGTAACTTCAGTACTATAGAGGTTAGTGGTATAGGTTGGATAGAAGGCGTGAATGAAAGAGAAGAAAGTGTCATGGGTAATGAGGAAGTTATGGATGGTAGTGGTGGTATGGGTGGTAAGAAGGTTACAGATGATGGAAGAAGTTGTTTGGGTTGCTTAGGTATATTAGGAGTTCGTGATGAGGAAGTGGGCTGCTGCATTCTTGGTTTACTAGTGGATAGAGGTGGTTTGGCTAGGGTCGAGGGGCGAGGTCCTAGGATGGATGGAAGGGGTGAAGGTTATAAAGGTGTGGTAGGCGAGGTTGAAGTACGAGGTCTAGGAGGTTGGGTTTTATTTTTAGGGGCCAGGGTAGGTTTAGTGTTAGTTTTGGAGGATGTGGCTAAATCTAATTTGATGGCTAGATGAGTAAGGCTTGATGTCGGTATGAACCCTAATGTAGTGATGGGTTTAGGTAAAGGAGGCGTTATAGGCATTGGTAGGTGTTTGGGTGTAGATGTACGTTAGGTCACAAGAAAAGGTGTGCGTTGGGCCATGGGTGGTGACATGGAAGGTGTTATGGTAGTTGTGGTTGTGTTTGGTTTGGTCGCTTGAAATACTTTTGGATAGATAGTGGAGGTGTCAGTGAGTGACAACTACATTTGTGTTAAAATAGGAAGTAGGAGGTGTCCCCAAAGCAAGGATCTATCAACATAGTCCAGGCGACTGACCAAGCATGAAAATGGTACTGTTGTAAGTGGGGATGATGTGGATTGAGTAACAATCCCCGTAAAATGTGTTTGTGATATAGAGAAATGGCTAGCCTCATAATCTGTGGGTAAGAGAGCCGAAAGTAGATCAGCGGGATATTGAAGGTCTGATGGTGAATGGTCTTATAAAGGTAGTGGTACTTCTATAGTATCCTCCATGGGTAGAGGAGAGGATGGGCTAGGTGAAATGGAATCTCCATGTGATGGTGTAGGTTGTGAGCATGCATCTTCTATGAGTAGGAGAGGTGCTACTAAAAATTGCTCAGAAATTTGAGAGGTCGGAGGTGGCATGCTAATTATAAGTTCTTCTATGGGTGATGGAGAGAATGAAGGGGGTTACTTTGTGGGTAGAGTAGTAGATGAAACTGGTTCTGGTGCTGGTAGGGGAACTCAAGCTAAGATTTTATCTATAGAAGGAACATGAGGCAATTAGGAAGCTACTGGTATTTCATCAAAAATAGCATGGACCTCACAGATGTTGCTATCATTGTTTGAAGAATCACCAGGTTGGTTGGAAGAAGGGGTGTGATTAGGAAATGGTTTTTTGAAGATATGGAGGTTTTGGTTAGTAGGTGCATTAGGGCTATCCAGGACTAGATCTCCATTGTCTATCATTTCTTGGATGATATTCTTGAAGGTGATGCAGTTATTATCACTATAACCTTTGACATGATGATAGTTACAAAATTCATGTTCCTTAGACCATGAGGGCATGGGTTAATCAGGGTCAAAACCAGTATGTGGTTTTATAGGTGGAAGGGTAATGGAACCACCCTTAACAAGTTTTTCCAAAACAGAAGAATAAGATTCTCCTATGGAAGTGTACTTTCACTGTTCTCGTTTAAACTAGAAATCTTGGACATGAGAGAGATTGGAAGGGGGTTTGGCTGGGTTTGATTGATGAGGGGTACCAGCCTTGAGAATTACAGAATTGGCTGACCCTTTGGGTTTTGAATAGTTTAAGAAGCATCATTTGATTTGAATGCGATGTTCTTGTTACGAAGTTGAATCTTCTTTTCTTCGATAGCACGAATTTCCAACTTCCATGCCATGATGAATGCCTCATCAAAAGTGTAAAAGGTTTGCACTTGTAGAGTTGGTGAGATGTGTCTAGCACAATCCCGAGGAAACAACTCTATGTTTTCTATTTGAGGTAATTGGAATGTGAGCTGGTTAATTAGGCTACGCCAGTGAGCGCCAAAGTCTCATCGTCATACTATCGTGTGGAATAAAGATCAGTCATGGTAACCTTCTTAATAATGTTGATGGAAAAGTGATCTAGGAAGGATTAGGATATTTGATTAAATGAGTAGATGGAGTGTCTTGGTATCCTAATGTACTAGTCCAATGCAGGTCTAGTCAAGGACATCAGGAAGGTTTGTAGGAGTAAAGTGTCATCAAGGGCGATCAGGTAACACCCATATTTGAAGGACTGTAAATGTTGTTGTGGGTCTTCTTTACTATTGAAACGGTTGAATTTTGGAATTTCCTAATGTACAGGGTATGGTCGAATAGGAATAGATGGGTGAATAGGCTCATTACAAATTTCATCGTAGGTGAGAGAATTACGTGAGCCAAAAACCGATGCTTCTAGCTTCTGCATCTTTTCCATCATTAATTTAATAAGGTCATTAGTAGATTGTGATGGAGGGACACCTCATGTGGCATAAGGGGGTGGATATTGAACTTGATAGGGAGGTTGAGAATAGGGAACTGACATAGAAGGAACATATCTAGAATGGGTAACAAATGAGATTGGGGGTTGCTGATAATATGTGTATGTAGGCGGAACAATCATTGTGACTCTAATAGTGATTAGGGGTAGTGTTTATGGGATGGAGAGGATGAGGCTATGTAAGGGGATAGGGGTCACTGAAACCACGGGTGGTTATGTTGCAATGGGTATTTGTGAGACAATGGGTGTGGATGAGGTTATGGTCTGGGAGATCACAGAGGGGACACCAAATACTACGGGTGCAACTGATAGCAGCGGTTATGGTGGGTATAGGTCCTAGTTTTGAAACCACTTAGGGCGAAGCAGGTGAAGGTAACACCGCATTACTAGGGCCTGATGTAGAAGCGGGAATAAGGGTAGGGGAGATGGACACAGGCATGCCATATATCAACTGACTTGAAGAATCTCGGGTGGAAGAATGGGAAAGGTAGAATTGTAAGGCTATGAGATTCTGGTCAAGGAGTCATGCAAATTCTTTGTTGCTCGTGGCAATGGTGGTAGGTATGGTTGGATCCATGGGTGACACGATAAAGGGTGGTGAAGGACTAGGAAGGAGTGGTTGATAACTTGCGTGAAATATAAGAGCGTTAGCTTGACTGCGAGTCAACACCATGTGAATGAATGTATATCAGGTGATGTTGAACCCTGTAAATGACACAAGAATTTGTGAAAATAAAGATAAAATGTGTCTTATAGGTAATTTTTGGTAATATATCAGTCAATGTTGAATACAGGTTAACCGATGCCGGTTAAGGATGACCGATGTTGGTTAGGGGGTAACCGATGTTGGTTACTGTGAAATAGGAACAATTTTATCAAATGAAGCAAAGACTGCTGATGATCCGATGAACAAGTTGAATGATGACTATGTATCAAAGTATAGAGAGTACAAAGAATCACAAGTACCCTAGCAGCAAAGAAAATGAAATGAGGATTCTTTTAGGTAATTTAACCCAAAAGATAGAGAACCGATGTCGGTTAAGACAAAATCAATGTCGGTCAGGGGTAACCGATGCCGATTATTGTGAAAATTGGAAAGATCCAAAAAAATGGATTGTTATGAGTTTTAATGAGATAAACCACAAACCAAGAGTTCTGGAGATGATGCAATGAAGTCTTAATACACTCAGAAGAAGTTAGAATACTCCAACTGTGATTGTGGAGTGTATAAGGCAAAAAAATAGAAAAATGGAGAAGCGTATCATCATACCTCAAAAAGCACGTCAATCAAACACTAAAAGCACACTCCTAACAAGTGATTTTTAATGTGTTGAGCTTATGCTATTTAGAGGACTAACTCATAAATTTTAGAATATAGTTTTTGGTGAGGAAGGTTTCTTCTGAAGAAGGATATCTCAAAAGAAGAGGTTTCAGGTATGTTATGGCAGGGGTGGGTTGTCCTCTAAGATAATGACTCAACAGAGGTAACGAGCTAGGGAGTACCTGCCAATCTGATCATGTGATCGTGGATAGGTGTTCCCATGTAATCTGTTGTTTTAAGAAAGATGTGTATATTTAAATTTTGTGCAAGTTTGGTAAGACACAAAGAGAATGTGCTTTCTACGATTCTTTGTGTCAACCATCAGCTAGGCATGACTTCCAGTATATAGGTTGCCCTCATTTTAATGTGAGCTAAATGTAGCAAATCAAAATGTAATGGAATTAATTTTAAGCCCAAATTGAAAGATTATGTTCGATGACAAAAATGGTGAATAGGAGAGGATATGCTCTTTCACTAAATGCAAAAGCAAGAAGAATGGTTCTTTTTAAATGCATCAAAAGAAAGTGTTTCCTTTAGAGAAATTAGAAAGAAGAGAATATTGCCAAGGAAGAAAATTATTGTGTAAGATTTTTGAAGGGAAACAAACACACAAATTTTTGCCTAGGAAATGAAGAAAATGGAATAGAACCTTGATGGTCCCACAAGGCATGCCAAAATGTTTCACTGTTTTTTTACCTTTTTGAATGATGAAACAGATAAGGGTAAGGGCTAGGAGGAATACATGTCAAATGGGTTGGTTGAAGGTTGTTGTGCGCGTACTCACTTCTCGATCCAAAGATGAATGTGAGAGCTTCCCTTTGGCTAGGAGGAACTACCTGTAATAGACAACAAGACCACAAAAGGGGAGTTAAATGATATATGACAGAGGATTGCCTAGCGAGTGCTAGCTCCGGGAAGTGTGATACTTCCTAGATGGCTATCAATCCACTGTTTAAAACAATTTAATGCTAGAAATAAAGGAAATCCTATTGTAGATGATATGATTTAGGTTTCTCATTCAAGTACAATAATAAAATCTTAACATAATAGGCTAGGCTATGGTCAGATCTGAAAGGTAGGTAGTTGTGAGGGTGTTGGGACTAGTCAGGGTTTGATTCTAGGTTGTTTAGGTCAACTAGTGAGATGATTGTTGGGTCTGTTCTTGGTCAAGGTATAAAACACAGAGACTGACGTCGGTCGGGTATGACCGATGACGGTTTAGGTGGAACTGATGACAGTTGTGGATAACTGGGGTCGGTATGGTTGAGGTAAAAGAGATTCAAATAGATAAAATGGTAGGGGCTGATCTTAGGTCAAATGAGGTTGGGAGGGTGGATGAGAAGGTCTGTGGGGATCTCAGGTATGATCAAAAATGGATATTGGGTCAGAATGGTGATTTTGTGGCGTGAGTAAGGGAAATGGTTGAACTACAAGCTAATAAGCAGTGGGGGAATGAACATGTAAAGTATAAACTAATGACATGAATGACAAAAGTTATCTATGCTGAAATAGACAATACTAGTAGAGATGTAATTACTGTGATGTAGGTTTTGATGGATGAATGGAGGTGGTTGCTGATCAAAAGAAGAGTGTTGGATATCATAGTAGTGGCTCCTAGAGTGATTCTGTGAGTGCAATGCTTCCAAAATCTATCCTGGTGATGGCTTTGGATGTTTGGACGTGTGAAAGTATGCTCGTTATGCTTGTATGTAGCTGTGATTTATTTTGCTTGCTCTCAGAATGTGTCAACCCACAAAAAAGGTTTTTTGGGTGAATAAATGGTAACCGATGACAATTCTTGGTTAAATGGCGACGGTTCCTGGTTGACCAACATCTGTTACGGCAGGATTCCCTAGGTTTACTAAAATGGGCAGATCTTTCTAATTTCTTGGGCCCAGTTAGTTTGTTATCACAAATTAGAACAGAAGATTCTATTCTAATGGGTGGGAATGTGCTTAGAGAGATTGTAGGGATTGATTTTTAGGGTTAGACCAAATCTTATCTCATTAAGGCAAGTAGGATTAGGTCTTAATTAGTTATGGAAACATTTCAAGAATAGGTCTAGGGTGAGGTGGCTGGATGAGGTGTCTAGGTGAGGTGGTGGGGTAGAAATTAAGATAATTAGATAATAAATATTTTGAGGATGTATATTAATTTAATTAAATTAATTAAATTAATAGTGATGTGGGGTGGAAGGGTCAATGGTTAGGTGAGTATGTTTGAGCTGGTTATTTGACAAGGGACCAAGGGGAGTGTGACCCAATTTTGGTGTCTACAAGCTGAAATAATCCATTTTCAATAGCTTCCTCATAGTTGATATTTGCATCTGTAGAATTAGAGACACACCAAATCCAATCTCATTACAATTTATTACGTTTAACTATAAACAATTATATTTGAATCTATTACTATGAAATTCAATACATAACAAAATTTAAAATGTCAGGTAACAAAGAATAAATGTAAGATCAAGGTGATACCTATTATCTATAAGTTTTGAAATCATATTTAGAGCTGAAACAATCCATTTTCAATAGCTTCTTCATAGTCGATATTTTCATCTGTAGAGTCTGAGGATGCACCAATTCTAGTCTCATCATTGAGAACATTTGTATTTGTAGCTTTATTATTTACACCTCTTCTTTCAGCAAGGGAATTCGAATGTGTAATTACTCTGTCAAAAGGAAATGTGTCCAAATATTAGTGCAAAACATATAACCTCATGTAACTTTCTATACTTTTATCTAACCTATTTCTCAGTTTTGATTTTATAAAGATAAAGCATTGAAAACCCTTTCGTCCTCTATAGATCCCAAAATCATTGTTTGACACAACTCATATAATAAAAAATATTCACTGATGTCTTCCTGTAACACACTAATTTGGTAGATTTTTTTCCATAGCCTTGTAATAGCACGACACTCGCGAGGTTTGTTTAAAAAAATAGTATTGAATAACCATTGTCATTACAAAATTAGATGATTAAGACTTTATTAAGTCAATATTCAATATACCTTTGATTTCGATACCATTTACCTCTGATGTCTTGGTGAAAAGATCCATTATTGTACCCATGGATTTATGAAAAAAATTACTTACAAAATCTACATGAAAACCTTCAGTATTCCAAAAATTTGGATTCATCTTTATTGAAACATTCTCTTATTTTAGATGCTAAGGATTGTGAATTTTTTTTCAATTTTATTCATGTATATGTAGACACCAAATTTGGGTCACACTCCCCTTGGTCCCTTTTAATTAATTAAGCACACCATCGCTCCATAACTAATTATTATTAATACATTCACCTTCACATTATTAATTAATTAAATTAATTTCACCCTCACACCTCCACCTCACCAAGAAACCTCACCCTGGAACCATTCTAGGGGCATTTAACTCATAGTGACTGAGTCATCACTTTCAACATTGAGTCATCACCCTCAACACTGAGTCATCACTGAGTTATAAATCTTAGTGTTGATTCACTAACCTGACCTAACTAACTAATAATTCTTCCTAAACCTAACTGGACCTTTTCTAAGTTCTTCCCGCATTCTCTCACGTGAATTCCACTTTCCTAAGTGGACTCAATGAGAAAGCACGCCAAATCTAGGAAGATCTACCTATTTTTGGTAAACCTACGCTTTCTCACCTTAACCGATGCCGGTCACCTAACTGTCATCGCTTCCTTTATATACAACTTTGTAACCTTTTACGTAGGTTGGTCATTTTTAGTTTGGAGAGTTCTATTACATTCAAACACGAATCAGAGACTTCTCAACATCTAGACGATAGGATATACTCAACCACATGCCTAAGCAAGCATTCAACTCTTATTCCAAGGCTTTGGAAAATTCATGGGAACACTCTGGAGTATTTCCGCGACACTGAACACAAAATCTCTTCACGGATCAACTACTGCCCTCCCT
Organism: Taxus chinensis; assembly: GCA_019776745.2. NCBI lineage: Eukaryota > Viridiplantae > Streptophyta > Pinopsida > Cupressales > Taxaceae > Taxus > Taxus chinensis. Next base: position 679,797,455 of record CM034148.1, read on the forward strand.
CACCTACCAAATATGCAAATGCAAGTAAGTATACATGATTTTTAGCATATTGTGCTTGCTTAACGTGTAGGTTCATTACCTCTTTCTTTACACTTTATTTCCTCCTATATTCCTCATCCCCACCTTCTTACCAATCCATCAATCCCACCACCTACGACCTTTTGGCTCTCCATACCCGCTCCTTATACATTCCCGAGTCATCTTGGTAATATTACAAACCCAACCACTCTCCCTTCATTCTCTGTGCAATCATAGAGAAGTTTAAAACCACTTTTATTTAGTTACTACAAAATTTCCCCTACCGATGTTTTTGACCTTAACCATCATCGGTCTCACCTCTATACCAACATCGGTCACTAGACCAACATCGGTCACTGTGTTTTCTTTTAGCCTTCACCAAAATACCTCTAACATCACACAAAATCTACCTAGACTTTACCAAATACCCCTGTGACCTTACCTAGCTCCTTTGTGACCTTTCCCAACCAGAAATATACCTTGCCTAATGCTAGATTAGTTTGTATTTCAATATTTTGCTTAATCTAGTGTGTTGATAACATTTTGAGATACCTAAATCAAAGTGTTAGCAATAGGACCTTTATTTCTCGTATTTATTTTCATTAATTTAATAAAAAAATGAATTGATAGCCATCTAGGAAGTATAACACTTCTCAGAACTAGAAAATCGCTAGGTAGTCCACTATCATTTTCTATTTAATATCATTTGGTGGTCTTGTTGTGTTCTTATACAGGTTGTTCCTCCTAGCCAAAGAGGATCTCTCACATCCAGTTTGATCAACTTCTACAACGTGCGCATACCGTCTATATAACCACATGTATTCCTCCTTAACCTTGACCTTATTTGTTTTATTGCTTACTTTGAGGTAAAACATATTGGCACGCCCAATGGGACCCATTAAGGTTCTTTTGCATCATTCATTCCTAGGTGAAAGATTATGTATCTATTTCCTTTTTAAAGAGTTCACATTAGTTTTTCTCCCTTGGAACATTCTTTCTCTTTTACTTGTCTTCGTGACGGTCGTATTTTGGACTAAAAAGAATGATTCTTTTTATTTTTGTATCGCATTAGTGAAAGACATACCCTTTCCTATTCATCATTGCTCTCATCGAATTTCATTGTGGATTTGGGTCTAAAATCTTTGCATATCATTTCTATGTGTTGCATTTGTAGCTCATTTAAAAAATTTGGGCAATCTATATGCTGGAAGTCATGACGAGATAATGGTTGATGAATTGAACCATAGTGCACACTCTTTCTGTATACCAAACCATTGAAAATAAATTACTCATTTTCTTAACATCTTACTTGGAAGAAGTTTTCAATGATCACATGATCAGAGGATTGAAAGTGGGCTCCAAGCTGGTTTCTCTATCCAATTATTATCTAAGAGAAATGACTTCCCTTGCCAAAAAAACATGAAACTATCCTTAGTTGTTGGCTTTTCGTAGGGCAACTTTTTCAAACCATAAACTCTATTTTATTCACAAGTCAGTCATAAATGGCATAAGTCAGAAAAAAAAATATACCACATAGGATTTTGTGTTTTCTAGATTTCTGATTAATTTGTGTTTTAGGTGCGAGTTCATCTTCTCCCTTCTTCTCTCCCTTCACACTCCATAATCATAGTTGGTGTATTTTGACTCTTTTTGAGTGTGTTAGAATTAACCATTGCTAGACTTAGGTTTCTAGGCCGGTATTTTATTTGATCTAAATCACCAAATTCACTTTTTTCCATTTTTTTCACAAATTTCATAGTGACTGGCGTTGGTCCAACTACCGTCATCGGTTTACTCACATAACTATCATCGGTTTACTAACCACTGTCGGTTTCCTATTGTTTTGGTCATTTTAACCAAAGTAACATTCATCACATTTATATTCTTTCTGGAATTTCCTTAGTTACCTCACCATATCTCTATGTCTTTGGAATCACTGTTAAATTCTAGATCTACTCCATTTTCATCATTTATTTCCACATTTATAAATACTTTTATTTTCCACAGTGACCACTATCGGTACTTTGACTGACATCAGTTACCCTCTGTCACCAACACTGATTACCCAACCCGCCATCGGTCTCTGTGTTTTAATTTTTTTAATTAAAAAAGTGAACAGTTTTCACTTTCTAGAACCATTTCTTTCTCCATTCCTTCTATGCTCCTGTGTCATTTACAAAGCTTAGATCACTAGGCCTACTATTAGTCACATGGTTTTAACTCATAGCCAAGCTAATGCCCTTGTATTTCATGCTAGCCTTTAGCCACTTCCTTCAAGCACATCTCCGCTTTCCATTCTATCACCTATGGATCCCAGTAAGCCTATTACTATCAATACCGATGATGAGGATTTCGCAAGACTCCTTGACCAAAACCCCAAAAATTTACAACACTATTTATCCCATTCATCCACTCGTGACTCATCTGGGCAACTTATCTATGGTATGCCTGTATCCACCCCACCTACACTTGCACCTAATTCTACCTCCGCCACTACCAGCATCATCCTGACCACTTCTGCCTTACAACCTATTGTTTCTTAGGTCGACCCCACCTCATCGATATCTACTATACCAATTGTGTGCATGTATACTTTGCTTAATGCTAAATCAAATGAAGCAAGAACTACCACCTAAAATAGTTCTACAATTTAGCTAAAACAAAGCATAAACACCATCATGATAAGAATTAAACAAGGGTTAGATGCTAGCATTCATCAATACAAACTTTGAAACTAACAATGCTAAATATCTAAACTCCTCTATTCTCTAACAACAAACAAATGAATGGACCTAAGTAAGCTCCATGGCTATCAAAATAGTTGTCCTTAATGCTCCAAGAACCTAGGAATGGGGGGCTAATCAAAGTTGGGCTACAAGACCCTTTTGACACCTCCCATATGACCCAAGCACTTTAAGAAAGAGGCTTAACTCTTCAAGATGATGAACTCTCAAAAGGGCAAGGTGCAAGCTCTTAGTCTCTTTGCTATATGCTTTGCATTTACTCTCTTAGAAAGTTTAGGTGTAAGTAAAAAGGTAGGTGGAGGGCTCTTTATATAGCCCAAAGGATAAAGGATTCAACACATTCTCATGAATGTGGGATAAAGGTAAAACATGATTAGGAATGGATAAGGTTGCTTTATTAAAGGTAACCTTACTTTAGAAGGGTTTAATACATGTTTAGCAAGTCATGGGAGTTGGGGGGTATTTTAATTAATCAAAGGTGATTAATTAATAGGTAGGTGTAAGCTTATAGAAGCCAATTAGAGGAATATTAGTGTGATTTAGGCTATTAGAAGGGGATTAAATCAATTAAATATTGATTTATTGGTTAAATGGACGGGAAAGCTAATTAATTAATAATAATTAATTAGTCTAGGTAGAAGGGGTGATTTATTAACAGAAGGTCGTTAATTAGGGTATTTGTTGGATAGGCAACTTAATTAATTAGCTTAGTGTAATTAATTAATGATGATATGAGGGAAAATGAGTGCCTTTGATGATATGTCGTTGATTTACGAGAAAGGGGGATAATTAGCACAATTTAAGGATACATGCAAGGGGAAATGAAAATGGACACGGGGTCCATGAAAAGCATTTGTGCGCAACGAAACAGCACCAGGCAACCAAAAGTGCCCCTGAGTACAGACGAAGCAAGCAGCTAGCTTTTGTGAATGGTTGTGAATCCAGTGATCCACGAGTCGTATTAATCGGGGAAGATGTGAGACAAACCAACAGGATATGGAGAAAATACCATGCGCAAGACACAAGTTTCAGCTGTAAGAAGCAAGTTACCATTGTGTAGGGTGTTTTACTTTTTAGGAATTTTTTGAAAGATTTTTGCCTTGTTTTTTTTAGATTTTTTTTGATATATATATATATATATATATATATTGTTTTTGTTGTTTTCTCGAAACAATGTTCTATTGTTTTTGTGTTTTTCTCGAAACAATGTTCTATTGTTTTTATGTTGTTGGAAACAATTTTCTATTGTTTTTGTGTTTGGTGAAACAATTTTCTATTGTTTTTATGTTTTCTCAAACAATTTTCTATTGTTTTTGTGTTTGGTGAAACAATTTTCTATTGTTTTTGTGTTTTCTCAAAACAATGTTCTATTGTTTTTGTGTTTTGTGAAACAATTTTCTATTGTTTTTGTGTTTTGTGAAACAATTTTCTATTGTTTTTTGTGTTTTCAACAGTTTTCCAAAGCTATGTGCAGGTAACCAAGAAAGCATGGATGCCCCCAGCGTTAGGTGGGGAATATACAAGGGCAGAAGCCATGCGCTTATGAACAAGAAGGTGAATTCGTTGAGTTGCCCCCAGCGTAAGATGGGAAATAATGAAAGACCACGTCCCTTACAGACGAATAGAAGAAGGGAAAGCTGGATCAAGGCTGGACTAGATGGTGTGCACAAGGAAACTCAAAGGTAGAACCAGGTCCAGGACAAAGACAACTACCCTTCTGATACAGAATGCTTGTGAACAACGAATCCTCCCGAGGCACCGGAAACCGGTTTTCACCCAAGGACTTGTCCAAAGTGCCACAATTGCGTTGGTTTTCACTAGTGGACGACCTGTTTTCTCTTTTTTTTTTTTTATATATTTTTTATTTTATTTTTATGACTTTCTTGTGCCATGTTTAGGCATAAAACTTCTTAAGATGCATGGAATTCATGGGCTCCCGGAGCTCATCGCCATTGGGGTGAGCCAACTTGTATGCCCTTGTGCCATACTTGGCAACTATGACATAGGGTCTTAACCAGTGTGGTTTCGAAACTTCCCTTTCTTTTCTCGCTCTGCTCTAGTGTTGAACTGGTTCTCCTTCATAACTAAATCACCCACCTCAAACTGGCGAGGGATGATTCTCTTGTTGTAGTTGCGGGAGATTCTGTGTTGATATACTTTCAGGTGATTAAGAGCGTGAATGCGCCTCTCATCCAGGAGCTCTAACTCAGCCAATCTTGCCATTCGGTAATCTTCATCCTTATTCAAATAGTCCCGAAGAGAAATTCGCAGGGATGGGATTTCAATCTCTAAAGGGATGATAGATTCTGTCCCGAACACGAGGGAATATGGCGTCGCACCCGTAGGAGTGCGAATTGATGTTCGGTAGGCCCAGAGGGCTGGGTGGATTTGTAGGTGCTAGTTTCGACCAGTTTTGCTAACCATCTTCTCCATTATCCTTACCAAAGTCTTGTTTGTTGCCTCAGCTTGTCCATTACCCTGAGGGTAATATGGCGTGGACCATTTCAATCTGATTTGGAACCGTTGGCAAAGACCTCTCACAGTTTTGGTTCTTAAATGACTTCCCATTATCTGTGACAATGGCTGCAGGGATACCATATCGGCAAATAATGTGATTCATGATGAATTTAGAAATCTGTGCTCCTGTGACATAGGTTAAAGGGACAGCCTCCACCCATTTTGTGAAGTATTCTGTAGCTGTGATGATATGTGTATGACCATCAGATGAGGTAGGAGTAAGCTTCCATATTAGATCAAGTCCCCACTTGGAGAATGGCCACGGGGTAGTGATTGGTTGCAATGGTTGCGATGGAGCATGGATGAAATTTCCATACTTTTGGCATAGCACACATTTTCTAACATAATTACAACAATCAGTTTCCATGGTGGGCCAATAGTAACCTACTCTTAACAGTTTCTTAGCCAAGACCATTCCATTTGTATGTGCTCCGCATACTCCTTCGTGTACTTCTTTAATTGCCTGGATTGACTCCGGCACATCTAGACAACGTAATAGATTCCCATCGTAGCCACGACGATAAAGTGTACCTCCTAACAGGGTGTAACGGGCTATCTGGCGAATTAGGCTCTGCTTTTTAGAGCGGGAGATTTCGGGAGGGAATGTACTGTCCTTAAGATAGGTGAAAATGGGTTCATACCATGGTGAATGGGGACCAACAACCTCACAAGCCAAGCAAGATTCTGGCATGTCATACGCGGGCTGGCGTAGATTTTCTACGAAGAATGGCATATCATTGTTCCCTGGCGGAATACGAAGCATAGATCCCACCGTTGCCATAGCATCTGCCGATCTATTCTGCGCTCTTGGGATTTGCTCAAAGGTAATGCGCACAAAATACTCCTTCAGAGTTTCCACCAACTTCTTATAAGGTATGAGCTTGTCATCCTTAACTTTATACTCATCATTAACCTGTTTGATGATTAGCTGTGAATCACCTACAAACATGTTGAATATTCCACTTGATGGCTAGCTTCATCCCTGCAATGAGTGCTTCATATTCCGCAATGTTGTTTGTGCAAGGGAAGGCCAGGCGGAAAGCCTGTGGTATAGGATCACCTGAAGGAGTAATAAGGACCACTCCTGCACCTGAACCATGAAACGTAAAAGATCCATCAAAATGTATCTGCCATACGATAGATTCTTCAATGTAGAGCAAAGATGCATCTGGTAGATCCAGACTCAAAGGTTCTATGCTTTGCAAAGGTGCTTCCGCTAGCTGGTCAGCAAGTACTTGTCCTTTAATTGATTTTTGATGCACAAATTCTATATCAAACTCACTGAGTAGAATGATCCAATTAGCCATTCTACCTGTGAGGGCAGGTTTGGACAAAAAATACTTGAGTGGGTCGACCTTGGATATGAGCTTGGTCTTAGTATTTAGCAGGTAATGGCGAAGTTTCTGAAAGGTAAAAACAACAGCCAAGCAAGCCTTCTCAATCTGAGGATAATTACATTCATAGGCGATGAGGGTGCGACTCAGATAGTACACTGCTTTCTCTTTATGGCTAAGGTCATATTGGGCGAGCAGTGCACCAATAGCATATTGCGTAGCGGAAATATAGAGCAAAAGTGGTTCTCCCGGAGTGGGAGGCATGAGGACAGGTGGATTAGCCAGGTACTGTTTAAGCAAAGCAAAGGCTTGTTGTTGCTCAGGTCCCCAAATGAAAGTGATGTCCTTCTTAAGCAAATGAGTGAATGAGTGACATTTATCTGCAAGCTGGGAGATAAAGCGGCGAATGGCTTGAATTTTCCCTTGCAAGCTACACAGTTGCTTGATATTCTCAGGTGGAGGCATTTCTGTGATGGCAGATACTTTAGCAGGGTCTACCTCAATACCTCGTCTTGACACGATGAAGCCTAATAGTTTCCCAGATAGCACACCAAAGACACACTTCTTTGGATTTAGCCTGACTTTGTATTCACGTAGGCGTTCAAAGATACTCCGCAAAATGATAGGATGTTCCTCTCTTGTTTTGGACTTTCCCAGGATGTCGTCTACATAGTCTTCCATGATGTCATGAATCATATCGTGAAATATTACTGTCATGGCCCACTGATAAGTTGCTCCTGCATTCTTAAGGCCGAATGGCATCACCTGATAACAGAAGGTGCCCCAAGGAGTTATGAAAGCTATTTTGTGTTGGTCTTCCTCAGCGATCTTAATTTGATTATAACCCGAAAAGCCATCCATAAGTGATAGCATTTCATACCCTGCGGTTGAGTCAACAATCATGTCAATGTTGGGCAACGGAAAGTCATCTTTAGGGCAAGCTTTATTGATGTCCCTAAAATCTGTGCAAATTCAGATACCAATAGGTTTCTTCTGGACAGGAACAATGTTCGATATCCATTCAGAATAATCAATTGGCCTGATGAATCCTGCTGCAAGCAACCTTTCCAACTCTTCTTTAACTAACAAGGCCACTCTTGGGTGCATCTTTCGAAGCTTCTGTTTGATAGGCTTAGCGTCTGCGTGCACAACCAAGTTATGCACGACCAAAGTTGGATCTAAGCCGGGCATGTCTTTGTAAGACCATGCGAACACATCAATAAACTCTCGTAGTAGCATAGTGAACGTCTTTTGTTCTCTGGCTGAGAGTGATGCTCCCAATTTTACTATCTTGGGATCTTCTTCAGTACCAATATTAACATCAATGGTTTCTTCAACTAACAATTTTGATAAATCCTCCATACGCGTGGGATCGGGAGGTAGGTTGAGATCTTCATCCAAGGATGTCTCTACGAGATTTTCATCCTTGGCGTGGTCACTTTGTTTGTCCTTTGATTTTCTTATTTGTTTGTCAGCCAATGCCTCAAAGAGGTTTTCACTGTGTGACTTGGACTTTGATTTTTTCCGAGGCTTTTCTTTAGAACTCTTGCCCTCGCTTTTCTTTAAATTTTGCTGACCACGAAGTTCAGCCTCCTCGCCGAAGTAGGCGCAGGTGTCTAAGTCGATAAAGAAACCCTTCTTGTGATCTCCAATGGGAATTGTATCCCTTATGCCCATGAACTCTGCAATAGCCTCGTCATTCTCGAATAAATCTAGTGGCACGTGACGTTGTTGGTCCCATTCAACAAGGGAGGGGTATATAAGGTCAAGGGTTGGTTCATTGGGGGTGATGGTTAGGACAACATTATTCATGAAAAGGTTCGTGGAGGCCAGATCCTCATATTGGCTACAACAGGAATCCGTATTGCTGTCTAGATAATCGGAGCTATCCTCATGCTCAGAACAAGTCGCATCTTGATCATTGGGGTGTGCTCCATAAGGGTGAATCCCAATGCCATATCTTTCTGTTTTGAAATGTGGAAGAGGGACTGGTTCTCTTTGTCCTTGTTCATTCCTCCCACATCCTAGGCCTTTGTAGCCCATGGAGTACATCATTCTGCTAGATTTTTCATATTCTGGGGTTTGATAACAAGATGGCTGAGTGTCCTCAGGGACCCAAGTAGTAGGTGGATCAAGTAATTTTTCCTCAGCTAACAAGCCTCCAGGTAGGAACGACCCAATAGTATGTTCCTCTCTAGGTCTCTTGAAGCAGTAGTTGGGTCGACCTCTAGTCTTGGGCGACAAGGAGAGGTCTGAAACCAAGAGCGCTTGTTGTACATTATACTCCCCACAGCCATATTCCAGAATTTTCATCTCCCATGAATTAAATGGAGATGTTGAAGTAGATGCCCCATGAGTGCAAGAACGAAGAGAATTTGAATCTACTCGAGATTCCATGGCCTCAGAATGAAGAGGGACAGCTATATCTGTGGAGGGACATGCATATGTACCCTTTCGTGCAAAGCTATTAAGAGCTCTACAATGAGCAAAGGGCTCTGAGTCTCCTGGTATTGTTATTGTATGTCCCTCATGCTTCAGCTTGATGCATTGATGAAATGTTGATGGCACTGCTTGCATGGCATGGATCCATGGTCGGCCTAGAAGCATATTATATGGAAGTTCCAAGTCTAAGACGTGAAACTTTGTTTGATGGCAAGTGGGGCCCACCTCCATTGGCAGCGTAATGGTGCCTGCTGACTCTCTTTCCGCGTTGTCGTATGCGGTGATAGTGATGATATGGGACTCAAGATCTACCTCTGTATGTCCCAATTGTTTGACCAACTTAAGCGTGCAAATATTCAATCCTGATCCATTGTCCACAAGCACCCGTTTGATTTTCCTGCGGGTGACAACTACCTCAATGTATAAGGGAAGATTATGTGTAGGATTCTCAGTAGGGACCTCCCTATGGTTGAAAGTGAGATGCTCACTGGGTGCAATATTTGCCACCGCGGCTTGAAGGTATGCAGGATCAACTTCTAAAGGCACTCCCGACCCCTGAAGAGTTTGATACAAAATTTCCTTATGCACATTGGATATCTTGAGAAGATCTAAGATCGAGATCTTAGCAGGTGTCTTCTCAAGTTGTTCTAAAAGGTTATATTTACCAGTTTGTGGGGTCAACAGAGAGGGTTCTGGAATCACGAGGCGGGCACGCCTTGTTACCGCAGCGCAGTCCTTTCCCTTGATCCGGATGGTATTGACACGGTCAGTAGGGGAGCGAATACATCCGATAAGTGAATCGTAATGATTGTTATCTCTCTTGGTATACAAGTAATTCGTGGCTTTATAGGTTTGGGATGACTCTCCCCGATCCGGTTTTTCCTTTTCCGACTTATCATGCTTGGGGAATGGTTCCTTATAAATCCCCATTTTCTTGTTAGGTGTTTGCATGTGGCTAGGGTTATCCACCTCTATCTCCCCGTTGTCAATGAGGTCTTGAATATAGTGGCGAAGTCGCAAACATTTGTCTGTTTTATGACCTTTAACGCGATGCATTTCGCAGTATTCATGCTCCTTATACCATGAAGGTTTAGGAGTGTTGTCATCGAACGGTTGTGTTGTAGGATAGGTCATCATGTGGGCCGCATCCAACTGTTTTAGTATGACAGACAACGGCTCATTGAGGGAGGTGAATGTTCTTCGCTTTGGTGGTGGTTGAATTGGGCCCTTGGTCAGTTTAAAAGGTTGACTGGTTTGGACCGTTTGAACACGTTTGGAATCAGTGATTCTGTCTCCCACCACGTTTTTGTTTTTGTTAAAGATCTTTGGCTTTTCAGCGGGTTTGACACTTTGGTTGTCTTTAGATTGGGTTTTGAGGGTGCCTTTGGCAATGAGAGCCTTTTCTATTTGAATCCCTTTCTCGATAACCTCCTCAAAGGTGCGGACACAATGCATTTGGAGGTGGAAAGCTATATCTGGGTTGAGATTAGGGACGAAAATACTGACTAGCTGCTTCTCAGGGAAAGCGCAAGGGAAGCGACTAGCTATCCCTCTCCATCGTTGGAGGAAGCTGGCGAAGGTCTCATTTGGGCGTTGTTTTGTGCTACACAAGTCTGCCATGGTGACGTCACTCTCTATGTTATATGAGAAATGACGCACGAATCTTTCCGCCAATTCTGGCCAGGTGAAAATTGATCCTCGTGGCAAGCGCGTAAACCATTCTAATGCTTGACCTCCGAGACTCTTAGGAAAAAGTCTGATGAGGTAATTATCACTATAAGACACCTCTTGACATGCCATGTAGAAATCTTTAACATGATCCCTTGGGTCTCCCTTTCCTTTGTATTTGTCGAACTTTGGCATATCAAATTTCTTTGGAAAGGGTTGAAGGGTCATTGTCTTGTCAAAAGGATAGGGGCATAGTTCTTCGTATTGGTATTTCCTAATACTCCCTATATTGCTTTCTTGTATGCTCGCAAGCGTTGCTTTCATAGATTGTACTTCTTGTGCGAGCAATTGTTCTTTAGTGGGAGAAACGGGGATGTGTACATGATGATACCCTGTGTCTTCTTCTCCTTGGTTTTCTCGATGGAGTTCGTGGATCCTAAACTTAGGCTTTGACTTTTGAACATTCTTGTTTGTGTCTTTCTGTACTTGGAAAGTAAGCAAAGCTAGTTGTCGGCTTAAGTTACTGAGTTGTTGTTGGATTGTGACTTGGTTTGTGTCTTCTTCTTCTAAAGGTTCCTCCTCTTCGTATTGTGGAGGTTCTTCCCCTGTCTCATGTTCTATCTTGTTTCTTCGTGGCACTTTGATGAGGGGTATTCTATGCCCTACCACTTTATCATTTTCTACATAAGAAGTGGAAGCATGTCCGCCTGTTAAAATATCTTCCATATTGATAAGGGGGTGTTCCTCCTTAGTAGTGTCATTTGTTTGTAGTATTGGTTCCTTTCTCAATGGGCAATTTGGCCCCTAATTCCATGACCCGTGCCAAAACTCTATCTTTGTTTCTAAGGAGAAACTCATCTAGTAGAGTGGGGTCAAAATCAAAGTTTGCGTGTGGTGATTCTAATTCATTTCCACTATGATCGACCATCTCTTCTGTTTCCTTTTCTGCAGAAAATAGTGGTCCTAGATCGTGTCCGATAAATGGGTTTGACCCTTGTCTATTAGAGGTTTCCCAAGCTTGCGCCTGTTGTTCCTCATATGTTTGTTTCTTTAACCCTAGACGCGTCTTAGGAGCCATGTTTTCGTGATAAGTTTCACTAAGGTAAGTTGTAGATTTGTTCAAAATTCAATGACTACCCCTAAGTGAAACACAAGATGTACGTGTTAAGAGTAAATTAACAGTGTGAGAATACCAATGTGATAGAATGATAAAGTCACCAATGAAACAATCGTTTGGTATCAAAACTTAATCAAATGAAGTACCTCCTAGATTACGTTTTAAAGTAATTTACGACGCCAGATGATTAACAAGATGTCTCCACTTATGCCAAGTTCAAAGGAATGAACAAAACGTAAGTAAATACATGAAGTTAAATGCGATCTCCCAATCAAGATATACGATGAGCAAGCTCAAGTCTGATTAAGACCTATATCTCAAAAAGTGTCAATTACGATTTGCGAATGACACAACAATATCACCAAGATATGTTAACCCACTTTGCAAGAAAGTGGAGTATTGATATCGAGGTGTTATTGATATGACACGCACAAATGGTAGTTCCTAACACCTTTTGAAATCGAGGTAATAATAAAACTGAACCAAAAAAAAGCTCAAAGTATAGCTAGGAATAGTTAAGAATGTGTGCAGCGTAACCGTACAATATAGGTATTTATGTCGAGTTTACAAGAAACAAGACGTAAATATCGAAATTGTAATGATACGAGACAAACAAACTAACTCCTCTATGGAAGTCCGCAGTGATGAACCATGCCTAACTACAATGACGATCTTGACGTGGGTATCAAGATCACAATGGCTACCAAATGACGTGAAAACACCTCCACTCACTTTAGACATGTTTAACTAACCCAGCCGCAAACATGGATGGGCGTAAACGGACATAAAAGTGAGAGAAACAGTCGAATGGCAACACAAAGGTAATCACACCTCTTTTGATCAACAAAGTGTCAAAAGAATATGAAGGAAATAAATCAAGAAAAAAAATGACAAAAAATGCTAGTCTTACTTCGGCAGAGTTTCGCCTCGCCCTAAGGCAAGTAAAAACTAGGTGAAAGTAATACGTCACACGTTTCTCAAAAAGAAGGTTCACAACTCAACACTGTTTTAAAGTGGTCAAAGTGGGCTCCTGGCCAAAGTATATTCTCCTAGGTGGTTCTCTCGCCCTAGGTGTTACAAAGTTGCCACGAGCGAGCGCGATTTACCCAAAAAGTCGCACTGACTAGTTTGGGAGTATCTCGGCTTTACTTTACCCCCTTCAAGAACAGTAGGCAACTAGTGCGTCTACGTGTACTATCACTGGGGTCGCCACAACGGACAACCTGTAACTCTATCTCACAAAGGAATCACTAGTCAAGTAGGTAGTGCGGAGCACTTCCCGTTTCGTCCACAAGGTTCCCTCTTGCGTGGACTACTTTGGGGTTCCTGGAACCACCCCCATTGTTGTAGCTTAAGGCGTTATGCCAAAGGGGTTATGTTCCAGTTGAGCGGAGAGGGACGTACCCTTTTCTGAAACCTGCAATACAGTGTTTTGAATATGTTGTTCTTTTTATCTTGTTTAATTAGGTGTGGTTTGCTTGAACACCTTTTGGCAACCTGTATAACAACTGTATTAGTAGTTTTTGATTTCGTTTTGATTCCTCCTTTCTTTGACAAGCGTTTTTAGGTCCTGCACTCAAGCGTTAGTAGTTCTCCAAGAAAATCACATTATTTAAAAGAGGATTAAGAGTTGCTTTTGATTCTCAAGATCATCCAAGGATGCAAGAGAAGAGCATACACAACAAATAATCCAACTAAAAAGTAAATAAAATCTTTTCAATCAATGAACCATACAAAATTTTTGATAAATGTTCATTCCCTTAAACCAAAAGTGAAAGCCCAACTATATGAAATGGAAAACTTCAAATCAAAGGACCGTTGAAAAATACTTTGTAAAGTTTCCAATTTACCAAATGTTATAAAATGAAGACTAAAGTTGCTTTTGATTCTCAAGATCACCCTAAGGTGCAAGAGAAGAGCATACACAAACTTTAGCCCAACTATATAGAAATGGAAAACTTCAAATCAAAGGACCGTTGAAAAATGCTTTGTAAAAGGTTCATTCCCTTAAGCAAAATGAATAATTAAATTTCTAAGTTTAATCCCAATGTTAAAAAGATATAGATCAAAGTTGTTTTTGATTCTCAAGATCACCAAAAGGTGCAAGAGAAGAGCATACACATGCTTTGATCTAAATCGAGTAAGCATGGAAATACAACATTCATCAAAACATTAGACATGTTAGAAAATGACCAGTTTTAAAATAACAGAAAAACCTGACAACTTCTGTAAGTGTAAATCCCAAATTTATGTTTTCATTGCATAGTTAACTTCAATACCTTTCCAACGCAAAAAAAATGGAGTCATTTCGAGGTCGGGAGCAAAAGTTATGGCCTTCGGAAGATGGGTTACGCATATGCTCTTATGCTCATGGGTATGCACTTGACATGCACTTAAAAAAATGTCAAAAAAAACGTCCCTTAATATGCAAAATGGGCAAATTTTTCCAACCAAGATTCAATTTTGACAACAACCCATCACATTAATATATGAATAGAAGACTCAACACTATCAAACATTAACATACATGCTCAAGAATTTAAGATTTTCAAGAAATTGACAAAACTAGCATGTAGAATGATGAAAAAGTAAGCTCTAAAAATGAAAACATGATGAAATCTTGAAATTTTCTCACCAACATTAAATTTTGACAGCAACCCACCACATTAATATGTAAATATAAGACTCAGCACTATCAAACACTAACCTACATGCTCAAGAATTGAAAATTTTCAAGAAATTGACAAAACTAGCATGTAAAATGTTGAAAAAGTAAGCTTAAAAAATGAAAACATGATGAAATCTTAAAATTTTCTCACCAAGATTAAATTTTGACAGCAACCCACCACATTAATATTTAAATAGAAGACTCAGCACTATCAAACACTAACCTACATGCTCAAGAATTTAAAATCTTCAAGAAATTGACAAAACTAGCATGTAGAATGTTGAAAAAGTAAGCTCTAAAAATGAAAACATGGAGAAATCTTGAAATTTTCCCCTCAATTCCAATTTTGACAGCACTTCACCTCCTTCATACCTACAAGGAAGACCCAACACATGCAAACTCAACAAAACATGTTAAAAAAAATAAGTTAGATCAACATGTGTAAAAGAGGGTTAGTAACCAAAAATAAAACTTAACTACAAAAACTTGAAATTAAGTGCAAAGGACAATGGAGTAAGTCCCACCGGGCGTGCCAAATGTGTGCATGTATACTTTGCTTAATGCTAAATCAAATGAAGTAAGAACTACCACCTAAAATAGTTCTACAATTTAGCTAAAACAAAGCATAAACACCATCATGATAAGAATTAAACAAGGGTTAGATGCTAGCATTCATCAATACAAACTTTGAAACTAACAATGCTAAATATCTAAACTCCTCTATTCTCTAACAACAAATAAATGAATGGACCTAAGTAAGCTCCATGGCTATCAAAATAGTTGTCCTTAATGCTCCAAGAACCTAGGAATGGGGGCTAATCAAAGTTGGGCTACAAGACCCTTTTGACACCTCCCATATGACCCAAGCACTTTAAGAAAGAGGCTTAACTCTTCAAGATGATGAACTCTCAAAAGGGCAAGGTGCAAGCTCTTAGTCTCTTTGCTATATGCTTTGCATTTACTCTCTTAGAAAGTTTAGGTGTAAGTAAAAAGGTAGGTGGAGGGCTCTTTATATAGCCCAAAGGATAAAGGATTCAACACATTCTCATGAATGTGGGATAAAGGTAAAACATGATTAGGAATGGATAAGGTTGCTTTATTAAAGGTAACCTTACTTTAGAAGGGTTTAATACATGTTTAGCAAGTCATGGGAGTTGGGGGTATTTTAATTAATCAAAGGTGATTAATTAATAGGTAGGTGTAAGCTTATAGAAGCCAATTAGAGGAATATTAGTGTGATTTAGGCTATTATAAGGGGATTAAATCAATTAAATATTGATTTATTGGTTAAATGGAAGGGAAAGCTAATTAATTAATAATAATTAATTAGTCTAGGTAGAAGGGGGTGATTTATTAATGGAAGGTTGTTAATTAGGGTATTTGTTGGATAAGCAACTTAATTAATTAGCTTAGTGTAATTAATTAATGATGATATGAGGGAAAATGAGTGCCTTTGATGATATGTCGTTGATTTGCGAGAAAGGGGATAATTAACACAATTTAAGTATTTAAATTGCTTGGGCATAATTATAGGTGTCTACACCAATGACATCTATCGAAACCGCGACATCCATTTCCTCTACAACATCTACCATGCCTACATCCACCACCCTCAGTGTAGGCTTGTGCATGTCTTCCACTACCCATATACCTATTGTATCCCAACCAATTTTGGTGTTGATAGCCTACACTTCCTTTAAAACCTCATCCTCTCCATTCCTTAGTCTCTTCCACCAATCGCTACTAGGGTATTTACATCCACCCCACCTACGTATACCTATCACAAATAACCACCTATTTTATCTACTGCTTACTCAAGGTACTTTCCCTCAACCTACATTGCCCCTCATATCCCTTCATCATAATTTTTGTATGTGGCACCACCACACACTAGGATGCCATCTATGTTATACCCACCTTATTTACCCCCTTATACATCAGGAGGTGCCCCATTGTCACAACCTACCAATGACCTAATCAAAATGATGATGGAAAAGATGCAGACATTAGGAGCATCTGTCTCAGGATCGTGTAAATCTATAACATATGACAAGATTTGCAATGAGCCCATTTACCCATCCATTCCTATTCACACATACCCTGCACATTGGGAAATGCCAAAGTTTAACCGATTCAATAGTAAAGAAGATCCACAACAAAACTTGCGGTATTTTAAACACGCCTATTACCTGATCACCCATGATGACGCGTTTCTCATGTGGACATTTTCAATGTTGTTGACATGACCCATTTTGGATTGGTATAGTTCTTTACCTAGACATTCAATCCTCTCATTGAACCAGGTTGCTCAGAATTTTCTTAACCACTTTTCTATCAATCTTGTCAAGAAAGTCACCATGACCGACTTGTACTCTGGACACCAGTATGAAGTTGAATCTATCATAGATTTTTTCACTTGATGACACAACCTGATTAACCAAATCACATTCCAATTAACTCAGACATACTTAATAGAGTTGTTTACCAGGGTTTGTGCTCGACACATCTCACCAACTCTCTAGGTCCAAAACTTCCACACCTTTGACGAGGAATTTACTATGGCTAATAAGCTAGACATTCGTGACATTGCAGAGAAGAAGATACAATTATGTAATGGAAACACTTCATTTAAGTCAAACAATATCTCTTCTTCTTCCAAAACCCAAAGTAATTATTTTAAAACCAAAGGGTCTACCAATGTGATCATTTTGAAATCCAGCCCATCTCATCCATCTAACCAATCAAAACTTGCATCTAACCTCTCCCCCATACACACCTTTCACTTTAGAAGGGAGGAACGAACATATACTCCCATAAGAGAACCCTAATTTTCCATTTTGGAAAAACTCTTAAAATCAAAAGCTATTACCCTTCCACTCGTCAAACCACATACTGGTTTTGACGCTTCTCATCCTGTGCTTATATGGTACAACGAAAATGATTACTACAATTACCATCATGTTCAAGGTCACAATGATGATAACTGTATCACTTTCAAGCACATCATTCAAGATATGCTAGATAAAGGAGGTCTCGTCTTGGACAATCCTAATGCACCGACTAAGCAAAACCTTCATATTTTCTAGAAGCCATTCCCAAATCACACCCCCTCATCTAACCAAACCAGTGATTCCTTGGCCAATGATGGTAATTTCTACGAGGTTCATGTCATTTTTGACATCCTACCAGTGCCTTTCACATAGTTTCCTCCCACTGAATCTATCAAGGAAATTTTTACACGAACTCCTTCATCCACGAAGGAGTCCCCTTCATTTTATTCTCTACCCAAGGAGGATTCTACCATACATACCAATATGATTATCCCACTCACTTCCCTACCTGATGAGAAACCCATAGTACTTAATCCCCTACCTACAGAAGAGTTAAATTTTCCTTTTCCTTCATCAAAAGAAGACCGTATCGCATCCACCTTTCCTCCTCCCCAACATATGGGAGACCCATAGGTAGTGCCCCTTTTGGTTGAAGATAATTCTTTACTATCTTTCAAGGATCTGGTTGATTCTCTCTCATCTCTTTTACGCACAAAGTTAGAAGCTAATCCCTTCCCTGTTTCACATGCACTATATTTATTCACGGGAATCATTACACAATCAAAATTGGTTCTTTCTACCATAATGCCATTCACACATCTGGTGAACTTCTTATACTATGTGGGTCATTCCATGCTTTGGGGGCACCTTCAAATTCCCGTTTCTTCTCAAATGCAGATGTCATCTACTGATACTTCGACCATTCACCCAAAAGTGTTTGATGTGAAAAAGTCCACCACACCTAAGGTAGTTTTGGTGAAATATTCCACATCACCTTTACCTACACCTGCACTTTTACCATTACTTCCACAACCACTTGTGCCTAAAACACCTACTCTTTCACCTATACCCAAAACTTCCCGTACCTTAGGGGTCATGCCGACACCAAGTATAGTTCATCCTCCTATTAAAATTGATCTAGCTACCACTTCCCAAGCTATCGCCAAGACTACTTTCCCACCTAAGAGGAGAACCCAACCTCTCAGAACCCATACACAAGCATCGCCTACTACTCCTTTGTCACCTTCACCATTGCCGTCTATACTAGGTCCACACCCTTCAACCTTGGTAAAGCAATCACCTATTCCATGAAGGATAAGTGCACATCAACCCAATTCCTCATCACGACTATATGTTTTTCCTCAACTACCTACACAACCCTGACCTTCATTGATACCCATGTCCTTTCCATCTGCCATAATAAAACCCTTACCAATGCCTCCATTATTACCTATGCCAATCCCTTCCATATTGCCTCCCACTGTTGTCTTTACCGCACCTCCACTATCACCTTGGTTAACCCATCCCATTCCACCTTCTGCCTTTCCTTCTTCATCGTACCCTTCATCTGTGCCTTTTCCTTAGAAGGATCAACCCAAATCCAATACGATCCTACCTTCCAAAAGGATAGGGAAGCCGATACTACCTCCCATGATCAGCTCACTAATTACACCTTTACTTAAGAAGGTGCAACCGAAAACAAAAACCACCTCATCTACAAAACGAGAGGTGAAACTTTCTCCCCCACCTATGCCACCATCCAAAACTACCCTCGTCTCGCATTATGACCCATTGAAAAGATCTTACGCCAACATCTTGACTAATATGTTAGAAACCTATGTCATTACCTTACCCCCACTCAGACCTTATGACCCATTAAAACCTAAACCAGGAGGGTTTGATGATTCTAAAATTTACAAATACCATCATATGCCAGGACATGATGTAGAAAATTATAAGGCTCTCAAGATTTTTCTTCTTCACCTATTTCCTCTTGAAGTAAACTTTGACAATGACAATATTTTAGATGAGGACCCCATTCCATCTTCACCTATCTCCACACAACCTCATTCTGCACCTATTCAACAATCTCTATCTCCACCTGCATAACCCTTTTACCCTCCTCCAGAATTTGAGATCAACATGGTACACATTAGTGAAATAGCCAAAACCCCACCAAAATGCCAGTGTGCCCAAATTATTTCACAAGAGTTTGTTCCTTTGCCATTCTATTGCCCTTCATGCTATTCCACCTTTCATGACACTCCTTTAACATCTCTTCCTCAAATTAATATGATCCAAGTTGCCACATTCTCACAAAAGGACAAAGGAAAAAAGAAGGCAGATAAACCCTCCGCTGCACCACTACATAACATTTCGTTAGCCCCTGTGCCCAAAATAACCATATGTGGACAAAAATTTCCTATGTCAAATAGAGTAGCTCATCGCACCATGCTCAGGAAGCTTCACCAATCACCTTTGAAAATGTCCATGTATGACCTTATCTAAACTTCTAAGTCCCATCGTCAGGCTCTCATCAAGAGTTTTCAATCTATTGAGGTTCTCCCTAATGACACTACACCTATTGCCTCCTTTATCACCCCTCACCATGTGGCCTCTCTCATCACTTCACCTCCTCCATCTACTCCCTCTACTACTCACCAAGTGGTCGCTCTCAATTTCTCGGATGACGAGATCATAACTCTCCAATTGGATGATCAGAAACATGCCCTGTTCATCTCCATGTATATTGAAAATACATGTGTCTGTCATGTTATGATTGACAGAGGTGCTAGCATCAACATCATTTCTTACCATGCATATCGACATATGTGAATCCCTTCTAATTATATGTACCATAACCTATTTATATTACGTTCATTTAACTATTCCATAAATTCCACCCTCAAAACTATCATTCTCCACATTCGTGTGGGCCCCTGTAATATTCCTGAGTTATTTTATGTATTGGAGGGGGAATTCCAAAATAATTTACTACTTGGTCAACCCTAGATTTACGCCATGGCTCATGTCCCTTCCACCTTACATTGATGTCTAAAATTTAAACACAAACGACACAACTACACCACTCTGGCTAATCCTTCACCGTTTAAAACATGTAACATTCTCTACCAACCTAATGATGTCCTTATACCAGTTAATTCCTCCACCATAGACACTGCTGTCCTATCCAAAACCTCTGACGCTACTTCTTTGGTTGTTACCTCATCCGACCCTTCTACCGATGCACCTCCCATAATCACCTCTAATATGCCTAATTCCACTGCGACTTCTACCATAGATCAATCAATCAACCCATCTCCAACGCTACCAACAAATGTTTCTCCTTCTCATGCTTCAAGAGATTCTTCTATTCCCACCACCCAAATTCTAAATTCTAATCCCTTGGTAGGAAATTTCCAACACCTTACCTTTAGGGGAGTATCGCCTCTATAACATAAACACTTTCCTTACTCCGGTAAGAGTATAAAAGCCCTCACATCGACATCCACATTACAGTCCATGGGTGAGTGAGACCTTTTTCATACGGTCCACATCATATTATTACTACTTTGACATACGGGGGACTCGATGCTCCTTCACATACACTTGAACCACTTACCCAAACTTATCCATTTTCATCTGATTTTGGGTACCTAACTAATCGTTCGCTTTTCCAACATATTCCTCCATCATTGCACATGGAAAGGTTTTGGGTTTAGCCTCTATGAACAAGGATGTCACACTGTCATTTCTTGCACCACCCGTAAATACAATGATTTATGTGGTCTTAGATTTATGGATGATTCCTCTTCCAAGAAATCCCATGTTATCCTTGTAGAGGAGGAGATACCTTCTCCACCTCATCTACCCATACCACCAAATTCACCTACAGAGTCTATGGATCTATAATCCATTCCTCCAAACTTTTTTTTTTGATAAACACCGTTTCCTTAGGACCTTTGACCTATCAGTGTGATGGAGAGGCTCTGTTTCTATTCCCTTCCTCTATCTCGACCCGATTGATGAGGACCTTCCTTTAATAAATGTTGTTCAATGTCAAGATGATGATTCCATCCTCAATTATTTAGGTGTAGAGGACTCTTACATCCACTAGTCATTACCTTCTAAGATGTAAACTATGTTGAATGACTCAACCATAGAGATCAACATTCACACTCAGGACGACCCTCATATTCTAAAGATAGGCCAATCTTTAGATTCCACCGAGTAGGAAGATTTTACCTCTTTCCTCCGAGACTATAGAAATGATTTTACTTGGTCTTATGCTGATATGCACGGTATTAACCCAAATATTTTGGTTCACAATATCATTACAATCAGTGACGCCAAACCTGTAAAACAAAAACTATGAAAAATGCATTCACACATTTCCCTTCTTGTAAAAGAAGAACTCTAGCACCTCCTTTCTGTTTCTTTTATTCTACCCATTGATTATCCCCAATGGATTTCCAACACCGTTCCTATCACAAAGGAGATAGGGGGACTCATACATATGCATGAATTTCTATGACCTCAACCTAGCCTGTCCGAAAGATGATTTTCCTCTATCGAGCATTGACCAACTCGTTGATCTCACCACTGGTCATGAAATGGTATCACTCATGGATGGTTTCTTGAGTTACAACCAAATATTAATTGTACTAGAAGATCAACACAAAAATACCTTTATCACCCTTTGGGGGATCTTCTGCTATCGAGTTATTCCTTTTGGCCTTAATAATGCTAGTGCTACTTGCCAGCAGGTTATGACCTATATCTTCCCTGAAATTATGCATAACATATTAGAAGATTACGTAGATGACCTCCTAGCTAAATCTAAACATCAGACTGACAACCTCACGATCCTTAAAGGTCATCTTTGATCATCTACTCAAATACTGTGTTCATTTTCAACCAAAGAAGTGTGTCGTTTTTTTTTCTCTTGGGTAAGCTCCTTGGTTTCATCATCTATTTACATGGTATTGAGGTCAACCCTGCTAAAATCAAGGCAATTATCAAGATGCCTCCACCTACTAACGTGCATCAACTTCGTAGTTTGCAAGGAAAGTTGCAATCTATTTGTTTTTTTATTTACCACCTCTTTGACCATTGTCAACCTTTTCATCATCTCCTCAAAAAGGATGTTTCCTTCAAATGGGATGATGATTGTCATAAAGATTTTGAAGAATTAAAAGGATACCTCCTCAAACCACATGTTCTCAACCCTCCTAAAGATGACACTCCCTTTTACCTATATATTTCTGCCAGAGACCATTCATTGGGGGTCATGCTTGCTCATCGTGATGAACAACATAGAGAGCAATCCGTTTATTACATAAGCCGTACCCTTCTAGACTATGAGAGTAGATACACTCACACTGAAAAAATCTGCCTAGCCTTAGTCTTTGTCACTACCAAACTTCACCATTACCTACTTAAACACAAAACCTTTTTTATCACCAACACCAACCCCTTGCATTATATTGACACTAAACCTTACTAACATCAACGTACTGCACATTAGCTCATGATCCTTGTAGACCTCAATGTTGAATTTATCCACCAAAAATATGTCAAAGGGAAAACCATTGCGGACCAACTTGCAGACACACCTCTTTCTGGAAACCAATCTTTAAACTTTGATTTTCTGGATGAATCTATTGCTACACTTTCCCTTGAAGAGATAATTTATCTAATGACCTTATTCTTCGATGGTTCCAAATGTCAGCATGGGGGTGGTGTAGGAGTCATCCTCATTCCTCTGGATGGTGAGTCTTGTGCCCTTATCTTTCAAACTAGATTCTGATTACACTAATAACATCGCCGAATACGAAGTACTCTTATTGGTTCTTAAAAATGCCATAGCCTTAAATGTTAATCCATTAATAATTTTGGTGATTCCTAATTTGTGGTCGACCAAATTAAATGGACTATACTAGTGTCATAATGATATAATTTAAAAATATAAACATCATGTCAACATTTTCTTGACTACCTTTGACCATTATGAACTTCGTACTACCCCACGCTCCATAAAAAAATTCACAAAATACCATGGCCTGTCTCGGTTATCAAATTACCCGATTCATCCTCAGACTCAAAGATCTTTGTCACAATACAAATATTGCACTCACTATCTTATGTATTCCTAGAGGTTAATTTTATCGTAAAAACAAAAATTGACACACGAGATATTTGGTATAAGAAATTTTCTGACTACCTTTCCCTTTCAATTCTCCCCTCCGCATCTTACCTGTAATGGATAATTACCTCTACTGAATATTACACTAAATGGATGGAAGCTGTCCCTCTTATTTCTACCAAGGCTAAGAAAATATGTGAATTCATTAACCATCGCATCATTTATCGCTTTAGCATTCCTCACTGACTTATCACTGATAATGGAAAACAATTAAAACACAAAACCCTACAGAAACTTTGTGACACCTTTGACATCCAAATTAATTTTTCTTCACCTTACCACCCTCAAGAAAATGGCCAAGCCAAATCAACCAACAAAAAACCTCAATAAAAATTATTTATAAAGTGGTCGATGATATTGGAAAGGATTGACATACACAAATTTATTTCACCTTATGGGCTTACCACACTAGTACTCATACCTCGACTGCTGCTAAACCATTTTATTTGGTTTACGGTACAAAGGATGTTTTACCTCTCAAAGTAAATAAATTCCATCTCTCCGTATCTCACTCAAAAGATATGCTCACCAATGATGATTTTTTCCAAGACCGTTTCACAAAACTTGAATTACTAGAATGAGTGTCGTCTCACCGCTCTTGATCACCTTAAAATCTACCAACAGCATATCAAACATGCCTACAAAAAAATGTCTCTGAACAAACCTTCAAGGTCGGAGACCTCCTCTTGAAAGAAAATCAACATGCAACAAAAGCAGAGAAAAGTAAATTGGGGAAATTTTTCTCCTAATTGGCTTGGACCCTATATAGTTCACACATGCCTATGGATCAGGTGCTAATCGTTTTTCTTCTCTCGAAGGCCAACCCAAACCTAAGTGCCTCAACGATTTGCATCTTCGACGATTCTATTGTTGAATCGAGTGATATATTACCTTTTGTCTATTACAAAAAATTCCCTTGAGTACCCATTCCTTTCATCTCACTCGTTAAGGACCAATGGCTAAATGAGAATTATGTGATCACCCATCACCTTTCAATCTTATCTTAAACATGAGTACTATGACTCTACCCATGGCATGATTCTCATGGATACTTTTTTATTCTTTTTAGGATGGAATCCCATGGTTATTTGTCACTTAAAAAGTCTCTTGCATAGCTAACCTTTACATGCTATGGGTTTTTCCTTCATAAAATAATCATATACTCCTCTATAGTCTCGTCTATGACCTAAAAGTCCAAATAATTTCAAACGTAAAATGTGATTCAAATCCTTGAGTCAAAATTAGTGCAAATATGATGATTCCCTCAAAAAGGACATCTACCTCTCTATCTGACTGCTATAACTAGACTGTTCCCTTGAAGGACAACTATAAAATTAGACCTATTATACATAGTCTATCCAAAAGAAGACTATTTATAAACAAATAAATATAAAATATTTTGAAGCTTCCCGCATTGATCAAATTCACAAAGACCTCAAGGATTCCTTATATTTAATGCCCACATAGACTTCCCACATGGATCAATCTATAAAAAAAAAGAAAAAAAAAGAAACATACAATTTTTTGGTCATGGAATTACCTACTCTGGTTTTAGGTTTCTTATAGAAGAGGCATTTTGTCTCACAACAAGGTTACACTACAACAAATCACTTCATCTCACCTTATTTTCTTTTGAATCTCCTACCTACTCAAGGAACATGCCGAAAATATGACATTTTGTGATCATATAACTTCGTTCACACCTTACAAATTTGTAGCATGCAACACCTTTAGGGTCTTACATCCATAAGCCGATATTTTGGTGTAATAGACTCATAATGGTCCTTATCAATTAGGCAGTACCCCACCTCCTTTACCATTCATATCTTTTTCTACTCATTGATTCTGCTACACAGGACTAAACATTTGACACCTAAACTCGATCATGCCTACATGACCTAGAATCCATCATGCCTAAATGACCTAAAAATCCATCATGCCTATTCAACCTAGAATCCATTGTGCATATTCAACCTAGACTCCATCATGGACTACATGAACTATACTCAACCATTGTGTATTAAACCTTGAATTAATCCTACCCAAGTGACCTCAAATCAACCACACCTAAAATCTACTGACCCATTCATCTACCTCACTATATTCTTCCCTAGCTTGAGGGAGAACTACATCGACTTGAGACCCTTATTTTCCAATTCTATGTAGGCAACACTCCGAGAGCAGGGGGCCCTTGGAGGCTAGCTTAGCCATTTTTCTACCCTTTTCTATCCCTTCCCCCTTTTACACCTACCATTTCCCCCCATTTTATATTCACTTTCTACCTTAGTTTCTAATCAAGACAAAAACATGGAAATTAATATACCATAACAAACACGCATTGTTTCATCACCTTTAGCATTTTATCACCATCTCCATATGTTTACCTAATTTCATTTAAATATTTTCCATAATATCAAATATTTGGAAGATTAAAACCACACCATACATATACATCATCATTTATTTTTCCATAATACCAATAACT
Organism: Taxus chinensis; assembly: GCA_019776745.2. Taxonomy (NCBI): domain Eukaryota; kingdom Viridiplantae; phylum Streptophyta; class Pinopsida; order Cupressales; family Taxaceae; genus Taxus; species Taxus chinensis. Next base: position 679,823,484 of record CM034148.1, read on the forward strand.
TGGAAATTAAATCAAGCACAAACACTGTACTCACCCATGCCTATATGACCTTGACTCAACCATGCATAGACAACCTAACTTTACTATGCCTAGACAACCTGATTTCTTCATGCCTATACCTGACTCAACTGTGCCTAGACGACCTGACTCCACCATTCCTAGACAACCTGATTTCATCATGCCTATACCTGACTCCACCATGCCTAGACGACTTGACTCCACCATGCCTAGAGGACCTAACTCAACCATGCCTAGACAACCTGATTCAATCATGCCTAACTCAATTAGTCTCCATAATATGCAATAACAATGGAAATTAAAGCCATAAACATCATACATCTAATAAATAACATCAACTATATAAATGGGAGTGTCTGTGTATATATACATATATACACAGATATAAATAAATATCAGTTTCTCAAAAATACCATATACAATCTCATGTCTTTAGCACACAGATGGGTATATATATAAAACCCAAACTAAAAATACAATATCACATCAAGTGATCAGTCAGCCCCACCTGATACCCTCCTCTACAGTATCATCTGTCTCCTCCTCCTCCCTACCTATCAACCACCTTGACAACATCTCTCCACCCTCTAAGGGTCCCTGGGCTTGGTCTCCTCCTAGGCCCTCACCTGGGCCTGGCCTCCGAGAACTAGTCACTTCTCCCTGGCCCTATCTCTAGGCTTGATGGACCCATGTGCTCCAAGAACTATGAGTCCTAGATCTAGTATGCTCACTGGATAATTGCAAAGCTCTGTACTTAGCATAAGATGGTAACATTGATACATGCGATCATCAAATGATCCTTATAGTAGCAATCCTTACTCATGGGCATCCATGAACCTCATCATTGACATAGTTTTGAGGTTGTCTCATCGGTCTGACTACTCCCTTGTGAACTCTGGCTAACTACAAGTGTCCCCTATCCTAGGGAAGGTGCATGTACAATGAGACCCTATCCTTGTGCTTGTGGGGGTACCTGTACCAGCTACCTAGGTCTGTAGGGACGTAACTCGAGCCTGTGTTGTGGCCCTATAATCCAACCACATGTACATGTAAGGTAGCTACCTTCCCTCCATCCTCATCTCCACCTTGTGTGGGAGCCTACCCCTATGCTACATGGGCCTATAGGGCTATCACCTATGCCTACAATGTGGCCACCCTGTTCCTGTGCCCCTATCAGATGACCATATAACCCTGTAATTTGTGCCTATAGGGTGGCCACCTTCCCCTGCAATGCATCCCTATGCACTGTGACTATCGCTAGATCTAGCTGCCCTGGCCTTAGCGGTGCCGCCCCTAGCTGTGCCACCCACCACTACTTGTATGCATCAGTGACACTTGTGTCATCAATTCGTTGATCTCGAACCTACTCCTCCTACCCTGTAGGATCACTTGGGTGGTGGTGGAGACATGTGTCTCTCCACGTCATCTCTACGGTACCATGGGAAAAGGTGGGGGCACATCCTACCCATAGTCCAACCTACCATCTAACCCCTGTCAAGAGTTATCATCTCGTGCTTACTGGCACACCACCCCTGTATCCATCTCAATAGCTATAGCCCCTCTATCTCCTCAACCATGCCCATGTATGATGGATAATCAATATATGGACTCCACATGATATCAACAGCTAAAATTCCGTCCAACAAACACCTATAGTATGAAACAATTATATGTGGCCCTAGCCACCCTCGACTGTCCCGTCGACTAGTACCCATCATTTGAAACCAACTCTATACACACCCCCCTGAACTAGTCTTGTCTTGGTTAAACCAACTAGATGAACAGATACAATGTGGTCATATGCCCCAATATTGTAATAAATAGGTACAACACATACCAAACCTTCTCAATCTACCATAGGCCCATAGCTCCCTATACAACTATACTAGGAAAGTTGGTGCCCAAAGCGAATCATATCCACTCCCTGATCATGTCTTGTAGCACTCCCATCAATGCTCATGGGAATATCCCACCCTCTAGAATCTGAAAGAGTAAAACATCCAACTACCACCATCATTAGCACAGATAGTTTGGTCTCATATGGGTAGGCCACATACATGTCTCCATAGCGACAGACTCTACTGTGATAGCTCAACATGCCCCATTACCTCACCAAATACCACCACTATCGAATCCACTGATGCCTTAGATGAAATGGAATACATCGGCTCCATAACAATCAAGAAGCCTCATGATCCTATAAACGTACTCCAAGGTGACGCTCATTCTCGCCCATTTGGTAAGTGAAAGGTATTGGTCACTAAGTATTTTGGCTAGATTTTCTACATAGCATTAAACCTAGGCAGCCATGAGATAAATCTACCTCATTTACCGGTGAGGCATCCCGTGTCATATTTTTTAATTAAAATATGCTAGTATCTATATGGGGTTTTACTTTAACTATTCAACTCATGAACCATAGCTTTACAGTTCTGCAACAAGTAAGCGACTGTTTAAAGAAAGGAAATATTTATAGAAGAAGGGAATTATATAAACACAAAGAAGAAATGGGAAAGATGTGCATCCCAATCAATAGATAAAATGAGTTGATTGCAATGCACATAGAATAAACCAATAGATATCAATGCACAAAATTATAAGAAAATACACTTACAATCTAGATCTAAAATAACACAAAGTTTATTCAAAGATCTAAGATAGAAAGCTAGAAACAAAATACACCGTGACACAAAGTTCTCCGGAAACCTACTCTTTTATATTGCTTTGCTTCAAGTGGCTGTTAGGGGTTTCAACACAAAGTCTGGAACAAAAGAATGTTGCTTGCAAATTTTGATCATTAACCCGAAGGTTCTTCTTCTACTTATAGAATGTAGAAGGGAAAGTACAAATGGGAACTCAATTGAATTGAAACATAAACAAGAAGTAAAGATGACATTTGACAATCATCCTCCACTAACTCCTCCTTAAGTGATACATCTATCACTTAACTAATAGAATTGTTCCACATATTTTAAAGCAATGGTTTCAAAACCAATAACTTAAAAGTTTTATAATTTCATCCGGGAACATGGAAAATAGAAGAAGAAGTCAAGCCAACTGTAACATTTATATCTTCTTTTTGTTCTGATACTAAATATACTTGTCGAACATGTAATTCAACATCTTCCCATCTGTCTTAACCACAACTTCCTTTTCTGTCCTGAATTGCAGTAATCCCTTAGTTCAAAATCTTGATACATGCTTCCAAATCCTCTAAGCTCAGCCCGAACCTCACAATATCCGACTGCAGTGCCACTAGTCTACTAATGGAATTCATCGTGAAAGGCTTAGTAGCTCCATCAATTCTACCTTGTACCATCAGAAGAGATCCTTCTAGGGAATTAGGCACTTTGTTAGGAATGATCTGTATGTATGAAGTAACATTTCTAACCACTTCCTCCTCAGTGAAAGAAATGATACTATCTGGTAAAGAAGATGTCTTACTCTCAAGTGCCTACATCCTCTTCAGCAGAATTATGTAGATCTCCAAACGGAAAGATACTGCAAACTCTAGCTGCTTCCCCTTCTCAACTGATCTGTCCCATACAATCTGTTCTGCAACCAACAATTCTCCCAGCAGCTTATTCATTTCAGCCAAAGTACTCAGGTTACTCTCAGAACTATGTTCATATCTACTATTCTTGTCACCAGTTGCTTTGTTAGGAAATATATGTTAGTGCTCAATTTCTATGTATGGGTGAATAATAATTACATGTGTAATTATTATTATGGTAAATTAGTGAAAGTAAATTTACTATGTAAATGTAAATAGTAAATGTAAAATGTGGTTAGTATGTGGTAAGTTAGTAAGTTAGAATAATAAAACAATTAGTGTTGTTTTATTATTATATTGGTGAGAGGTTGAAACCATATGGGTGTATAGTTGTATATGAAGACAAAGGTTGTTATGAGGATTGCTATTATACATCTCCTATATAATAGAGTGTATTGAAATAGTGAATAAATAAAAATAATATAGAGTTGTTGATTTCAATTATTGTCTATGTAGCTATTTCATGGATTCTTTGTATTAGATCAGAGTAATTTTTACATCTGGTATCAGAGCAGGTTAAATCTGCCTCGAAGAAGATTTCATAACTTTTGTTTCGCGATCTAGGTTTCTTCAAAATTTTACGTGTGGAATGATCTATAATACATGAAGCTACAGTAGAAATTTAAGCTAAACCCAGTTCGTAGTTTGGAAGAAACATGTAATTTACTAAACAACACATTGATCACTGCTGTTTTTTTTGAAGAAATTAGAGAATCAAAGGTAATTCAAATCTACATTCAATTTTTTTTGGATATTTAGATTCAGTAAATGGATACACCATTATATAAATTTAATGGGCTTAAACTTCCATACATGGAGAATAAAATTCTAGATGCAATTTAATGAATAAAAACCTATGGAGGATAGTAGATGGAAAAGAAAAAACACCTATAGATGTAAGCAAAAATTGTAGAATGGGAAAAAGTACCCTGCTAGGCAGGTAACAAAAATTCCCACTTGCCTGCTACTTCCCAAAAATCCCATGATCCATTCCAAACCTTCTTTTTCCAAAAATGTGGCCAGCCCAGAAGAGGCTTTATGGTGCACGATTTCGTCTTTTCCTAGAGAACCAGACCTCCGATGGCGAATTCCTTCTGGCACAATGTGCGTATGTGATCTCCAAATACTCTAGGCCAAGAATCAGGCCAAACCGGAAAAGGAATTGATCCAGAGAAATTTCACAGAAAATGAAACGGGTAGAAACACAAAAAAAAACAAAAACATTGTTAGAAATTATAATTAAAGCCTAGGATTCATTTCTTGGTTAAAACCCTAATGGTATATGAGAATAATGATATGTATGATCACAACAAAGTTAAACCGGAGCACAAATTGCCTCAAGCGCGGCTCAAAATAATTAAATACAAACTTCCCGCACAGGCAAATCCTAACAAGAAAATATAACAATTTTGGGCATATAGGTATTTGGCGAAAATGAACTTATATGGCTCCTTCAGGAATATATTGACACATTTACAGGAACTTTCTGGCAATAAAAACACAAAACGACCCATTATTTTAAAAGTATGATTTTTTTTGGATAGGGTAGTGTCATATTTTAGGATGAAATCTGGGGACACCAGTCAACTTCATTTGTGGACATCTTTTTTCTGTTAGAATGACAAGGGATAAGATGAGATCCCAACATATCTAGTTTTGTATCTTGTCTTTTGGGCACGAGGTCATGCAAATAAAAACAACACAACACAAAAACAAAACAAGGAAAAACAAACAAAGTTTTATTTATGTATCATACATGTTTTACCCTGCTCTTCATGTCCGGAATAGCTTCAAGGTGTTTCCCCATTGAAAGGCAATGACAATTCAACTCCATCCTGATGAGCAAGAATGAAGCTATCATGCTCCGGCGATCTTTTTAATAACAAAATGCCCTTTCCATAGGTGAATCAAATTTTCAATGCATGCCTTTTGCTTCTCTTATTTTGTCCCATAAAAAGGACCCAATCACTGAATTCAAACTTTCTTTCCCTGACATTTTTGTCGAAGATGAATTTTTCACCGTCCTTTGATGCTCTGTCAACCTATCTGCAACTTGAGTTTGTACCTCCCTCAATTCAGTTAGGGACATTATCACTTTTATCAATAGCATCAGTGAATGTAGAATCCTCCAGGGCTCTAGAAAGTTGTAGGGTAGGCCATTCCAAGGTAAGAGGTAGCTCCTGTGTCTCTACCATATAATAGATAAAATTGGGACATACCTATAGCCCACTTTGGTGTAATTCTATCGGGCCCATAATGCATCAAAACAACTTCTTATGCCAAGTCCTTTGATTCTCCGTTACTAGCTTTCGCACGATAGTCACCAAGTTTTTGTTACTTGATTCAACTTGGCCATTCTCTTGTGGATAGTAGTTAGAGGAATGTACCCAGTTGGATCCCATGAGTGTAGCAGAAATTAACCACCTCCTCAGAAGATAGATTTGGAGCGTTGTCTGCTACTATCTTACTGGGCACACCAAACTTGACAAACAATATTTTCTTTTATAAAACTACACACCTTGGCAGAAGTGGCATTCTTCATAGGAATGGCTTCTACCCCACTTACTGAAATAATTAGTAGCTGTCAAAATATAGTGATGGTTGACATTGGAAGTTGAGTTGAGTATACCAATAAAATCTATTCCCCACTATTGGAAAGGTTCTTCAATTACAATTGGTTTTAAAGGTAATGCAGGTAATTTTACATGCCAACAAAGTGTTGGCACGCTTGACACTTAGCTACCCACTCTACAGTATCTTGAAAAAGTGTGGGCCAGTAATACCTTGCTATGAGGATCTTGTGTGCAGTGACTCGGGTTGAGAAATGACCATCGCAAGCCATGTTATGAAACTATTGTAAGAGCTGATCCTGCTGAGCTTTATCCACACATCGGAGAAATACGCCATCAATCCCTCTTTTGTATAAACCATTATCCCAAAGAACAAAATCTTTGGATTTTAGTTTAATAGTTTATTTCTCTTTCCAAGAAAGTTGATCCGAGCATTCTCCATACGTCAGAAAATAGGCAATGTTACTGTACCACTCCTCCACCAGATCTATAAAAAGTACCATAGGCAAACATTCATCTACCTCTTCTTAATCTTCCTTTGACGTTGTTGCTTTCATCTCCATCATTAGTTTGCACATGCCTCTTCATCGAACTAGCTTTTTAGGTTTGATATCTAGGTCATATTCTTGAACTTTCGTCACCCATGTGCCTCTTAACAATCCTAGCTCTTGTTGAGTGAGGATAGATTTCACTGCAGTATCTGGAGCCAAGACCACAGTATGTGAGGAAAGAATATAATACCTGAAGGCTTTACACGCCTTCACCACTGCATATGCATGATTTTCCATTGGAGTATATTTCAACTCATAAGCTTTGAGAGGCATGCTCATGAAAGCAATTGGAGCTTCTACATCCTCCTAATTCTTCTGCATCAGGATTGCTGACATGGTGTGTTCGAAGGAATAATAGTAAATAATGAATTCTTTACTAAATTTAGGTGAAACCAAGACTGGGGCTTTTAACAGGGCCCCCTTAATCTTCTCAAAAGCTTCCTTCCCTTCGCTGCTCCATTTGAAATCTTATGTCTTCTTCATCATATTTGAGATATGACGGGTTAGCTCAAAAAAGTCATGAGTGAATCTCCTGAGAAAATTAACTTTTCCAAAGAAAGAGTGAACTCCTTATTTGCATGTTGGTGGCAATTTCTGAATGGATTTGACACTTTCTGGATCTATCTTGGTTCCTTCCTTGGAGACAATGTGCCCTAGTAGCTTTCTTTCTATTACAGTAAAGATAGATTTCTTAGGGTTCAGAGAAATACCATGTTTGTGGCATTGTATGAAAACCTCTTCCAGATTCGAAATGTGTGTGCTTCTATCCTTGAAAAAATACTGTCAGATCATCAAGGTACACCACTATGCTTATATCCTTGAGATGAGCAAAAGCTAAATCCATAGCTCTTTGAAATGTAGCTCCAACATTGATCAAATCAAACGACATTTTTTGGTAAGAAAAAGTTCCCCAAGGTGTAATGAATGCCGTTTTGTATTGATCTTCTTCAGCCACCTTTACCTGATTGTAACCTAAGAAACCATAAAACATGGAAAGCATCTTAGATCCAGTGACCACATGCAGAGTGTGATCCATGATGGGGATGGGGTAGTGATCTTTTAATGAGGCTTGATTGAGGTTACGAAAATCTACACACAACCTAATATCGCCACTCTTCTTTCTCACAGCAACTATGTTGGCTAACCATTCAGAGTGATGTATGGGATAAATTATCTTTACATCTAACAGATTCTAGATCTCTGCAAAGATAATTCCCAAAATAGTGGGGTTATGCCACTGTAGCTTCTTCTTGAAAGGCTTTTGTTCTAGTTTTAATGGAATGTAGTGTTGAACTTCTACACGCTGATATGTTTTTAGATCCAGGTAAGACCAGGAAAAAACATCCATATATTTCTTAAGAAGCTATGTAAAAGCTTATCTTTCTACCTCTGAACAACACTTACCCATATTTACTAATTTGGGATCATTGCCGGCTCCCAAATTCAGTAACTGTGTATCGGAGGAAGAACCTTCCCCACTTTCTTCATTCTTTTTAAGCATCTGATCATGCTTATCGAACATTTCCTCAAGAGATACCAAGCCTTTGGGAATTTTATTTCCCTTTAGCTGGATAATCTCCTAACTTCCTGAGACATCTGCATCCATTTCTCTCACAGTAGTTTGCCTCGGAGGTGAATTGCTTCCCTCATAATAGATCTCTTTGAAGTTGTCCTTTTATTAGAGAAATGCAATAATCTGCTTGTCATCGTTAAAAAATTTCTATTGCTGGACGTTGTCAGGAACTTTTAAGCAGAAGACCATCTCAACTTTGTAATCCCCCTGTCTAAAAAATGTGGGAGGCTGATCCGGATTTAATAAAGCTGCAGTCATTGCAAGTGAATCAACTCTAGAATTTTGTTCTCTTAGAATGTAAGATATCGAGAAAGTTAAAAAATCCAGGACAATAGAGTAGACTCGATCTCTATAATGCCAAAGTTTTTCCTTTTTTACTTGATAAAGACCTCTTATCTGCTTAACAATCAGCTCAACATCTCCCTTTTCATGTAAGAGCTTGATTCCCATTTTTCTTGCCTGCTCCATGTCTAACAACAATGCTTCATACTCTGCTGTGTTGTTAGTATTTTCAAACATCAATTTGAAGTAATGCGCATGCACTTTTCCCTTAGGAGAGATAAGAACAATGCCTGCGCCAGATCCAAATGAACAAAAACTACCATCAAATTCTATAGACCAAACCTTGTTGTCAAGTTGATGTGGTTCTTGAATCACCGGTTGAATTTCTTCTTTATCCATTTCTAGATAATAGATTCTGTGATCAGATTATTGAAACAAGATTTGAGATCTAGGATCCTCAGACTTTGATACTATGTACTTAGATTTCTTCTCAGGTTCTAACTTTTGATTAACTCCTTTGATTAGTATGTGTGCGCAAGACCAATCCATCTTGACTTCTCTACCTAGCTCTTTACAGCAATTTCTACTCAACAACATGCCATAAGAGACTTGGATGTCTGCTACAAGGATAGTCATTTTCAATCTTTTGTCTGGGAAAGAGGCAAGTACTGCCTATGCATCTTTGATTTGCCTCACAAGAGGAACTTGCCATTCCATTGAATAGCATCTTCCGATGGTTTATTTCAATGTGAGACCCAAGGCATTAACAACTTTGGCAGGTATGACATTGTCAGAAGCTCCAAAGTCCAAGATGCAATTCCTCAATTTGTATCCGTTGATTAGAAAAGATACATAGAATAACTCGATCCTTTCTGATGTAGCAGGAGAAGAAGTAGAAGGAGAAGAACTTGTAGCCGTATTATTTGAAGGAGGAGTAATCTTTGGACTTGACAAGATACCCCGTGAAGTATTATTTAAAGGGTTGGGACCATTACTTTGCACATACTTGACCAATCTATTTAGCTGATTAGGAAATGCCCTCAAATACTCAGCTTTTGACATTTAGACCTTGGTCTTCTTGATATGATCAATGATGTCAAAATGTTGACTTGCTTCAGCTGGATGTGTGTTGGCCCTTTGTTGCGAATCAAAATAATTTAAATATTAATCTTTGGGTGCTAATGAAGAAGGAAGAGGACTACCTCTTTTCAAGATAGTAACATCCAGCCAGGATCTTCTCTTTCTCTTCTTTGGCTGCTTGTGGATACTTTAGCATTTTGGCGTGTCTAGGACCTTATGAACACTGCAAATGTGTGACCATCAGAATCTTCAAAAGATTCATAGTAGCCATCATCAGATTTGTAGTCTAGGTAACCAATATTGGAGTTGCCAGCGGGATCTACAAAGTCTTAATCATCGAATGATTCGTCAATGCCTAGATCTTCTTCATTAGTTTCCAAGTTATTCCTTGGAGAAACTTCAATTGCCAACTGCTGTGGTGCAGCAGCAAGTCTGTTTCAATTTTGATTTTGATTTTGACCATTAAAGGTCCGAGTAGGAGCTATTCTTGAAGGGGTTGCATTCCCTTCTTGAGAGATCTACTTCTTGATTTGCAACATGTCATTAGCCAACCTTTACAGCAAAGGATTTGAAGTACTTGAAGAAGCTCCATCACCTTTGTGAGATGGTTGTTTGAGTTTTCCAACCATGATCAAGTCATCTTCAACTTCCATGGCAGCATTTTGTGCTTTAAGTAGATTCATAGGTCTTGCCCTTCTCAGCTGATAACCAACTTCGGGCAACCAAGCGTTTATAAAAAAAACATCTTTTGATTTTTATCACTCAATGCGGCAGAAGTGGTGATCTTATATAAAATCCTTTGGAACCTTGTAATAAAGTCCCGCATGTTCTCCCTTGGCTCTTTCTTCAACTGCGTCAATTGAGTGATCAACGTGCTAGCATCCTCTACAGGATTGAATCTTTTTAGAAATTACTGACACATAGTCATCCAGTTGGTTATGGTGCCAGGAGGTAGCCGATAGAACCATTCGCCAGCCAATTCATGTAGAGTCTCAATGAAAAGTATGACCAAGAAATCTTCATGCTCCATTGCAAGCACACCACAAGATATGAAGAAGGATGCCAAATGATCATCCGGGTTTTGCTTTCCATCTCCAAAGAATTTTGGAAAATTATTTCTGGATCCTTTTGGCAGATTGTGCATAGGTGGAGCCAAGTTCAGTTGCCCAAAAGCTACTCCCCATGGGATAGGTACTATTTGGTTCTGATTCACCATGATGAACAGACCACATCTTCTCCTTGTGTAGAATTGGTAAATAATTCCAGCCGCTAGATTATTTTGAAGACAATCCGGATCTAGATGGGTGTGCACTCTCCCTTCCTGGTGAGAAACTAGATCTGTAGCTTCTAACTTGAGGAGGATGATTGAAATTGAATTGCTCCTGTAGTCTGAAGAAATGATCAGTCCTTCTTTGCGCCTTCATAGATCGGGTGAATGGATGTTCAGCCAGGTTGAGATTTGTATGGAAAACACTATGATCTTCAAGAGATAAGCTTTGATCTGCAAAGATAGTTGTACCCCCAGTAGATTTGCCAAAAACTATTGGCTAGATTTTCAGCATAGCATCAAAAACTAGGCAGTCATGAGATAAATCTCCCTCATTTACCAGTGGGGCTCCCGTGTTAGATTTTTCAATAAAAATATGCTAGTATCTATATGGGGTTTTACTTTAACTGTTCAGCTAACCATAGCTATACAGTTTTTGCAGCAAGTAAACAGTTGTTTAAAGAAAGGAAATATTTATAGAAGAAGGGAATTATATAAACACAAAGAAGAAATGGGGAAGATGTGCATCCCAATCAATAGATAACAAAGTTGATTGCATGCATATAGAAGAAACCAATAGATATCAACACACATAATTATAAGCAAAGACACTTCAGATCTAGATCTAAAATAACACAAAGTTTATTCAAAGATCTAAGATAGAAAGCTAGAAACAAAATACTCCGTGACACAAAGTTCTCCGGAAACCTGCTCCTTTATATTTGTTTGCTTCAAGTGGCTATCAGGGGTTTCAGCACAAAGTCTGGAACATAAGAATGCTACTTGCAAATTTTGATCATTAACCCAGAGGTTCTTCTTCTACTTATAAAATGTAGAAGGGAAAGTAAAAATGGGAAACTCAACTGAACTGACACATAAACAAGAAGTAAAGATGACATTTGACAATCATCCTCCACTAACTCCTCCTTAAGTGATACATCTATCATTTAACTAATAGAATTTTTCCACATAACTTAAAGCAATAGTTTCAAAACCAATAACTTCAAAGTTTTACAATTTCATTTGGGAACATGGAAAATAGAAGAAGAAAGAGTAGAAGAAGAAGTCAAGTCAGCTGTAACATTTATATCTTCTTTTTGTTCTGATACTAAATATACTTGTCGAACATATAATTCAACATCTTCCCATCTGTCTTAGTCACAGCTTCCTTTTCTATCCTGAACTAAAACAATCCTTCATTCAACATCTTGATACATGCTTCCAAATCCTCCAAGCTTGTCCTGAACCTTGTAATATCTGACTGTAGTGCCACCACAGTCTGCTAATAGACTTCATCGTGAAAGGCTTAGTAGCTCCATCAATTCTCCCTTGTACCATTAGAAGAGATCCTTCCAAGGAATTAGGCACTTTCCTAGGAATGATCTGTACATATGAAGTAACAATTCTGACCACTTCCCTCCTCAGTGAAAGAAATGATTCTGTCTAGTAAAGATGATGTATTACTCTCAAGTGCTTGCACCCTCTTCAACAAAATTCTGTAGATCTTCAAATAGAAAGATACTGCAAACTCCAGCAGCTTCCCCTTCTCAACTGATCCATCTAGTACAATTTGTTCCACAACCAACAGTTCTCTCTCGAAAACTTATTGATTTCGGCCAAAGTACTTAGGTTACTCTCAACAACTGTGTTCATATCTACTATGCTTGTCACCAGTTGCTTCAGCTGATCTACTACATCATTCATAACCTTCAGGTGGGATGGCACCTCTCTAAGTTCTATAGAAGCTTGAAGAATGATCAGATTCTTCCATTCATCGATAGCTTTCACCTAATTGCTTGCATCTTCCATCTCCTGCATCAGATGATCACTCACCTGCTCTTGAGTTGAAATAGGCTGACTGGAAGATTTAGCAACCTTGGCTATGATCTCACACAACTGAGATACCTGCTTTTGAAGTTCATCTTTCTCCGCCTTTTCTCTTTCAAGCGTAAGGAATAGAGCATATATCAATGTCTATTTATCCTGCTTCAATCCTTCTGTGGTAGCTTGACCGATAGGTACTTTGGTTACTGTTATGTCTTCTGTCGTGAGATCATCCTCTTTCTTTCCTTCTGCTAGAATTGACATCTCAGCAAACTTCTGCCCCGAATCCTTGATGATCAACCTTGAAGTTACCTTAGCAACTTTAGGTTTTCTATGTTTTCTACCTAGACTCCGGAGTAGCTGCAAGTTGTGTTCCTCCAAGTTCATTTCCACTCTAGCTTCTAGAACCAACTGCGAAGTCAACCATTCTGAGAAATTACTTCTTGGAGAATGAGAAGTTGTTGAGTGTACTACTATCTCCTACTTTGTTTCCTCTCCATCAGAAACTACAGTGTTATGACTGCCATCTTCTGAATCATCCAAGCACAAAGCCCTCTCAAACTCTGTCATCTAAAGCTTCAATGTCTCTTCTGGAACAACTGTTGAACAAAGTGGCTGAGGAGAGAAGATGAATGTTGCCGGATTCAGTGGAGGCATGGAAGTGGCCTGTTGAGGTGCAACAATCGGTGAAGTAATGGATGCTGGAGAAGTTGGAACTAATGTCATAGCCGTGGAAGTGATCTTCTCCTTTGAAGGAGACCTTCTGTGCACTTTCATTATCTCAGGCCTTCTGCTGCTTTCTCCTCCGTGCTTCCTTTTGAGGGAATACCCTACGCTGAAGTTGCCCATGATTTGATTCATCAATGCTTCATTAAGGTAGTATCCCTTCGTCAACAACCAGTTTGAAGTATTTACCAGAACAACCCTAGACCTTTATTTAACCATATGACAGCCCCCTACGTTCTCTTGAAGTACGACACTATCTCCTCCCATTTGATGGTATGTGTTAAGTAACACAGCCCCATCATCTTTAAGATCTATAGGTATCCGCGCTAGTCCAAAGTCGAACACTTGCCGTGCTGATAAATTGCTGAAATCTTTCTTTCTAACCTCATACTCACTTTTGCACTTCATCTAGAAATCCTCTAATGAAGGCACATGTGTGTACTCCTGGGAGATCATCTTCCTGGCTACTCCAAATGGATCGAAGTTCAGCCATGCCAGGAAGAACTCTTGTTCGGACCCGAAATTCTTCAAAACTAGTGCAGATCTTGATAATTCTTCAGATTCGGAGGATATATTCAATCTATTGGACATTGATTTAAGCTCCCATTCTTTTGTAAAGCACCTGTAACGAATTCCTACAGATTAATTCAGACAAAGATGGCAACTAGACCATGAACAGTGTATTTTAATCATAAAACTCTGCATAATTCAAGCCTGCTGCCCCCAAAATTTGATGTTTTATTTGCATGCAAGGTAAGCATGAATTTTACCAACTTCACCTAAGCACCTGTATCACTTATGCAAACAATTATCTAGACACAAATCAACCTCCTTCAACCTGTGTGCCAATTCTGGAAGCTTTTAGCATTAATTTCACCTTCTTTTGAGCAAAAATCCTCTTCAAATGGGGTGTACTTTTAGTTTGGGCTGCACTTCTCTTTCTGTGAATTAATTAATTCATCCTTATGGTAGCCCCTGCTTATATAATCCTCATGATTCTATTATTAATTAATGCCTTTCATATTCCTGACAATTAATTAATTAATTAATAAGCTTTACTCTTCAAATGGGGCACCTATTTTGTGCATCCTCATGGTTGCCATTAAATAAATTAAATATATTTAATTTTAGACTTCTGCTTCCAGTTAACTCAAGCCTCACAGTGCGCTTTGACCTTAGCCACTGAAAATATGAATTAATTTAATCATTTAATACTTAAAAAAAATATTATTTATCTCCCAAAAGGGGCACATTTTTTGACATAAAGGGGCTGCATTAAATAAATATTATTTATTTAATTTTAGAACAGTCTATTTTCAACCTCCTTTTGTCCATTTACCTTTGTTGACTGCTCCACAAGCCTAGGTACCAAAATTGGGTGAATAAATATTAACAAATATTTATTTAATGCATTTATTATTCACCCAAGCTGGGTTGCACTTTTTGGCATAAAGAATTTCTATTTTTAAAAGTTAGATGTCAATGGGATTATTTACCCTGCAAGGCAGCCCTGAAAATCCCATGATTCACTTAAGTCGTTTGAATTTCATAATGGGATTATTTACCCTGTAAGGCAGGCAATAAAATCCCATGATTCACTTAAGTGATTTTTCTTTTATTCCACAATGGGAATTTTCACCCTACAAGGCAAGTAAGAAATTCCCACCTTCCTGTTGCCTCTAATTTTCCCATTGTGACTTAAGTGAAATTGCTTCCATGGGAAGAAGTACCCTACTAGGCAGGTACAAAATTCCCACCTGCCTGCTACTTCCAAAAATCCCATGATCCACTTCAAACCTTCTTTTTCCAAAAATGTGGCCAGCCCAGAAGAGGCTTTTTGGTGCATGACTTCGTCTTTTCCCAGAGAACCAGACCTTCGATGGCGAATTCCTTCTGGCACAACGTGCATATGTGATCTCCAGATACTCCAGGCCAAGAATAAGGCCAAACTAGAAAAGGAATTGATCCAGAGAAATTTCACAAAAAATGAAATGGGAAAACACAAAAAAAACAAAACGTTGCAAGAAGTCACAAATAAAGCCTATGATTCATTCTTGGTTAAAACCCTACTGGTATATGGGAATAATGATATGTATAATCACAACAGAGTTAAACCGGAGTACAAATTTCCTCAAACAGGGCTCAAAATAATTAAATACAAATTTCCCACTGTCAAATCCCGACGACAGAATATAACAATTTTAGGCATTTGGGTATTTGGTGAAAGTGACTTATATGGCTCCTTGGGAATATCTTGACACATTATAGGAACTTTCTGGCAATAAAAACACAAAATGACCCATTATTTTAAAAGTACAATTTTTTTTTGGATAGGGTAGTCTTAGATTTCAGGAGGAAATCTGGGGACACCAGAGTCCCATATATTGATGAGAGCAACCATCAAACTATGATCTCGGGATATACGTCTATAACACTTGATCGAACTGAGCCCCACCTTCACTAGGTGCTCCCACTCCTTCGCGATCACGATTTCCCGCATTTGTACTAGTAGGGGTGGTACTCTGTCTCTCATCCACAAATGATCTCTCGCCTACATCATCCAAACCAACAATATCAAGAAGTCATGTCCCTCTCAAATCACCTATTACCCAAATCTCAAACCCACCTAGCACTTACTCCTTCTTGCATCCCACACTACCTAAAACACATCAATCCTACTTCCCCCTCACTTGGTTTCCTACATTTACCCCCTTACCTAATTTGCTTCGATACCTATTGTTTCCATTATCCTACCTACCCAATATCTTAGATTATTTCACCTACTTACCCATAACATATCACCAACATAGTGCTTGGCCCTCTTCCACCTACATTAGGCTTCACCTACCCCTTCCTCGTTTGCTTAAATTTATTACCAAACCCTTCTTTCACCTATTCACTTTTAATAGTTACCGACATTGGTCGCCTTGACTGTCATCGGTCCTCTTGACCGATGTGAGTCACCCAAACTGTGACCGATGCTGGCCAAAGCCAACCAATGTCAGCCAACCCATGACCAATGTCAGTCACTGTCGTGGCAACACAACCAAAACCCCCATCCCCCATTTTAAAAAATTAACAAAAATTAACTTAAATAAATTCATTACCAACCCTATTTAAGCTACATTTGGCCTTCTCATCCCCCGTTTCATTCATTTTAACCACATTTTCAAAATTAAATTTCTTCCCAAACCTAACCCACAATAAACAAAAATGGTTTCAATATTTTTAATTCAACTGAAGGATTTGGATTGTCTCCTACCTCTACTCGGTGTTTTATCTGCGATGACATGTCTGGTCGCTATGTCAGTGGTCCACCCGCTCCCTCTCCCACCTTTGCCATGCCAAAATCAACTCCTCACCTTGAAACCAATCGAATCACTCTAATCGATCTCGTGGACCCACCTATCAAATGCCAATCACTGGCTACGTGGCTCGCTAACTTAGCTCAACACCTCGTACTATCACTTTCCACTCTTATACTTCTTCTCTATCATTTTCTAAATGTGGAAAGGTTAAAATGAATCCGTAAAAAGTGGATTTTTCCTTTTTTATCCCCAAATTGATATGACTGACATTAATGGTGTCGTGCCTAGAAAACCAATGTCGGTAAACCTATAGCCGACATCAATCATCCGCCATGGCTGTTTGACCCATACGATACCCATTTTTCCTACAATACTTTTTCTTACAGAACTATTACCCTTACCAACACCAATTAAACCTCACCCACAAGGATAAATTACTTGTATATTTCCTTAACTATTTTTAGCGACATGTTATTTACCTATACCTCAGCCTTACCTGTGCTTTGACCTACATACCCTAACCAAAACTACATTTTGTGATATTTGAATTTGTGTACTCACTATACATTACGATGTTGTTACCCATGTTTTTTAGCCTAATGACCTAACCTTGCCTAATGAAGTGATGTTTATCCTGACCATACCTTTGGTGCCATGGAAAAAAACCTATTACTCATTCCTACATCTAACTTAGTTATGCTTCCAGATCATATCCTATACCTTGGATACCTGAATCACTTCACCTTGTTTGGATAAACCTATGGACCTTTGACAACGTAGAGTTTGAAAGCTCTTCCACCTGATACCATATCACAATCTATATGTGTGCATATGTTCAATTGCCTTTACCCAACCCGACCTTTACCTATTACTCACAATGACCATACCCTTACCCAATGACCCTCACTTTCCTCAATAACATATTTATCAAATCACTCACCGAATACGTTTTCTACCTCATCAGTTTATGGTTTGGGGGGATTACCTTTAACCTTATTTGGCACAATATAACCTCCACTTACACCTGGGACACTGAATTCCTATTTTTGTCAGCGTCGCTTACTAATACAAGCTATGCGATAAAAAGGAAAAAATGTAGAGACCAAATTTGGGTCACACTGCACTTGGTCCCTTTTAATTAATTAAGCACACCATCTCCCCATTACTAATTATTTTTAATACATTCACCTTCACATTATTAATTAATTAAATTATTTTAATTAAATTAATTTCAGCCTCACAAACTCCACCTCACCAGGACACCTCACCCTAGACCCATTCTAGGAGTATTTAACTCACAGTGATTGAGTCATCACCTTTTGCACTAAGTCATCACCCTCAGCACTAAGTCATCACTGAGTTATAACTCCTAGTGCTGAGTCACTAACCTGACCTAACTAACTAAGACTTATTCATAAACCTAACTTGACCTTTTCTAAGTTCATTCTACCTTCTTGCATGTGAACTCCACTTTCCTAAGTGGACTCAATGAGAAAGCACACCAAATCTAGGAAGATCTGCCTATTTTTGGTAAACTTAGGCTTTCCTTCCATAACCAACACTGGTTATTACTTAACCAATGCTGGTCACCTAACCATCACTTTATTTACAACTTTGCAACCGTTTAAGTGGGTTGTTCATTTTCAGTTTGGAGAGTTCTATTGCATTCAAGCATGAATCAAAGACTTCTCAACATCTAGACGACAACATATACTCAACCACAGGCCCAATAAAGCATTCGACTCTTATTCCAAGGCATTGGAGTATTCACAGGAACACTCCATAGTATTTTCGTGGTACTAAACACAAAATCTCTTCACGGATCAACTACCGCCCTCCCTTACCTACCAAATCTGCAAATGCAAGTAAGTATACATGATTTTCAGCATATTATGCTTTCTTAAAGTGTAGGTTCATTACCTCTTTCATTACACTTTATTTCCTCTTGTATTCCTCATCCCTACCTTCTTATCAATCCATAAATCCCACCACCTACAGCCTTTTGGCTCTTCGTACCTACTCCTTATGCATTCCCGAGTCTTCTTGGTAATATTATGAACCCAACCACTCTCCCTTAATTGTCTATGCAATCACAAAGAAGCTTAAAACTAATTTTATTTAATTACTACTAAATTTACCCTACTAATGTCAGTCATCTTAACTGTTGTCGATCTTACCTCTGTACCGACATCGGTTACCAGACCGAAATTGGTCACTGTGTTTTATTTTAGCCTTCACCAAAATACCTGTAACATCACCCAAAATCTACCCAGACTTTAGCAGATACCCCTATAACCTTACTTAGCACCTCTATGACCTTTCTCAACCAGAAATATACCTTTCCCAATGCTAGATTAGTTTGTATTTCAATATTCTGATTAATCTAGTGTGTTGATAACGTTTTGAGATACCTAAATAAAAGTGTTAGCAATAGGACCTTTATTTCTCATATTTAATTTCATTAATTTGATAAAAATAATGGATTGAAAACCATCTAAGAAGTATCACACTTCTCGGAACTAGCAAATCACTAGGCAGTCCACTGTCATTTTCTATTTAATATCATTTGGTGGTCTTGTTGTGTTCTTATACAGTTCATTCCTCCTAGCCAAAGGGAAGATCTCACATTCAGTTTGATCAAATTATACAACACACGTATACCATCTACATTACCACATCTATTCCTCCTTGACCTTTAACTTATTTGTTTTATCGCTTACTTTGAGGTGAAACCATATCAACTGTAACAAAATCAAACAACACCACGATTCACATGAACTTATTCTCTTTTCGATCCTATAATATCTTGATGTTTTTACAAAATATGCAATGGTATATCCCTCCCATTAACATTGATATAGAGGTAATCATGTATATTAAATCTCAAATAATTATTGGGATTTTTAAGATCTAATAAAAATTTCTAGTTATCGAAAAAAGGTGTATCAAAAATTTCTTATGACATGTATAAGACATCAAGATTTTGACATGCCCCACTTTCTCAGCCATATAAAATCAACAATATAGATGGATCTCTCTTGTGCATGCCTCATCACTGTATTGATATCCTTTAACATTAGTCAAATGCCAAACAATGTAAGAAATGTTTCTAGATCCGTTAAACAAAACATAAAATCCTTAGCCTTGTCAATTTCATGACGATATTTGTGCATGAAAACAACCAATGATGGATACTTCTCACAAATTCTTCATGCAATCTCAAAACAAATAAATCTACCTTATATCAACATGTTTTATAATTTTTTTTTCCATATGTAATTATAATTACAAATTTTTGAAACTCAAGAAACTGATTTGGACTGCTTGACATATAGGCATGCAGTTCTTTGATAAGGTCTTCTACTTTTGCAATATTTTCAAAGATGTTAACTATTTTATATTCTAGATTCATTTTGTGAGACATAAAATGAATTGCATGCATATAAGGGGCTACTTTTATTTGCAATCAAACACACATCCCAGTTCAATGATCCTGCATGAATGATGCACCATTTGCACCAAAATATACCAACTTCATAGAAATTTCACAATCAGTCATGCCGATAATATCTTATAGATGAGAAACAACTATTTTATATAAGTTTTCGGGATTGCATTTTTCAATCATTTTCTATACACCTAACAGATGCAGTGTTCTTATATGATTTTCCAAAGTATAAACATGGATACATACCCATGCGGTGTTGTCAATTGTTGTTACTTCATCAATTGATAGAGAGATAAAATTTACATTTTTAAACTCTCTTTCAAATCTTCCTTCTCAATCATTACAAGTCATTTAGCAATTTCCCATACACTGTTGTTTGACAAATGAGGTCGAGGAACATTGTGCATTCCATTATATTGATATAAAAAATTTGAAATCAATGAAATATGAAATCAGTCTTCCCTTCTTAAGGACGTGGAATATAGTAGAGAACTGTATTATTTTAGCATGAAATTTTTATTGATTCATCTTACCAATTTGTGATGTGATTGTTCCACCATTTTTCCATGAGATGTCCGTGTCTTTTTTTTCTCAAATTCATACATTACTGTGTATTTAACATGCATACATTATTTTTCATTTTTCTAGCTATGTGTTTTTATTTTCTAGCCATCCTCCCACTGTACAATCATATATTGTTTTCCAAAATGTTTTTCAATTGTGTTCAGCTTCAGTTGCATTTTTTTGCTGCCTTCCCAATTTCCAGGTACATATTGTACATGTACATTCAAATGGGATATCTTCAGAATTAGTAGCCTTTACAACTCTGATAAAAGGAAATTTGGCAGCCCATTTGAACTTATATGTCCTCCAAAGTGACCACATATTATTGTTTGCTTTTAAAATTTTACTTTTATGAGTGGAATTTTTAGGAATATCACGATTATCTAGTTTCCTCTTTTGTGAACCAAAATTTTCATTTGATTTTGGTGTTACATTTTTCTAGTATTTGAGATATATTTATGCACTCTTGGTTGTCATTCAACAAGAATATATTCAATATTTGACATCTTAATAGGAATATATTCAATATTTGGCATCTCAATAGGAACATCTTCAAGCTCTACCATGGTGTCATCATAGGTATCATTTGGTTGATACTGTGGTGAAGCCATGTCAACTTCAATAATACCTTCCACACATTTTTTGCTCTGATTGATTCCAGTGACAACTGTATGGGTGCTAGTGGTAGCTATATTGGTAGCAACAAAGTTTCCAAACTACTTGAACAATTTTGACTTTTGAGATGTTCTTGTTACTTTTTGGGTCTTATGACAATTAGAAGCTTCCATTGAGTACTTGATTTGGGAATGCTTGTCATGCATCAATGATATTTGAACAATTGTCATGTATCACTCAATTTTTTTTTTGCAACAGTAAGATTTATTGAGTGTTAGAAAACCTCTCTTGTCATGCATCAATAACCCTATCTTGTCGCGTGTCAGAAACACTCTCTTGTCACGTGTCAATAATCCTTTCTTATCACGCATCAACAACACTAGCTTACCACCTATCTACAAATCCTCCTTATCACACGTCAGTAATCCTTTCTTGTTTCTCATCTTCAAAACCTAGTTTTTCATGCATATGTAGTAATCCATCTGATCCACACTTCATCTATTGGTACTTCACAAGTTCATGGTACTTGATTATAATTCAAATGGTACCTCAGTAAGTTAGTAGTAAGTTAGTAGTATAATACCTGACAAATTACCTAGGTTTATATAGGAGTAGTTTTCAATAGTAGGTGAATTTGACCCCTAAACAAATTTATATTGGAAATTTAGGCAAACAGTACATTGACCTGCTCTAAAAAATTTACCTTTTCAGATTTTCCTAAAATGGAATATTCACCAAATTACAAATATTCGCCACTAAAAAATCCTTGGATATTACATCGTTAGGATCCATAGAAAAAGAATGACCTTTAGTTTTAGGTGTTTTTTCATGATTATCATGTTCATTAGTGGGGGTTTTCAGAGAATCATCCTGATTAGTCTTGCAAGGAGGAGTCTAGTCATGATAAGATATTCCCTGGTTAGGATGGGGCATAGTCATTTCCATGGAATCAATATATACCTTTTGAAAACCTCCATCCTTGTTAAGGGTAAAATAATCATTGTTTTTGATATTCTTAATGATGGATCTGGGATCTAATTTCTCAATCTCAACCACATTACATTCTATAGAGTGATCCTGCTTTGACTAATTAGAGGGACAGGGTTGGGACAAAAGAGCTTCATGGGTGAGATTGGGGTGATTAGGAAGTTTAGTGTTAATAGGATGAGAACTAGAACATTTATTGGCATGAAGAGGAGATGTAGGCACAAAGGAATACCCCATGGAGAAATTCAGGGGGTTTAGTTGTGCCAAAAATATCCTTAAAGGTGGCATTTCTGTAATTTGGAAGCTAAGAGCAAGGCTATGAAAATATGTGCTTATGAAACAATCGACCTTGTAGAATGTTTACATAGGGATCGATGGCATCAGGAGACAAAATTACATTAACAAATAGAATCAACCTTGCTAGAAATCCTGAATAGGGGCCGATGGCATCATGAGACAGGATCAAAGGAATAGATTGAATCGACCTCACCAAAAATCCTAAATAGGGGTCGAAGGTGTTTGGAAAATGTAGGAACAAAGACAAACATGATCGACCCTATAAGAGGGTTTGCATAGGGGTTGATGGTGTTTAAGAATAGATTTACTGAAACAAATAAGATTGTCCCTGGGAAATGGTGTTTGTGTGTATAGATTCTTAGGTTTTTTAGGATTTTGTTGCATCAGAATGAGATCAAATTTGAATATGGATGCTTTTAACAAGTTGTGCTTGATCAATAGGTCTGTAGGATTCACATTAGGTTCATTAGAAATGTATGTCAGACCAAGAATGTGTCTTAATAACTTGCACTCCTAAGTCTTCAGTTCTACAATGGTATTGAGGCAACGAGTATGAAACACACATGAACTGATATATAGTGGATAGATTTAAAGGGGCTACAAAAAGCACTAAGGTCTAGAGAGCAGTACTTCCTGCACTAGTTTAACCTAGGTTTCCAAGGCCAAAAATTAAGATAAAGGAGAGTACCCTACTAATATATTAGTAAATAGGTGAGAAGAGGTAAGGATCGATGATATGATCAATTAAGAGCACTATCCTAACTAGCATCGATATACATATAATACTAAGCTAACATAAAGCAATCAAGAAGGGAAATGAACTAATCTATGAAAAATGAAAAAGATAGTTAGAGCACTCACCTGTACCTGTAGGGTAGTCACTGATGTATCTATCTCTTTAGAGAAGCCACACACTGAGAGAGAATCACTATTAGGTAGAGAAGGGGAATGCTATTCCTATCCTCGACTCACTATAGATGACCTAATAACGCATGTAACACAACCAGGAAGAAGAGTGTCCAATATAATCCAATCTAAGTACAAGATGAACCAAGAGAAAAATAAGCAGATGCAAAATTGGCACAAAAGAGCTAAGAAGATGACAATTCCTTAATATTTAGACTTCCTTCCTTTACGAATGTCAAAGTGTGGCAAGTATATATTTGACACCATCACCCATGGGCGATGACGTTGGCTAGGGAAAAACTAACACTGACACCATCACCCACGAGTGATGGCAACAACCAAGGATGATGATGTGTCATGAAAAGTGAAAATATCATCGATCATGGAAATGAATGAATAAAGTGCCAAATGGTGAGATGCAAGCAAGGTGTCGGGTGTACAATGTGTATGAGACATAAAGGGACAAGGATAACTAATGCAAGGAAAACTAAGGCTAAGACCAAATAGTGACACTATCTCTAACCCACAATGTTTAATTGAATAATCACACCCCATTCTCGGTAGGCCCCTTAAGGAACCCCCTCAAGAAATAGATGCATCAGTGACCCTTATTTTCATAAGGAAATTGTTAGTAATAAGTATGAAAGATGAAAATTGAAAATCTAGGTATATACATAATCATCCCTTGGTCACACATATGACCACTATCTATCCCTTGTGACATGCGTTCAGCCCCATGGCCTACCATATGCCCACTTACTAGGTGTTTTTATCCCTCGTGGACTATATTTCTTCCGAGTCTCATAAATTTTGATCTATGAAGGTTGGGAAGATGATTTATTTCAGCTTTCCTATTTATTCATGATATACACAATGATGATGTTAGTTTTTACATTTTGATGACTCATAATTTCAGAATTAATAGTTTTTGGCTTGTTTATTTAACCATATCATGTATTTTGGACCTATATGAGGCCATAACTTTGGATTGGTAACTCAAATTTGCATGTTGTTTTTTTGAAAGTGTGTATTATTTCACACTCTTTATAGTTGTAACATTTATTTATTCTTATTCTAAATCATATTTTAAGTTTTTCATCTTAATGACCGATTTGATAAATTATAAATAATATTGGGTGGGTTTTTCAAATGTATTTGT
The DNA here is from genome assembly GCA_019776745.2 of Taxus chinensis. Lineage (NCBI taxonomy): Eukaryota > Viridiplantae > Streptophyta > Pinopsida > Cupressales > Taxaceae > Taxus > Taxus chinensis. The sequence continues at coordinate 679,848,212 of CM034148.1, forward strand.
ACTCACACTAATTTATAAAGTACCATGGGGGGTTTCTAGATTTTCTTACCTTCATGCCTATGTTTGATTTTTAACACTCCCTTTTCACATTTAGATTGTCGAATTCATCATGTGGCATGTTCCGCATTCTCATTAGAAAATTTTTTTTGGGTTTTTTACACACCTACCACATTGAAATTGTTTGGATATATTGAGTTGTAATGTCTTCACTTTCTAGGCAACATTACATGGGGTGTTATGTATTACTAAGGATTTCTTGGTTGTTCAAGTATGCAAATTACCTAGTGTTTTTTCCTGGCGAATATAGAGGATGGTTTTTTTTGTACCAATTTTTTTTCCAACCCTGATTGGTTTTCATAAAAATTCATTTCTAAATATTTAATTGAGATAAACCTTGTGTGCTTTTCAAAAATCAAAATAGTATTTTAGCCAACATTCTTTGGTGGTTTTAAATTAAGAATAAATTCTAACCCAATCTTCATTAGTTTTCACCATGTATTTCATTTAGATTAAGCATGTATATATTGTCGCTCTTATTCATAGAACCATATTCCTAGAAAATATTTTTAATTCATTCCTTTGGATGCTTCACTAGATTCAATAGATATTTACTTAAATAACTTCATTTTTCTTTTTTCTCTATCATTATACATGGATGCATCATCATGTCTAGTTGTCAGGACCCATATTTATGAACATAAGAATTCTTCTCTTTTAACACATCACCTAAGTTGATCATTAGGGGGTATTTGCATGTTTCATATTCAAACTTGTTGTGAAGTCTACCTTAGGTAGTGGTGTTAACAAGGTGAGATTTATTATATAAATAACATTGCTAAATGCACATTTAAGTAGTGGTTATCCTCACATGTGTGAGAAGGGTGACAATAACTTTGGGAATGATCATATCCTACATTTCACTCAATGTATTACTTTTGTTAGAACTACAATGGACTAAGAAGGGGGGGAGAATCAAACCTATAAAAAAATTACTTCATTTTCCATTCATTATTTGAACCATTCATTTAACATACATAAACCATGTAATATTATTAAGGGTGTTTAAACATTTACATGTGCATGAAATAAGAGAGAGAACACAAGAAACTATATATAAGTGGAAAATACTCTAGGGGAAGAAAACCAACTGAAACCTATGATTATGTTACACAAAACAAAGGAATTGTAAGAATATTACACATAATGCAAGATTTCTTTAGTGAGGCACCAACCCCACAAGGAACAAAAACCCCTAGTTTAGTAGGGCACCGATCCTACAAGGAGGTTATAATCCCCTAAGGTGATCAAGAACCAGCTTAACCACATAAAAATGGATGATCACTGATGATATGATTCTCCCACAACTGATAGTGATCCAAATTCAGCTCCAAACATACCAAACCCTCTTCAAAACAAGCTCTCTCCTAACTTGATCAATCCTTCTTCTTCATGGGCTGATTAGGTCAATTTATCTGATACATATGATCCTAAATCTTCCTAATCTCTTAATTAATATTCTAGACTCTATCCAAAACCCCTCTATACTTTTCTTCTTTCTTCTTTGGCTTGCTCACATCCCGATAGGCACAACTAGTCATAATAAGAAAATATAACATGCTTTACATACATGAATTAGCTCTAAAACACCCATAGGTCAACCATGACCATTAAGGTTGGTAATACCAAAAAAAAAAAAAAAACCATATAAATCAACTCAAAATACACAAGTAGGTCGGCAGCGGTCACGACAACACCAACAAGCACCAAAACACCTCCAAAAGCCAAAACAAACTCTTTAAGCACCAACCAATGCACCAACAACTCCAAGGTCATATAAAAACTTTTCCATGAGTCCAAAATCTCCATAAAACATGATAAAAACCTCAAAGCATCACCAACATGCTAAATAAAATCTAAAACTACCATCTCCACCATGAAACACTCCAAGAAGCAAACATCTCAAACTAGGTCTTCAAGCACCCAAAATTAAGTCCTAGAAAATTAATGAGTTAACATAGCCAAAATAATCATCAAGGATCAAGCAATATATCAATGGAAATATATTTTCATCTAATTTATGGAACAACTCACTTTAAGATCCAACTCACAGTGTAAGACCTCCAACCAAGCCAATCTTCGATATAACTCAAAATTGCCAAATAAGAATCAAGAACTAGTCTTGAGGAATCAAACTCCAAACATATTCAAAGTCACCTACAAGATCAACCAAAGCATGTAGAACATAAGGGAAAATTGATGTTTAGGCACTAACATACATATCCCATGTAAAGAAATTCATCCAAGTACACTTGTTCCTTCTAGCCTTCTTGAGAGGAATAATAGGGCTAACTAGGCCAATATGTATTCAAATGAAAATAATCACTCCATATCAAATAAATCACTCCAAAACATCATGATAGGATCCTATAAACTATCCAAAATCATTAAATTATGTTACAACAAGAAAAAGCATCAAACTCATCTCAAACCTCCATGACTAGCTTTTAACCCTCAAAACCAAAATTGGTAGGCTAACTTTGAGGACCTGTATCTTTCATTTTCTCCACTTATTAGCCCTATTAGGTCTCTCAAGAAGGATTTAATGAAAACTAAACTAGTGGTAGGATAAAAATAAATTGAGTTATAAGATAAGGGGCATGGGGAAGAAAAATCCTCTTTAGTCGTGGAAAATTCAAAAACAAAGTTTATCTCTAAATTTGATGGAGTGTATGCTTTGAAGGTGGCTTTGGGACCTCCTCTCTCGAGGAGGTATCTTCCATTGGACAAAGGTCCTTTAGTTCAAATGAATTAATATATCTTAACTTCAAATACATTTGAGGTGTTAATGAGAGAAGTTGTTCTAGATACTCTAGAGGTGATTTCTTAACCAACAACACCGAGTAATAGAACCAAATCCAAATAAAATATAAGAATCAGTAACAGGGAAGATGTATGAAAAGGATTCAATGTCTAAAGGAAGGAAGACAAAAAAGTAAAAAAGGGAAGCTTCAGTGAGGGAGGAAGTGGACAAGGGGATTCAAAAATCATTAGGAGTAAATTTCATCCCAATCCTGCAAGAATAAATAATATTCTTATCATGGATTATTAGAGGGTTGAACAAACTTGCTAGGCATGAGACTTATGAAGGGTTTAAGAAACAAACATAAATTGAACATTTTATTGATACAAGAAACCAAGATGAGTCTGGATAGATTTAAAGATGTTAGTATGATGATTTGGAAAGATGGGCTCTAGGAAGTAGTGAATTCTACTGGGGATTCAGGGGGTATTGTCAGCCTTTGGAATCCTGTGACTGCAAAGGGATAATTTTTTGTTTCCTCCCCTAACCATGTTGTTATTTGTTTCAATGAAATTGAATTAAAAAAACTAGATGTTTTCTAACATTTATGCCCCTAACACTGATACTAGGAGAATGGGAGGATATTTCTAGGTTTATATTTCTATTTAAAGACTGTGGATTGGATCATTGGAGGTGACTTTAACACACCACTTTCCCTAGTTGATAAAAAGAAGGTACTATTTCTTATACTGATAGTATGGAGGACTTAGCCGAGTTCTTAATGAAGAATGATTTATTTTATCATTGATCTTAGGTGATCCAAATATACGTGGGCCAATCGAAGAACTGGGAAGGATCTCATCCAAATCAGATTGGATTGATTTTTGATCAGTCATCAATGTATGTTGAATCAACTTTATACACTTACCTCTCTTTCTAGAATTGGTTCGGATCATAATCCGATCATTTTGAAATTGGGAATAGGCCTACCTAAGAAATCCAGACCGTTCAAGCTTGAGAAGATGTGGTTGGGGAATCCAAATATCTATAATAAAATAAAGGAATGGTGGGGGATGAAGATTCATGGAGTTCCGATGTTTAGATTGAACTTATAGGTTGAAGCATGTTAAAAATCAACTCAAGGCTTGGAACAAGGAAACTTTTGGTAATATCTTCTAGGACAAAAGTAGGATAGCGGAAGACTTGCGAATTGTGGGAGAACTGATGGAAGAGGATGACCTTAATCCTTCTCTCACAAGAACATGAATAGAAATTACTCATTCAATATCATGATATCGTGGCTAAGGAAGAAGTTTACTGGAGACAAAAATCTAGGGTCAAGTGGCTAAAGGTGGGTGATATAAATACAAGGTTTTTCCACTTCATAGCTACTACTAAGGCTAATTTTCTCAGAATTCATGGAACTCAAGCAACCTAATGGAGAAATTACCAAGGATGAAAGTCAAATTAATGAAACAGTGATAAAATATTTCAAGGATCTTTTCCTTTCATCAATGTCCGACACCAGAAGTTGTTACTTGGAATAGGATTCTTACGTTGTTCTGTAGAAAGTCATCATGGACCAAGAAAACAAGGCTCTATCTCTCATACTAGGGAAGAAGAAATAATATTTGTTGTGCTTGAAATGGAACTCAGATAAATCACCAGGGACTTGATGGTTTTCCTGGACTTTTTCTTTCATCATTTTTAGGATATCATTAAGGAGGATGTGGTGGAAATGGTTCAATATTTCTTCAAATCCGGGAATCTCTTAAAATAGGTCAATAATAATTTCCTGTTTCTTATTCCCAAGATGACAGGGGAAAAGTATATAAAGGATTTCATACTAATTAATTTATGTAACACCAACTATAAATTGATCACTAAAATTATTTCAAACAGAATCAGGAATGTGTTATCCAGGTTCATATCTCCCAATTAAGGGGATTTCATTCTTGGTAGGATAAATCCTTGACAGTACATCATTTTTATTCAAGAGGCCATTCAATTAGTGGATAAATCTTAGGAGATCTGTCCATGTTGGTCAAAATTAGATATGTAAAAAGCATTATGACAGAGTTTCTTGGTCCTTTCTATGAGCTATTATGAAAAATTTGGGCTTCTGTGAACACTTCATCAATATGGTAATGACATGTATATCCATTGCTTAGTTTTTATGTTATCGTCAATGGAAAGCAATAGGGTTTCTTCCAAGCTAGGTAGGGGTTTGAGGCAGGGAGACCCCTCTTCCCTTTTCTTTATATCATTGTGGTTGAAACTTTGAGTAGGCTCTGTAATCAAGCTCTCTCTCAAAATATTATTCAAGGGATAAAATTTCTAATGGTCTAACTCCCATTTGTCTCAATCAATTTGTGGATGACAACTTCCTGTTGGGGAAAGATGCTATCCAAGAGGCTTCAAACTATAGGATAAGGTGTTGAAAGACTATGAGATGGTATCGGGGTAACTTGTCAATTTCCATAAAATTGTTATTTTCATTTATCAATGTGGAGGAGAAGTTTCAGATTAGATTGGCCCACATTCTAATAAGTAAAATCAAATATTTCCTGTATTCCTACCTTGGAATTCCCCTCATTCATAAGAAACTAGATCTATCTATTTGGAACTCCTCTTATTGAAAGAGTGAACATGATGTTAACTACTTAGAAAGGTTCTCTTCTTAGCCAGACTGGTAAGATCCAACTCCTTCAAAGTTCCCTCCAAGGCATTCCAATATATGTTATGTCTTTATTTAAATTACATGAAAAAATTATTGACTCTTTGGAAAGGATATAGAAATGGTTCTTGTGGTATGGTGTTGAGGAAAAATTTAAATTTCCCCTTGTGGCTTGGAATAAAGTTACAAAACCAAAAAGATGTAGGAGGATTGGTCTGAAGGATATCAAATTAATAAATGAGGCCTTGATAACCAAATCTGGGTGGAGGATCACTAAAGAAGAAGGGCTATGGGTTGAATGCTATTAAAAATAAATATCTAAAAACATAGGCAGAATGGAAACCTTTTTTCTAACCGAATGATCTTCCCAATGGCTCTATGTTTTGGAGGTCCTTTGTGGGTTCTAAGGATATTTTGGGTAAGGGCATCAAATGGAACATTGGAAAAGGAAATAAAATTCAATTCTGGAAAGATTCCTGGATAGAGGATAAACCTCTGGCTATGATAGAACCCTGGAATGTTGTTTCTCAGTACTTATTCGAGGAACTTGGTAAGACTAAGATTCTAGGACTATTGGATATGGAGTAATGAATGGCCTAATTTGGATGTTATTGCTCCTACCCTACAACTTTGAGGGGATCCCTACAATCCTTTCATTGATCTAAATTCCAAACTCAAAAATTTCCACATTCCTAGATTTCAATCCAAAAGGACTTTGTCATCTGGAGACAATGAGATGTGTGGTCACTACTATGTAAATCAGCCTATCTTCTAAACTTTCAAAGATTTGGTTCAAAAGGAGTACTATGGAATTTACTTTTGGTAAAGGACCTTATACCTAAGGTCAATATCTTCTATTGGCTGACTGCTTAGAATAAGATCCTCATGGTTGGAACCCTAAGGAAGCGTGGTATGATCATCCCCAATAGGTGTCATTTATGTGGTATGTAGGAGGAAAGTGTCAATCATATTTTTATTCATTTGCCCCTTCTCTTAGGATGTTGTTTTCTGGTTGTGATGGACCTGTTCAATGTCCAGTGGTTACAGCCTAATACCATGGAAAAGATTTTTGTATGCAATGGGTTCTTCCTTTCAAATTTCTTGTTTAGTTGCTGCTTGGAGGATGATGGCTTCCTCACTTCTGTTGGAGCCTATGGAAGGAAAGGAATGCCGTATCTTTCAGGGAGTATTAGAAGGCTAATGCTAAAAGGTCAGTGATTTGTGCTCAGCCATCCAAGGAAATGTCACAAGACTCTTCAAAGGAAAGATTAAAGCTCCTTGTCCTACAAGCCAAAATTGTAGTATCCTTAAACAATTTGCCCTTAGTCACTCCTGTTAAAGCCCTAAACCTGTGATCAAATGGTCTAAACCAGAGAGTGAATTTACTAAAATTTTAATTTTAATGGAGCCTCAAAGGGAAACCCCAGTTTGACTTGGGGGAGGGGGGATCCTAAGAAGCTATAAGGGAGATTGGATTTTCTCTTATGTTGGCCCCTAGGGAATTTAAAGCAATAATGTCACTGAAGAGACAATTTTGTTGTGGGGTGTTAACCTAGTAAAGGAGAGGGGTGTTAGAAATATACAAATTGAAAGTGATTAATTGCTCATTGTTAATGCCCTTAAAAATAACCACATTCAAAATTGGACACTTAAGCAACATTCTTCAGGATGTTAAGGAACTCGTAAGAGCATTTGATAATTATAGTGTTACTCATACACCCCATAATAGAAATAAATGCTGCCGATGGTTTGGTTAACTTAGGGGCATCCTATGATGATTTAAATATTTTGGCTAAGCATGGTGAAGAAGTACCCTTTCTAATTAATAATCTTATAACCCATGATAGGCAATAATTTTGACATCTCTTATCACACGAGGGAGATATTCATTATTGATTTTCACGGCAGGGGTTAAGTGGTGTGAGATCTCTATCGTGGTTTTCATTCATCTCTAGTTTGTGTTTGTGATTTTCTATTAACTGGTTTGGTTTTTCATTGAAATAGGGAAATTTTATGGGATGTGGGAGGGTGCATGTTGATCCATCTAGCCATGGGACATTAGTCAATAATCAATCAACAGGTGGTGACACGTCTCTTAGAATTGGTAGTTTGTAGGGAGAATATTTCAAAGCTAAAAGGACATGACCCATCTCTTACCATGGAATTTAGTAAGGTTTGGGATAAAGGTAGGGTTGTGGTGTGGGGAATGGAATTAGAAGTCTCAAAGATGTTTACTACATAGGTCACATACATGGAAATAGAAGGTTTAGATATTTTCAAGGACCGTAATTAAAGGAATCATGAAGTCCACACATTTTTCAAAAGTGAGGAATTTTTTTCCCCTCCTTGATGGCATTATGAGATCCTATATTCTTGATATTTGAAATGAAGTGTGTCTTCGTATCATGTGTTATATCACTCCAGAGGGAAAATTTTGTAAGATATACACGCATCATCTTTCACTGTTGAATATGTTTAGGCACCATGTCATGCTAGGCATTGCTTTCTTCTTGTATATGTCGCTCTATGCTTTTGTAAATGATTTTTAGAATGAGAAGCTAGATTCCCACATTCATGAGGGGTTTATTCTCATCCTTTATCAAAATGGTAAAGTCGTTATTCCTAAGGAGGTTGGCTCAATAGGGGATGAGCTTGAGGATGAAATTAACCTAGATGAGTGCTTAGCTAAAATGCAAACAGGTAAGGATTCCCATAACCAGGACGTGGGGAAGAGTGTCTAGAGACTAGGGTTTTGGAGGATATTAGAAAGGAAGGTCCCTCTAAGGGAAAGGAAAAATTCAAGATGAAGTGGAGCATAATAATGAGAACCTTTACCATAAAATTTAGTAGCTTGAAATGATAGTGGAAACCATGTAGGAAATTGACTCTATTACGAGGGATAACATGATCGATTACATTGAAGTATCTAAAAAGATATGTATTTCTCAACAGATGATGAGAAGGGGACATGCTAGAGTTGGAGAATGTTGTCAAGGAGTTATAGAAGAGGATGGATATGATGGAATCAAGTATGAAGAAGAGGAAGTTCCAAATCCATTTTCGAAGCTTAGAGGAGGAAGACGAAGGGAAGGAGTATCAAAAGGAAATAGTTTAGGATCATCTACAAAAATACTCCATCAGTACCCATTGTGGCCCCTCTAAATGTCAGAAGAAAAATTAGTCTCTTTTCTAGCTGTTTAGGTTTTTTTCCGATTCTTTGCGAACCATGTCTACCTGTGCTATAGATTTTTGGGTTTTGTTTTGTTCTGCCTGTTAGTTTTGTGGACCTGGTTCCTTATGAGTTAATCCTGTTTAAATCTCTTTTTGGTCATGTTTCTCTTTTTTCTTCTCTATGGATGCCATCATGATGTATCATTTTATGCAAGACATCTGGGATCTAATCCCTTCTTTTTACCTAATCTAATAAAAAACCAAAAACATCATATCTTGATAAAATTTCTTCATTCTGACTTGAAATTTGACTTAAAGCACCTTAACTGCCCATCTAACTGACCCAAGTCTCATCCATGATCAAATATGTCTAAAAATATCCATCCACTAAGACTTACATGTATGTAATCAACTAGTCTTCACCTTCTTGCTTCCTAAGGACCACGAAACATCATGAAAAAACTGAGACATAACCTGAAACTCCTCAAACACATGAACTGTAACATCAAAATGCTATAGACATGATATAAAAAGGATTCCCAAATCCATAATTCATGTGACCATATCATCCACCATGCTTTAGGACTAGGAATAGGCCTAGAATGACCTTACTCAACCATGACAACCTTTGAACTAGCCATGATGATCACTTGCAGACACTTAGACACCTCTTACACATCATATGGACCATTCTTGACCTCATGGAGACCTTATACCAACTTTAGAGTACACATACCATGACCATGCCTACTAGACCATGCTCTAGAACATCATAACAACTCACTGTAGACACTAAATCACACACTTTGGGTATATTTCTAGTCCTGATCACATAATACTATTCATATGATTCCTAAGTAATAAAATCACTAATTGACCACTATCTTGAGCATATTTACTTTATTTCTATTTTCCTTCTTGGTCTAACACACCTTCTTTCCCAGTATGACTTTTGACATTTCATTTTTTCTTAAGTTGGACACCAGCGCCCAACTAGGATGCTAGCACCCAAGCACCTTGTCCCCTCAGGGCACCCTGACCTCGTTGTATCTTTCTCATATCATTTGGGTCCTTTCTAAGCTATTGGGAATTTTATTTTCTTGGTGGTCATCCTTTTAGTGGTTAATTATGAAATTAAAGCAAAGGAATGATATAAATACAAAGCTATGTGGCAATAATAAAGGACCAAGCACTAAAAATTTCCTATCATGACCTGAGGTTGCATCCAAAGGCATTACAAGAGCATCAAAACATCCATATAAAATCCATTTAAAGGAAAAAGGATTGTATTATTTTACATAAAATTCATAGGAGGGGAAGTTAATTTTTCTATGCAAACATCTATCTACATTTTCTACATCTAGCTATTGTTTGCTATTCAAGTTTGTCTGGCACAAGACCTACCTAGGGAATGGTTCTACACACACAGACACACGAAGAATTATATGGAGTCTGAAATGTAGTGCAACACTTGGATCTTAAGTTCACTCAGTTGGGTAACTGCTAGGGTTAGTATGAATCCCCATTTACATACTTTTATTTTTAAGATTTGATTTTTTTTGGGGTTTTACAGGTGCTCTTTCTCTTTGCAGGTTTCAGGTGAACTCAGTGATTAGACAATGACATACATGCAACATCTAAAGAAAATCTTGCAGCCTTATGAAATTGAGTTTCTAAGGTTTTGATCAGTCATAGGCACCCAAAGGAGGTCTAAAGTGCCCCTGACCTTGTCCAGGCACCCTAGTTCTAACATTTCAAGTACTCACACAATTTTCTAGGTTCATTTACAACAGTCTGGCTCCTTATTTCATCAGTTTTCTAGCCTGGCACAACACTGACATTATTGTGAATCAGATAAGTATCTTACCCTCTCTCTTACATAGGGTTTCAAATTTATTAGTTTACTTGCTTGGATCAAATATGTACTTTATTGCATATCTATCTATTGCGTTGTTACTGAAAAGAGTTTGCGAGAATCGAATTGGAAACGATGCACCATGAAGTAGTTGCACTCCAACGGAATCGTGATAGCTCCAGCGTAATCACAAGGAAGAATTGATCAATAATGGAAGAACTTGCTCAACAGAAACAAAGCTTTCACATAGAGGAAAAGATAGCAGAGTGTCTTGGTATGCTCATAAATGAATAGAAGGATAATACATATAGGGTGTTGAGTAACCCTAGTGCATGAATCAATAGAAAACCCTAAACCTAACCCTAAACCTAACCCATGTGAGATGACCCTCCAATATGAGAGGAGGACACATAGGATAACTCACACTAACACCCCCCTTCATCGAAGCTAGGTAGCGGTTATGAGAGTCAGATGGAAAGAGAAGACTCCTAAAAAACTAAGAAAGATGTGTCAATGGGGCCCGGTAACTAAAGGCCTGATAAGGTGCCCATATAAAAACACAATCTTCCTAGAAGAAGAAGAAGAAAAGAAGGACTACTTAGCCCAAAGAAGATGAATAGCTGCAGAAGACCTCACCCCAAGAAGAGACCGTAAGTGAAGAAACTTCATCTCAATGAAGGGCTTGGTAAATAAATCTGTAATTTGATCATCTGTCTGAATGTATTGAATGTTGATGATGCCATCATGAATAAGCTCTTGTATGAAGTGCATATGGATCTCAATGTGCTTCGTTTGCTGATGCTAAACTAGATTTCTGCAAGTGGAGATAGTGCTCGAGTTATCATAGTAGATAATGGTAGGCCACCGAAAGTGGATGCCAAACTCTGTCAGAATACCTTATAGCCAAATAACTTTTGTGGCAGCATTAACTGCTTCTCTGTATTCTGCCTCTGTAGATGATATCACAATTGCATTCTACTTCTTGCTAGAATAACTAATAGGACCCGAACCAAGAGAGAAACTGTAGCCAGAAGTAGATTTTTGATGATCTAAGTCACTAGCCCAATCAGAATATGTGAACCCAATCAAGTTAATATCTACTCCTCCACGATAGTGAATGCCATTAGCATAAGTGCCATGAACATAATGAAGAATCCATTTAGCTATTTTTTAATGCAACTCATGTGGCTCCTGCATGAATCTAGACATGATCCGAACAACATACGATAAATCTGGTTGAGTGTGAGTCAAGTACATCAAGCTCCCCACCAACTATTGATAAAGAGTACCATCAACCAAGGGAGTAGAGAAATCTAAAACCAACTTAACCCCGAAAAGAAAAGGAGTAGGAGAAGACTTGTAATCAAACATCTGAAAATGAGCTAGCAAATCAAGAACATACTTAGGTTACAAAATCAAGATTCCTGAGTTAGATTGTGAAATCTGGATCCCAAGGAAGTAATGAAGTAGACCTAAGTTAGTCATGGAAAACTTGTTGGCCAAGGTGATCTTCACAGAATCAATAATAGAGGAAGAGATGCCTGTGATCAACAAGTCATCAACATATAGAACAAGAATGAGTATGGAGTCATCTTGCCGTAGAATATAAACATTTGGATCAGAATAACACCTAGTAAACCCTGATGTAAGTAAAAAGGAGTCCATCTTGGCATACCAAGCCCGAGGGGCTTTATTTAAGGCCATACAGAGACTTCTTTAACTTACAAACAAGGGAGGGATCTTGGACATAACCCGAAGGTTGTTCCATATAGATATCTTCCTCTAGGTCACCATGAAGGAAGGCACTCTTAACGTCCATTTGATGGACTTTCCATCTGTTTGCTATGGCAATGGCTAGGGTCAGTAGAATAGAAGTCACCTTCACAACCGGAGCAAAGGTTTATGTATAATCAACCCCAACTATCTGGGAGAAACTCTTTGCTACTAATCAAGTTTTAAAATTTTTGATGTCTCCATCTACTCCATACTTTGTTTGGAACACCCACTTACACCAAACGATTTTTCTTCCTTTCGGAAGAGTGGTGAGATCCCAAGTATCGTTCTTCATGAGAGAGGAATACTCCTCATCCATGGTAGAATCCCACTCAAGAATACCATAAGCCTCCCAGAAAGACTGTGGATCAGAAGTAGAGGTGAAGAAAGAGTGGGGTCCAATGAAATCTAAGTGAGTACGTCTCATATCCGAAGTATCTCCAACTAAATCTCCAGAACTTTGCAAAGTTTTCCTAGCCCAATGGGGACTAGGAGGATCAGGCTCAGAGTCAGAAGATTCTTCACTTGAGTGAGAAGGGACGTAGTCCTCATCATCACTACTGTTAGAATTAGAAGACTCAAAGGTCTGATGGTCAGGAGGATCAGGAAGAGGATCACAATCAACAACATCATCATCTGATGATTCAGAATCTGAATCAACGAACTAAAGAACCTCAATAGGTGGAGAAGTAGAAGTCGACGAAGACTCATTGAACTTCACACTTCTCTCGATATACAGCTCATGAGAAGTAGGATTCATCAATCAATATTCCTTCATGCCATTAGGACACCCTACAAATATATAAGGTTTGGATTGTGGTTCTAAGGCCTTATGTTTCTTCTTAGGAATCTGAGCCATAGCCTTAGATATGAAGACTCGAAAGTGCTCAACATCAGGATTGCATCCAAACTAGGATTCAAAGGGTGTCATCCCTCTTATTTCCTTGTGTGAAACATGGTTTTGAATGTAATTTGTAGAATTCACTACTTCGGCCCAATATTGCGGAGGAAGAGACTTCGAGTGAATCATACAAGTGGCCATCTCCTTCAGAGTACGGTTCTTTCTTTCTGCGACTCTATTCTGAGAAGGGCTATAAGCAACTGTATGCTGCAAAGAGATCCCTTTAGAAGTACAAAAATCCATGAACATATTATTTACATATTCACCTCCATTGTCAGTTCGAAGAACCTTGATAGACCTTTCCACTTGTTTCTCAGCAAGAGCCTTACCATCCTGAAAATGTTCAAAGAATTCAAACTTAAGCTCAAGAAAATATACCCAAGTATATCGCAAATAGTCATCAATGAAGGTTAGCACATAAAGATCTCTAGTAAATGAAGGAGAAGGAAATAGACCAGAAACATCGCTGTGAACAATATCCAAAAGACGAGTGGCTCTCTATGATTTTCCTTTGTCAAATTTCTTTTCAGGATGCTTTCCAAGGGTACAACCCTCACAAATACCCTTAGAAAACTTGACATGAGGCAACCCGTTGACCATTTCATTTTGGTTCAATTGTTTAAGGTAGCGATAATTTAGATGTCCAAAATGGTCATGCCATAACTTACTAACCTCATTTGCATGAGTGAGCAAGGAAATGGGCATAGAATCAGAAGTAAAGTGGGAAAATGTATATAACCGTGAACAATGATCAACCTTTTCCTCAACCACTGTAGTGTCGTTGTTAAGCTCACGAATAATCACCGAGTTAGGACCAAATTCCACTCACATTCCTTCACCTAGGTGAGTAATTTGGTAAACTGATAGGAGATTGGTAGAGAGATCAGGAACACTCAACACTTGGTTAAATGTTCCCCCATCCATCTCTATCGATCCAGTACCGGAAACTGACACTGTCGTGTCATTAACCATCATGATTTGGGACATTCCACAAGGTTCGATGTTGGAAAACTCAACATGCAAATAACCCATGTGGTGCTAGGCACCAAAATCTATAATCCATGTCAATGAAGGAGAAACTCTGGCTACAAGGGCCTTTCCTTTCTTCTTATCATTTTTAGCACCTTTTACAGTAGAAGACTTGGCCTTCGGAGCACTTTTTTTTATGGATTCAGGAACACTTATTTTATTCTTCTCAAGTAAATGATATAAGTGATCAATATGTTTCTGAAAATAGTGTTGCTCATTATGACCAGACTTCTTGCAATAGGAACACAAAAACTTGCTTTTATGTGCCTTAGGCTCAGAAGTCGAAGTGTTTGTGTCATTTTTAGGTTTGGTCTTGGTTTCTTTCTTAGGTTGATCCTTTCTTTCTTTCTTCTTTTCAGTCTTCTTTCCCTTACTAGTACTTGCTACAAGGGCATGTGACTTGGACTTGAGAGACCCCATTTGAATGAGTTTTTCCTATTCTCGAATGAGTTGGGATGAAAAACAATCAAAGGAGGGCATAGTCCAAGTATCACCAAAAGCAACTTTTTTGGCGTAGAAAGTTGACACGAAGATAAAATATTCGGAACCTAGCCTAGAGAGAATTGACAAGATCAGTTGAGAATATTTCTTCTCTACTTGACATCCTTTTAACAACAATCTAATGTGAAAAAATTTCAAGAAGAAAGCTTGTAGGTTTTCAAAGTCACTAGGATTTAACCCTAGTAGTTCATTTTCCAACTCATGCGCTCTCATGTCATCTAGTTATCCAAACATTGCATCCAGTATTTTCCATGTAGATTTAGGTGTTTTGGATGCCTCAATGTGGAAGAGCAAGTCAGGAGAAACAAACATGCAAAGAAGACCTATAGCTTCATCACTACGGTTTAACCACTTAGATTTTTCAGGTTTGTCATCTGATTCAGTCTCAGTTCCCATGGTGATGCGAAATAACCCTTTACCCCTTAGTTTCATTATTATTTTTGATCTCCATTCAAAAAATTTGAACGGTGTAAGCAAAGGAATTGAAAGTGCATCCATAGTGAGAGAGAGAGAAAAGAAATGCAGAAAAGAAACACAAGCACCCAGGACAATAACAACCCCCTGCTTTTGGCACTTTATAGTTTAGTGCATTGGTTACAATCGGGTCCATGTGTGCGGTGTGAAACACTTGGTAACTTGACTTGCAATCAGTGTAATAATGTGTAAGAGAGGAGACCACAATAGTGTCCTGTGGAGCGTAGCAAATAGGACACCGTAAACAAACACAAGAAAAAAACAAGGAAGGAGGCGAAAGCCAATCCTGGTTGTGAGAAAAAAATGTCTCACATCGCAAAGAGTACCCCCTTGTTGCAGACTGTGGTGGATGCACTCACTAGTCGCAAGCAATAATAAGGGTAAAATACAATGTTTTTAAATGAACTCGAAGGAGTTCAAAGGTCTTCAGAACGCCATAAAATGCTCGGAAGGGAAAAAATGTCAAAGTGACACTGCACACTTGAGCGCACGATTAGTAAAAAAATTGACAATAACGTTAAAAAAATTACCGTTTTGAAACGTACAATCTGACTAATTTTAGAGCTATAGGAGTTTAAAAAAATGATGAAAAACGTTAATGTAAAACACGGTTTTTTTTTAATCGTAATCGTAATGATAAATTCTAATTAATACAAATAGATTTAATTAAATCTAATTAATTAGAAAAAAACTAATTAAGATATAAAAAAATCTTAATGAAATAAGAAAATACTTTCCCTTAAAAAAACACAATAATTTAAAATTAAAAAAATTATTAATAAGGAAAAAGAATTTCATTTAAAAAAAAAAAACTTAAGAATCTTTTTACCAAAAAACTGTAAACTTTTATTATTATTTTTAAAAAAGATACTAAATAACTCACACATATTTTGTTACAAAGAATTTTAAAAACTTAATGTATTTAAAAATGGAAAGTTTCCACGTTTTAAAAAATTAGAAGGAATTTTAAAAGACTCCACGTTTTTTTAAAAGGAATTACTTACTAAAAATAAAAACTTACCGTTTTTTGTTTGTTGACCACGCAGGGAGACTGTTGCGCAGGGTTTAGTTGGAGGTGTCCATGGCAAGCAAAGAGAGTTTGGTGAGTGCGTAGGAATGGTCTATCAGTTAGCAAACAACCAGCACACAGCCACGGGAAGGAGGATGACAATCAAACAAAGAAAAGAAAAGTCTACACAGCAGAGTCCTCTCACGTCCAACAAAGTGAAGCAAGGTCTTTGTTTTGCATAGTCCAATAAGGTAGCTCACAGTTTGCAAGGTGAAGGAGCACACAACTACGAGTAGACCACATTTTACACAGTCCAACAAAGCCAACGAGAAGACCAAAAAATGAGCCACGAGCATTTGGGAGGGTAGGCCAACACTAAAAAACACGGACAACACCAAAAAATGAGCCATGAGTGTTGAGGAGAAAACATGGCCAACATACCCACAGGCTAGAGAGGAGAGAAGGCTCGGGACAGAGCCGAAACCCCACAAATGTTGCAGTCTAAAACACCAAGAACGTGATTTTTTTTGACTTGAAACTGTAAAAAGAGTAAAAAACACAGAGAAACCAAAAAAAATAGAGATCTAAAAAATTTTCAGTTTAATAAAAAATTAAAAAACCTCTATTTTAACAAATATCCAAATGTAGCTACAAAACCCCTAAGAGCTCGAGAAAACCTGCACATGCACAAAGAACAAGCAAAACTAAAATATTTCCAAGAGCAAGAATGTTAGCAATAAAATTCCAAAAAATAAAGATCGAAAACTTGCACGAGGAGTAAAAAAATGAAACCAAGAGTAATCGCAACTCAAATGACGAATGCACGTTTACCCTATCTCAGCTCTGATACCATGAAAATATTTTGTGAGAATCAAATCGGAAATGATGCACCACAAAGTAGTTGCACTCCAATGGAATCATGATAGCTCTAGCGTAATCACAAGGAAGAATTGATCAATAATGGAAGAACTTGCTCAACAGAAACAAAGCTTGCACATAGAGGAAAAGACAACAGAGTGTCCTCGCATGCTCATAAATGAATAGAAGGTTAGTACATATAGGGTGCTGAGTAACCCTAGTGTATGACTCAATAGCAAACCCTAAACTTAACCCTAAACCTAACCCATGTGAGATGACCCTCCAATATGAGTGGAGGACACATAGGATAACTCACACTAACAATTAATTAGAATTTAACATTTATATTTCAATATTTGATAAATAACTTGGTGAACCCCACTCATGATTGGTCTTTCAGATCATTCTTTGGCATATCATCTTCTCTATCATATCTCCTAAGGTTTGTTAAATCTCTTTGTCTCAATTATTTCAAATGCATGCCCCTTATAAAGAGGGTCTTCAAAAATCCCTAGACACCATGTATCTCCCTAGAGATACGCCACCTACTCAAGTGAGTGCTTTCTTTGATCATTTATCTGATGAGTCTATTCATCCTATTCCTCCATCAAATCAACCCATCTTCGAGTCAATTAAGATTTACACTTTTTATTTCAAGATAAATTTTAGGCTAGGGAATCCACAATTACATCTCTAAAATCTAAAATCCAACATCTTAAGGACCCTTCTCAAAATTACTCTCACTCTACCTCCACTCCAATCATCTACAACATTACCAAGTCAAACTAAGCAGCCACCATTCAAGATTCCCCCCATCTCACTCCACTTCTATTTCCAATTCGTTTTGTCAAAGCAACTGCTCCTCCTATTGATGGTAAAGACACATTTCAAACTCCACCACCATTGCATGGTCCTATTGTTTCTCTACCTACCATTTTTTGGGATCCCTCTCTTATTATGACATAGATAACACTCTTCCATAATGACATGGTATCTCTCACGTTACCAAATAGATCTCTATCATTGGCATACTTGGGGGCATCATGCTTATTCTCCCCCCTTATAACACTATCAATTATTTCTATCATATTTAACGCTTCAAGCTTCATGATTCATCTTTCTAAACAATTTCAAACCCTTTGATACATGCATTGTATCATCATTACCCAATGACACAATATTGTGCTATGGTTCACACTTGATTGTTGAGGGATCACTACATTTATGAACCTCAAATTATCAAATTACACACTAAACACTCGGTGTACTCATGACACATAGATCTAGCACACATTATCACATGGAACACTTCCTTATGATGCAATCTAGTTCCATGGTTCATACTTGACTGCCGAGGGTCTAAATCTAAAATGAACCATACCACTCACACTCACTCTTTACGCTCTACGCTTTATCGATCATATCTTTCTAGCACACAATTCAAACCATTTCCTGATGACACACTCTTGTTATATGGTTTGTTCTTGACTGCTAAGGGGTCATTTATAAATTAACCTCATCTCATGGATACTCACTCACATTCAATCGGGGGGCATGTGGCTCATAAAACATTCATTTTGCATTCCATTCCATCTCATTCATCCACATCATAGCTTGGTTGCACATTGTTCTTTCTTACTTATTCTCACATGTACACTTTGATTACTATGTTAGCTGAATACATTGTATGTCATTATATTTATCATACACACATGTGCATTCACTTACCTTATAGTTGTGATCACAAACTTTACACAAATCATTACACGTAGCATGGATGCTTGGCACTGTACCTCTTACTAGTCCTGCAATAGGATCTTGAGGGCATCCACTTTTATACACATTACAGGTGCTATTGTTTTGATTTATACTACTTCCTATTCATAATATTGGATCATACACATTTTGACATAATTTTTATCTTTCTAACATGCTAATGGGTGCTTCGTGTGTAACATTTGCTTTGTAGGAACTATTTTCTACCATGGTTGTCTGTTACATTGCTTGCTATTGTCTATCATTGTTTGTCATTGTATTCCATTGTTTGTGGGATTTTCCCTTTGTCTTGTATGCACACTATTTATTTTGGCTATGTCAGCCTCAATTGTATTACAACATCGTGAGTGATGTCCCATGTTTGCAACCCACTTTTCACGGTATATATTGTGTTCTTACGTATTATCCTCTTGCTTGCTAGCTTATATATTTTCTTCTATTTGCATGTTTATCTTCTTCGCAATAACACTTGTTTTCCAACCACTTTGTTTGCATATGCCTTGGTTTATATCAAGAATAATTCCTCCCCTACAGAGCTTTAGTTTCAACATAGCGTTAGGTCCTCCTTTGGGTTGCATTCTCTTAGTAATGTCCCATGCACCCCAAACGAGGGGGCATTATTAGGTGAATAAGTCATCCCCTACACCAGTTTATAGTCACAGTTAAACATAATTTAGTACTAGTACAACATAGTCTTTAGTCTTAGTAATGACCCAAAATCTAACTTGGGTCCTTAGCACAACACTGAAACCAGTGCCCAGACACAAATGGTAGCACCTGGGCACCCCTGACCCTTCCTATTCGCCTATGACCAGGGGGAAGTTACACAATTGTTATTAGCTTGGAATAATTCACAGTAGTTCACACAACGGATTTTACAGGATAGGCACAATCCTTCAACACTCAACATGCATGTATTCTACCTTCTTTTATTTTCACGCTAGATATAACTCAATCGAAATGGATCAGATTCGCACACACCATCTATAGTGGTGTTTACTCTTTCGGGAAGTACTCAAAGGTTGGAGAATAACATTAGACCTTTCTCCCTACACTTCTTCCACACTTGGCGAAATGGGCGTGAGATCACCAAAAAAACTTGTTCTTCTACAACATCTTTAGGATCATTTCTATCTCTTTCACTCATTACGGGTCATGTACACATGTTCCTTTTCACATTTTTTACATACTTTCTTACACACTTTTTACGCATTTTGATTGAATATTGACTACTTGTTTGCTCTTCTCTTCTATAACTCCATCCTTATGGAAAGCAGTAGTTACATCATCAACCATCAAGTGACATCAATAACAAGTACAATGCAACATATTCATATATGATTTCATCCATAGGGTCATTTTCACATCCTCTTCTCTAGCATCCATGCTTCATATTTTTATCACTCCATGCTTTTTCTTGTCTCTTGGGCATGCTTTTCACCATCGATCTACATGGTTATCCAGTACATGTCTCTTATATACTTTATGTTATCGAGCATTCTCTCAACAACATAAAGTGGGGGAAAATATAGACACTAAATCACACATTTTGGTATATTTCTAGTACTAATCACATACTACTGTTCATATGATTCCTAAACAAGAAAAATACTAATTGACCATTGTCTTGGGCCTATTTACTTTATTTCTATTTTCCTTTTTGGTCTCACACATCTTCTTGCCAAGTACGACTTTCGACATTTTAGTTTTTCTAAGTCTAGACACCAACGACCAACAAGGACACCAGCACCAAGGTTCCTCCATCCCCTCTGGGCACCCCGACCTCTTTATATCTTGCTCACATATTTTAGGTCCTTTCTAAGATGTCAGACATATTATTTTTTTAGTGGTTAATTATTAAATTTAAGCAAAGGAATCATATAAATACAAATCTATGTGGCAATAGTAAAGGACCAAACACTAAACATCTACTATCATCACCTAAGGTTGCATTTAAAGGCATTACAAGAGCATCAAAACATCCATCTAGCATCCATTCAAGGGACAAGGGACTGCATTCTTCTGCATACACTTCATAAGAGGGGAAGTTCATTTTTCCATGCATACATCTATTTACATTTTCTACATCCAGTTATTGCTTTCCATTCAAGTGCATCTGACACAAGAGTTACGTAGGGCATGATTCTACACACACAGACACACATAAAACTACATGGAGTCTGAAATGTAGTGCAATTCTTGGATCGTTACTTCATTTAGTTTGGTGACCATTGGGGTTAGTCCCATTCCCCAGTTACATCTTTTTTTTTTAGGATTTGATGTGTTTTGGGGTTTTGTAGGTGATCTTTCTCTTTGTAGGTTTCGGGAAAACTTGGCGATCAGAAAACAACATACACGTGACTAAAGGTGACATCCAAGGAACATCTTGGAACCTTACAAAATTTAGTTTATGATGTTTTCAACAGTCCCAAGTGTTCAAAGGAGGTCTATAGTGCTTCAGACACCCCTGACCATTTTAGGTGCCCTAGTACCAACATTTCAATCACTCACACAATTTTTTGGGTTCATTTGTGAAAATTTGCCTCCCCATTTCATCAGTTTTCCAGCTTAACACAAATTCAACATTATTTTGAATTAGATAAGTATCTTACCCTATTTCTTGCACTTAGGGTTTCAAATTTATTAGCTTACTTACTTGGATCAAATCTCTACTTTATTACATATCTATCTACTGCACTGTTACTTAATTAGAATTTGACATTTATATTTCAATATTTGTTAAATCACTCACCGAATCAAGACACTACTAATAAACCTTTAGACTTGGTGTTGGTTCATACCTCATGGAGACTCATATGACACCATGCCACCATTTTCCATCAATTACCTTTGATATCAATGACAACCTAAGACACAATGGTCAACAATCTTCCCCTTTGTCATTGATGGCAACCACCTTCAAAAAAATTGATGACAACCATGAATGTAAACACACCTACTTAGACCTGTTTTCCATGTTTCTGAGCCTAATCCCCCCCTTTGACATCTATGATAAAGGCTCAATGACAACTCAACATGATAAGACAATGATAAGACATGATAACAAAAATGAACAAAATAACTTGCTCTCATGACTCCCCCTTTGGCTATACTCTATTTCTTGTCTTTAACTAGCTATAAAAATATCCATGGACCTATTAATAGGATGAAAATAGCTCCCCCCTAAGAGTATATTCTCCATATTTTGACTCTATACCTACTATACATCACCACCTAGGTCTGTATCGTGATATAATCACAAGTTTTTCCTCCATTCTCTATTATATCACCATTTAGGACCATGAGCCCTAAAACATACCTTCAGTCCAAAAATGTCAAACTTCTCCATGAAATATAAGCTCTCATACAATATGAAACCACTCCTTATTGCTCCCCCTGGTAAGATAACATAAAACTCTAACTGTTTATGTAAAATTAATAAATCATACCTTGAATGCACGCCGATGAATATGAGTCAACACATAAATAACAGTCCTGAAGCAATTTCTCAGTGATCACTACTTTGACTGTCAGTGTCTCTATCGACACCCTCCCTTATATCTGTGAACACCTATGATTCTCTTTAGCTCATGCACAATAAGATACAAACCAAATATATGGAAAGACTCATATATACATCATCAAACAATATTTAAACCTTGTACATCAACTGAGAACACCCTTCACTATTTTAATAGTTCTTGATCCATCTCAAAAAATCTTCATCTAACCTCAAAAATGTAAGATTACACTAAATATACCTCAGTTTCATGAATCAAGACCCGAGATACAAGAAAAACATACCTTGAGAGCAACACCATGTGGAAAAACCTATGAAAATACATAGTCCAACTTTACACAACTATCTAGATCATATCTATAAGTTAAATTGAAACCCAAGACACATATTGTAGTAGGATAAGCTTCTCTTGACCTTTGAGTGACAACAACAGACCCATAACTTATATTAATTCCATATAAATTGCTTGAATATTCCTCCATAGAAAATATCAGAACATAGTAAAGATTTTTTTTTTGAATCACAACAACAATACCATTCAGTCATAGCATGAGACACCATTCACATTCTTTGAATAAACTCACGGCACAAAGTATTTTAGACCAATCCTTCAACCTCAAACGTAGAATTATCTACTTACTTGTGTAAACTATAAACAATATTTCATTGAAGAACATAGACCTTACATGATTCTTATGATGATGTCAACTCACAAGACCATTCGACCGATAACAAGACAACCTTCTTACTTGGGTCTTCATGATAGATCTTAGACTCAACTCAGAACACATATTTTTTTTATGAATGATATCAATGTAAGATGTAAACATACCTTCTTTACCCCTTACTAGTTGTAGGCCTATCTCCCTCTTTCATCAAAACATATGTACCATCTTGACTATTGAACACATCAACTGACATAAGATGAGAAACATGTTAAACAAAGCATACCTTCACAGGTCAGAACTAGTCTTGAAATGCTTGTACCCAAAATTGAGATTTTGAACGTTCATGTACTTAACTTCATTCATATTCTTTAATCTCCACAAAATACCTCATCACCATTCATGGCTTAGAATCTCAGTCATATCTTCAGGTATTATATACTCACCAAGATGCAAAATCATGCTTTCTTTGATCATCTTCTTTAACACAACTGAAATATTCCTAAATAGCTTCAATACACATGTACCATATCATAATACTGAATAACACATCCATGGTCCCCTAGAGTGAAATCCTCCTTTGTCATGCACTTTCTCCTAAATTTTCATGATGAGATTCAATGCTCTTTTAAAAAGGCATCTTGAAATAATTTCAACCTACAGTCTTGACTTATGGATTGATTTCAACTTTGAGAGAAACTCAGATCAAAATCTTACTTGAAACTATAGATAGAATTCACTGAGATGATGTACAAATCCTTAATACACCTTTCACATTCTTACAATAATTCTAATACTCACATTCACATAACTCAAAGAATTATGATGAAATAATTTTCTTCATGAGACTATTCACCTTAGATCAAGTGCACAACACAGACTACTCAACCAACAAAACAACAACATGACAAATAAGATCCTAATATACCTTTGATGGGACTATGATCAAACATCAATCAAGACTGGATGAAAGACTTTACTAGGACACTTTTACCACTATGAAAAACCTTTTTACCTTGAAACAATAACTCAGTGCACAGACCCTCTTGAGAATTTAACTGTTAACACTTACACATCATAATAACACAAACCCCTCTTCACTAAACCTGATAGACTAAATGAATACATATATTTAATAACTTGGATGAATAAGACTCAAACATAATCTAGACATGATAGAGCTTCAAACACATTGTATAGATCATACACCCCTTAATCTTCTTGGATCAAAATTTGATTTCAACTTATCTTTCACATAACATTAAGGATAAACACACATATATACTTTGAGTAACACCATCATAACATAGGTTACTATCTATGAATAAGTATTTATGGACTCCATAAGACCCTGTACACACATAACTCAACATAGAAGACTCAAGATGAACACAAATTTTTCTTTAGAACCCCACATTGATTCTTACGAGTTATGAATGCCTTTAAAAATCATGGTGAAGACATCATATACATTTTAGGACACTAAAGTACCAACAATTAAGGAGATTACTATATATCCATCTTCCTCTTATCGACATTTTTGTCAATATTCATAATTATCTTTCTCTTCTTAGGCTCACTCGGCTTGATGTCCTCCTTGTCTACCTTCTCCTTTTATTTTTCCATAGATAAGATCCTTGTTAAGCACATATGGTTATCCTCTAGTTTTTCTTCAATTTTAGTAAATATACCTTTATGTCTTAATGGTTGAGTTGATTTGAACTCGAAATCCTTTTTCTCCACCTTTTTTGTAATGCATATTGACTCTCGTTTGACTAGATTTGTTTCCTCCTTTACATCAACCTTCATATCATGAATAGAATCATAAGATCTTATGCCTTTTAATTTATTCCCTTTGAATTTGTTTGTATGGATGTCAGTACCTGATTTTTCCTTAAATGTCTCTATAGGATTAGACTTAGCATCTTATTTCTCTTGTAAGTGTTAACCTTCCTTCTACAATACCTTGCAATATGACCAGTAACATTATATTTGAAACAAAAAACAAGACTCTTACCTTTAAAAGCTCCAACCTTTTGTTTAGGTGGTCATGTTGACGCGTAATCACAACACCCCTGAGTGTTTGTAAAATCGATGGGTTGAAAATCTCAGTGTGATCACATAACATGGATATTTTCCCAAAGTGTGGGACTTTATAATTGGGAAAGATCTCCAGATGAAGGCCGATTCTTATTCCTCTATTTTGATGCACATATCCAAATTGTAGAGGATATAATCTAAAATCTACTCTATCTTTCCAAGGAGAAAGGGTTAAGGAGATTACGATAAATTAAACCTAAACTAAAGAGGTGGTGCACCAAAGGAATGTTGAATAACTTGTCTTGCTAGGAGATGGAAACCACTATCAGATAAAAAAGGATGGAAATACATCACAGATCAATATAATGATGACAATCCAATAACCATTAAACACAAACCATTAAAAATGTAACACAACCACCATACACAGATAACCAAGATTGCAATGAGAGATCAAGATGATGAAATGAATGTAAGAGAGGGTTGAAATTCATCCACATACTTTTATTACTTCTTCAAAAATTGATACAATGCATTACAATGGCTAAGAGGCAAAAAATTGCTTTACAATTTTGATGGGAGGTTTTTACTCCACAAAACCACTTACAGAGAAGAGAAGAAGGGGAGGGTACAAAGTAAAATTATCTAACCTTAAAAAAATTCCCCTCCTTACAATATATAGAAAGAATGAGAGAAAGGGGAGATAAGAATTCGAATTCTTGCTTCAACCACCCTAGAATGCCTTGAATTCACCTGAAAAAATTATGGGTTCCACTACAAAATCCATAGCTCTATGTACTATTCCTTGTTAGATAAGAAAGGAACCTATACCTCATCATTTGGGTAGGTGAGAAAACCTAGGAAACCCTCTAAAATGGAGGACTGTATTTCTAGATTTTGAATAACTTAGTCTCACTTAAATTAAGATAACTAGTTGTACTTGTGTAGAGAATACTGTAAGATTTCCAAAAATTCCTTTCTTGTGCAAATATGAGACCCCAGTCAAAAGTTATGGCCATCTAAAGATTGGGGCACCATACTGCATTAATGGCAAATGGTTAGCTCTATTCCTTCAGACTCCAAAATGCATGCAAATTCCAAAATCTGGAAAATTCAGACTTTCAAACATTTTGACTTTAGAGGTTGAGTTATTGTTCACCACTCAAAATGATTGAGAGTTCCAAAACTCTGAAACTTGAAAGTTTGAAACCTGAAAGTTTGAAATTTCTAAACTTTTGGAACTTCAGAACTTTCGATTTTAGAGTTTTTATCACTGTTCATCGCTTGAAATGGCCTTAGAGTTCTGAAACTCTGAAACTAGAAAGTCCAAAATTTCAGACTTTCAAAATTTTGGAAATTTTTGCCTTTTAGACCTGCGACATTGTTCATCCTTCAAATCGCCTCAAGATTTCTGAAACTCTAAAACCTGAATCTCTAAAACTCCAAAACCTGAATCTCCAAAACTTTGAAATTGGGACCTCTAAAAGTCTGAAAAGTCCAGTCCATTGATCCCAAGATTTCAGAGTTTAGGATTTCAAGATTTTTGCTCACTTTTTCCCAGCTGTCATTTCTTTTCTCTGAAACTCAGAAACCCAAAAGTATGAATTTTGGACTTTTTCCTTACAGGATTTTGACACTGTTCACCTGCCCATGCTCACCGAGACCTTTGAAACTCAGAAACCCAAAAGTTTGAACTTCAAACTTTTGGAATTTCAGAACTTTTGGGATTTTTTTCATCTTTACCCCATTTGGCCACTGAAACTCCGAACCCTTTTAGAATTTTGAAACTTATAAAATTTGGACTTTTGGGGTCCCCATTTTTGCTTAGCCTAAATATAGGCATAGTTTCTACCTTCTTCGATCCTACCATGGCCGAGTTCAATCAACATTTTTTTGAATTTATCCAGCTCGAATCATGTTGTGATCGCTATGCCGACCCTGAAGCTCTGCTTCCACAAACTTGTGTGATCCTGATATGTAGACTTGGCCGATGAGCCACCCTTCCATTAATTTCTTACCTTTGACATCACTTCCATTTCTGAGCCCACTTGCAACTTGATCTTCATAATTGAAATGTGAGCTCCCATGGCAGAATGATTCCCTCAATTTCTCACTGTGCAACATCGTGTTTGTCCAATTTTTTCCTAAGAGGAAATATTGGATAACACATTGGCGACTCGCGAGATCACCTACCTATTAAGTGGAAGGATCAGTTGTCTTAAAGTATCCATTGGGCACGAAGTTATGAATGATATTCTGACACTAATCTTGAATCTTGAATCTTTCCCTGACTACTTGTAACTTGCTGATCTCGGACCTACTCTGTTGCTTGCACTCTCAATTTTCATAAGAAAATATTGAAGATGAGTTTTTTGAGGATTGAAAATTATGTTGACCCTTGAATTTCACCTGTCCTGAAAATGGACTGCCTCGGAACCTGATTCTAGTTGCAGTGCATTTGTTTTCCTTTGAAATAAGAAACTGTTCCTACTAGCATGAACTTCTTCCCTATTACAACATTCTCCTTTGGAGGAACACTAAATGCACAATGATACAACCTTGGAGTAACAAAAACTGTGTGGAGAACTTAGGGGAATTAAAAGCTAGACTACAACAAGACAATGTGCATACACACTTAGAAGAATTAAAATCCTAGGCTAATATATACAAGGGTGATTTTTTTTCTTTTCACTAGCAATGTTTAAGATAGGTTATGTTAACCGGAATCATCCTCTTTGTCCAATGTAGATAATTGGAAGGCATTGATGTTTTTACATCCTATGACCATGTACGAGCCACTCTAAATGACATCAAACTTTGAATGCCTTCCTGGTTTTGCCTGATATGCATCCCACTTTAGAACCAAGTCCCCTTCTTGAAAGGTCCTTGCTCTTGCTTTCTTATCAAACCATCTTTTGACTAAGGCTTGATATTTTTCCATGCTTTGTATTGCATGTTCTCTGATTTCTTCCAACTCCATCAACTCTGCATACCTAGCCTCCATTGGTTCAAATTCTGACAATTCCAACTACTTCATGAGCTCCAATGCGGGTAGTTCTAATGATATAGGTAACACTACCTCTCTCCCATAGACTAACTTGTAAGGGGAATTACATGTTGACCTCTTTGGCATGATCCTGTTAGCCCATAATGTTGGCTTTAGCTTGGTATGCCATGTCCTTTGGTTTTAATCTAGAGTCCTTTTGATGATTCTTAGAAAATTCTTGTTTGTGGACTCTGCCTGCCCATTAACCTGTGGGTAATAATTTGAAGAGGTGCTCAAGTAGATCCCATTATTGACAGCCCATTCTATGATCTTGGAACCTAGGAATGCCAATGCATTTTCTGATATGATAGTATCCGGTACACCAATTCTTGTCACTATTCCTTCATAGAAGTCTAGTATACTAGACTTGTTTGCTTCTTTGAGTGCCACTGCCTCAGTCCACTTGGTGAAATAGTTTGTTGCTGTCAGAATCCACTTGTAGCCTTGGATTGAATTTGAATTGATAACCCCGATGAAGTACAATCCCCATTACATGAATGGATGGTCAACTGAAATTGGGTGCAATGGAAGTGCTGCTAACCTTTCCTTTCTTGTGAAGAACGCACATTTTTTACACTTTTTGATGCAAGTATAGCAGTCATTGAACACTTTGGGCCAATAGTATCTTACCTTTATTATCTTGAGAGCTATTACCCATGAATAAAAATGGCCTCCAGATTCTCCATCGTGAAACTCTTGTAACACCTTCTTGATTTGACATGTTCCTATGCATCTCCATAGAACACCATTGATTTATTTTCTTGAACAAAACACCATCAACAAGAACATATGGAATGGATTGTAATCTAAAGTATCTCCTCTTTGCTTTACTTA
Source organism: Taxus chinensis (assembly GCA_019776745.2). Classification (NCBI taxonomy): domain Eukaryota; kingdom Viridiplantae; phylum Streptophyta; class Pinopsida; order Cupressales; family Taxaceae; genus Taxus; species Taxus chinensis. Next base: position 679,877,141 of record CM034148.1, read on the forward strand.
TTTATGGAGGGCATAGTCCTATTTGTAGGAAATGTATCATGTTCTGAGTCCAACAAGGGGTGGGAACATTTTCATTTGCTTACTCTTGACCATCTTGTTGTACCAAAACAACTTCATTTTCATCACTTTCATTAACTTGTTGACTCAAGACATGCAAACCTCTTTCACGGATCAACTTAGTGACCTTAATTTAAATGTCATATTCCATGACACAAGTGATCCATCCTGCACGTTTCTCATTCAAATATATATTTAGAAGGAAGTCCTTGAATCCCGCATGAGAGACTAGTAATTGGATCTTGTTGTTTGAGACTAGGTGCTTGAATTTCTTTAAGCTTTTGATTACTACAAGGACATGCTTCTCGATGAAGGAGTACCTAGTTTTATATTCCTCCAAACCTTGGTTGAAGAAGGCAATTGGTTGTTTAGATCCCTCCTTGGTTTTTTGTACTAGGATTACGGAAATTGTGTCCCCACCATCAAAGGCATAGAGCATGAAGTATTTGGAGAAGTATGGATTGATGAGAGTTGGGGCTTGAGATATAGCCTCCTTTATTGCTTCAAAATTTTCTTTATCCTCCGTTGTCCAATTAAAAACCATACTCTTCTTCAACATCAATGTTATTGGCTTCACAAGAGTGACGAGATTCAACACAAACCTATAGAAAAAACTGATCATTCCTAAGAAGCTATGAAGAGCCTTCTTATGACTTGGAAAGGGAAATTATCGAATTTCTTCAACTTTTTTTGGGTCAATCACCAATCCTTCCTTTGACACAATATGGCCTAGGATCTTATCTTCGTGAGCCAAGAATGTGCATTTTTTGGGATTCAATGATACCCCAAATCTCCCACACCTTTGAAATACCTATCTTAGTTGAAAGAGGTGATTTGTTGTGTTTCTTGAGAACATAATGATGTCGTAAAGATAGATGATTACAATTTTTTTTAACAACCCTTTGAATGCTATGTCCATCACCCTTTGGAAAGTGGCTCTAGTAGTTGATAGTCCAAATGGAATTTTCCTATAGGTATAGGTCCCCCACTTAGTGGTGAAAGCCGTTTTGAACTTATCATCTTCCTTCACCATTATCTGATTATACCCTGAGTAGCCATCTAGGAGAGAGAATCTTTCCACGCTGACTACTACTTGTAAGATTTGTTCTATTGAAGGGAGTGGATAGTGATCTTTGAGAGATGCCCTGTTTAGGTCCTGAAGGTCCACACACAACTTCAATTCTCCATTCTTTTTTCTTACTAAAACCAAGTTAGCAACCCAACTTGAATGCTTGATTGGAAATATAATGCTTGCCTCTATTAGTTTGTTTAGCTCTTTCTTCATAAGAGGCTCAATGTGTGGGCTGAATGGTCTTTGATTTTTCTTGATGGGCTTAGCATCTGGATCCAGTTCAATTGTATGTTGTGCCAATTTTGGATTAAATCCTCGCAGGTCTTCAAAGCTCCAGGCGAAGACATATGAAAACTCTTGGCAAAGTTGTGTGAACTCATATCTCTCTTGTTCAATTGCCACTTTTCCGATTTTGAGTGTCTTTCCTTCCCTAGCTGAAATAGGTTTCGAATCCTCTCCTTTTACATGTATGTTGACTTTCTCTTTACGAAACTGGTCATTAGGATTGAATATTGACTTCAGTGTCACTAAACCTTTGGGAAGTTTTCTTGTCTACAGTTGCACTACTTGATCCCCATACTACTTCTCTAATTTATCTTGATTCCTAGCTGAGAATTTAGCTTCTTCTTGTAAGAAATTAACAATCTGTTGATCTTTCTCAAACACCTTCTAGCTTGTGTTATTATCTAGCACTGCTGGCCTTAAAATCACATGGATATGTGGTTGCATTTTTTTTCTCTTTTAATACTGTCAACCACATCAAAAGTTGCTCTAACTTCTGTAAGCCTATCTACAACTTCATTCTTCTTCCTGGGTATGGAATCAATATTAAATGCGTTAAAATATTCAATTAGGTCCCATACCCTATTTTTGTAGCTCTTGAGTAGGTCATTTTTCGCAGCATGTTGTCCTTTGACTTGGTTAACAATCAGCTTGCTATCCTTGAATACTTGTAAATTCTTTATGCCTCTTTTCCTGGCCTAATGAAGTCCATGAATCAAAGCCTCATATTCAGCTGTGTTTTTTGAATAGGAAAATTATAAATGAAAATATGAACAATACTTGATGTTCTATGGTGAAATCAATATTGTACCTCCTCCAGCACCTTATTTACTCCTCGAACCATCAATTTTTTTTTTCCAAACTTCATTGTCATCCTTATCTTCTAGCTTGGTGATATTAGGAATGGATGAGTTTTCTTCATATACACAATATACACCCAGTTCTACCTCTTCCATTTCCTTGTATGGATCAAATGCATGCCTTTTGTTCACCCATTCATCGAGAGTTAAATCTGGGATATCCTCAACCTTAGTACTAGTTTCTAGATGATTTGAACACTCTTCCTGATCAAAGGTTGAGTAATTTGCATTGATTGGGCTTGGCACATGGGGATCAATGTGAAAGTTTGTAATTGGTTCCAATTTGATGGTCACCTTGGCTCCATACATCATCCTGAAAATCACTTGTGTCTAATCTGCAAATAGATATTCACCAATTTTGGCTGTGAAATCTCTTGGTAGACATAGTGCAAAGAGAGGTGGTAGGTCAATTACGGAAAAATATTGTAGAACTATGACATTTGGGAAAGCATGTAGTGTTAAACTTAACCCTTTTATGATCCCAACTATTCCCACTACCATCCCATCCAATTGCACTAATCCTTTTAGTACTGGATCATATTTTAAACCCAATTAATATGCTATCTGATTTGGTATCACTGAACTACTTTCCCCTGAATCAATCATGCAGTTGTGTACCAAGTGGTTTATGACAATCAACGACACATAGAAAGGTGGAGGCTTCAAATATTTTCTTGGTTGACCCCGACCATGTTGTACTGCATTAGTGAGAACTTTCACCTGTTTTTGGTCTAATCCATTTGATGCAGACAATAAGCCATTACAACTTGCAACAAATCTTATTATCTTGGGATTGCTTGTGACTCCCACATGGAAATGTTCACATTTCTTTTCTTCATTTGATCGATGATGTTGAAAGGGGATGCGTTATCTTTTTTCTACCCCTTACTCTGCACAACCTTCTCTGGAGTTTGAATAGGCACATGTGTTGTTGCAACGGGTGCCTTAGGCTGATTTTACACATTCGGGGATACATTTGGTCTACTAACTCCTTGTTGTGTAGGAGTGGGCTGAGAAACAAATGGATTAGACAGTTGTCCCTCCTCTATGTTCCTCTTCTTTGACCATGTGTTGGTAGCCATGCCTTGAAAAGGTGGTTGGTTAACTCCACTGAAGTCTTCTATTTGCCAATTAACCAATGTAGTTTCCGTTGGACTCACCTCTTACTGAATTTCTTGTTGCTGATTCCCCTCTTGACTTGGTTCTTGAGACACAGCAATGGTCTGTACCATCAAGGCCTGGTTTAGCGCACCATTGAAACACATTGATTAACTATGAGGTAGATTACAAGGGAAACACCAGTTGTACTCATGTGTCATATTGTTTTGTGTTGGAACTAAGGCTCTTGATGTTGAAGCTGCGTTTGTATCATATAGACGAAATGAATTGAATAATTAAGGTTGTCCTTGGTTATGGTTTTGATTTACAACCTGAGCTGGTGGTTTATTCTACTAATATGGGGGCCTAACTGGATACTGAGTTTGAGGCTGATATGATCTAGAACTCTGAGCTTGTTGTCTCTTGATAGTCACTAGCTCATTTCCTAGGTTTTGTAGTTATTTCATAACCTCCTGTAATTATTTTCAAGTACTTGAAGAAGTAGAAGCCTCACTATTGATTTGATTCCTAGGGGGTGGAATGGGATTCAACTCTAGTGTTTGACTAGGCACAGGAGTTCCCATGTATGGATAGAGAGGCATTGGTGGCCTTGGTGCTAGCTTATTAGCTTGAATCAAGTAATTTTTCATCTCTAATAGCAATGTTATAGGATGAGGGTAAAGTTATACCTCCCATGGATTATATCATCATTGCAATATATGAATTTAGAGCTTTTAGGAAGTATAAAAAAGGCATCCTTCAGCTGCTAGTCTCACAGAAAGTGGAATTCTATCCCATGTTCTTTGAAAGAATGAAGTTGAAATCGGTCATTTGTTCATTAGGAGCCCTCTTGATTGTTTTCAATTATTCTAATAAAGACATATTATCTCCCTTTCCCCCAAATTGATTATGGATGGAGGTGCACAAATGGTCCCAATTTGGGATAGACCCTGATGTTAGGCTCCTAAACCATTGCAAAGTTTTACCTTTAAAATATGAAGCTAACAACTTGACCGCAGTATCCATTTCATTGATTTCATGAATTACAAAGACATTTGTGATGTCCTGGATATGGTCAATAGGATTAATATGATTTTCTCTTGTGAAATAGGGAATATTCTTTAGTGCTGCAACTGGGACCTGATTTTGAGCATTTAGGGCAAGTGGGCTATTGCTCATGAAGTTAACATACGAATTGGGTTTTTGTATATGTCCCATCCTGATTGGGTAGAGAACTCTCGTTGATTGGAGAAAAGGTCTACCAGGTGGAGGTGTAGACAATGTCCTGTTAGGTGGAGATGGTAATCTTTGTGGTCTTCTTCCTCTCCTTCCTCTACCTGGTGAAAATTGCAGGTAGACAAATAATCCCTCTTCTCAAGTATCAGATCTAGTTTGAACTTATCTCATGTACTTGGGCAACTTGTGCTGCTACATCACTGAATTCTATCCCTTCGAAGTCACCAGATGTGTTGGGAAAATGAGCCTCAAAAGGCTAGAATTTTCCAAGTTACACACAAAACTCAAAAAAATTAAAATAAAAACTTTGAAGGATTTGTATATTTGATATTTTGGAGGCTGGAATTTGATTTGGAATGATAGTCCAAAAAACCTGAAAATGTAAGACTTCCGAATGTCTGAAACTCTGAAATCTAAAGTTCAGAGAATCCTAAAATCTTGAAATCCTGAAACCTGAAATTCCAAAATCCTAAGATGTCTAAAATCCTAAAATTCAAAAAACTCCAAAATTTTGAAAATCAAAATTTCAAAAAACTAAAAATACCTTTTGAAGATTAGCCCCCGATCTATCAACTGGTGAAATTTATAATTATTTTGAGCAAGTTAAGCCCTTAAAAATTGATTTTGGAGTTTAGTTTGAGAGGTGAAAAGTCTGAAATTGGGAGAACTTGTAATTTCTAAGTCCAAATTTCTTGGAAAGGCCTTACAATCTATTGGAATGACTTCTTGGTCCCACCGAGTGTGCCAAAACTATTGATGCATAATCATAGCACCCTTGAATTTCTGCAACTCGATGGGTTGAAACTCTCAGTGTGATCGCATAACATCGAGCTTTTCCCAAAGTGTGGGACTTTGCAATTGGGAAATATCTCTAGATGAAGGTAGGTTCCTACTCCTCTATTCCAATGCACATATCCAAATTGTAGAGGATATACTCTAAAATCTACTCTAACTTTCCAAGGAGACAAGGTTCAGGAGATTAGGATAAATTAAACCTAAACTAAAGAGGTGATGCACCAAAGGAATGCTAAATAACTTGTATTACAAGGAAATGAAAACCTCAATCATATGAAAAAGGATGAAAATACATCACGGATCAATCCACTAACCATTAAAAATGTAACACAACCACCATGCATAGATAACCAGGATTGCAATGAGAGATCAGGAAGATGCAATGAATATAAGAGAGGGTTGAAATTCATCCACAAACTTTTATTGCTACTCAACAAATTGATACAGTGCATTACAATGACCAAGAGGACAAAAACTTGTATTACAGTTTTGATGGGAGGTTTTTACTCCACAAATCCACTTATAGATAAGATAAGAAGGGAGGGTGCAAAGTAAAATTATCTAACCTTAAAAAAAATGCCCCTCCTTATAATATATAGGAAGAATGAGAGTAAGGGGAGAAATAATTGAATTCTTTCTTCAATCACCCTAGAATGCATTGAATTCACCTACAACAATGATGGGTTCCACTGTAAAAGCCATACCTCCATGTCCTATTCCTTGTTAAAGAAGAAAGGAACCCATACATCATCATTTGGGTAGGTGAGAAAACTTGGGGAACCCTCTAAAATGGAGGACTGCATTTATCCATTTTGAATAACTTAGTCTCACTTAAATTAAGATAACTAGTCGTAGTTGCGTAGAGGAGACTATAAGATTTCCAAAAAGTCCTTTCTTGTGCAAATCTGAGCTCCCAGTCAAACGTTATGACCATATGAAGATTAGGGTGCCATAATGCATTAATGACGAATGCTTGGCTCTATTCCTTCAGACTCCAAAATACATGCAACTTTTGAAATCCTGAAAATTTGGACTTTCAGACATTTTGACTTTAGAGGTTAATATACTAATCACCGTTCAAAATGCATCAAGAGTTCTAAAACTCTGAAACCCGAAAGTCCAAAATTTTGAACTTTTGGAATTTCAAATCTTGTAAAACTTCGGAACTTTCCATTTTAGAGTTTTTTCATTTTTCATCACTTGAAATGGCCTGAGAGTTTTGAAACTCCAAAACCTGAAATTCTAAAATTTTGGACTTTTAGAATTTTAGAACTTTTTGCCTTTCAGACCTGTGACACTATTCATCCTTCAAATCACCTCGAGAGTTATGAAACTTCGAAACTTGAATCTTTGAAACTTCAAAACTTGAATCTCTAAAAATCTAAAACTCTGAAACTCCAAAAATATCACCGCGTTGACCCCGAAAGCAAGTTTGACCTCTGAAATCTGAAATTGTTTTGTATTTTCAGAGTTTGAGATTTTGGGCTTTTTTCTCACTTTTCCCGATCGGTCATTTCTTTTCTTTGAAAATCTGAAACTTGAAATTCTGAATTTTAGACTTTTTCCTTTCAGGATTTTGACATTGTTCACCTGGCCATGCTCACCGAGATCTCTAAAACTCTGAAGCCCGAAAGTTTGAATTTCAGACTTTCAGAATTTATTAACTTTTGGTATTTTTTTCATCTTTTCCCCATTTGGCTACCGATGAAACCTTTTGGACTTTTGGGGTCCCCATTTTTTCTAAGCCCGACTTCGAGCCTGGGTTCTACCTTTTTCAATCTTTCCATGTCTGAGTTGAGTCAACCTTTTTCCAAATTCATCTAGCTTGATGCATTCTGTGATCATCATGCCAACCCCCAAAGCTCGGCTTCCACAAACTCATGCAATCCTAATATGCAGGTTTGGCTGATGAGCCACCCTTTCATCAATTTCTTGCCTTTGACATCACTTCCATTTCTGAGCCCACCTACAACCTGATCTTTAGAATTGAAATGTGAGATCATATGGTAGAATGATTCCCTCAATTTCTTAGTATGCAACGTTGTGTTTTTTTTTTAATTTTTCCTGAGAGGAAAAATTGGATAACAGGTCCTTGATAGGAATTTTTAGCTATATGACCAATAAGATTGTAGTTATAACACCATATCTCATATTTACCTTCATTTCTTGGTCTAGAATACTCTTGATAGAAAAATTTAGCATTATGGCCCTTATTGTGGTAGTTAAAGCATGTAATATCTCTTGAATTATATGAATGATTATCCCTATCATTTCTTTATGGAAATTCCTTCTTAAATAACCTTATATAGTACCTAGCTCTATGACTAAAGGTATTGCAAGAATAACAAACACCATTAAACTTACTTGTGACCTTCATAGCATTAGGCTGTCTTATGATGTTCCTTTGACTCATTTTATCCTCCTTGACTCCAGGAGGTCCTTGAATAGATGTAGCCTACCAAAATTTCTTATATTCTTATTCCTTAAATCCCAAACCTGATTTGTCACTAGAGGGTCTTTGGGTGCTTAAAATCTCATCAAGATTACTTGTTATTTTTAAAAACTGTTCATAGGTTTTCATTCTGTTAGAGAAATGATTCAATTCTACCTTTAGAGTCTTTATTTAATCTTCAAGCACCCTGCTGATTGATTCAAGCTTGAGATTATTTCTTCTTTGGAGCACTAATTCAGCCTGCAAAACCTTTTCATTCACTTCTTATGTTTTTTCTTCATTAGAATCAGTCACATCAGTTTGGTAATTCCCTTTTTAGCTGCTTATAACATCCTTTTCACCATCACTAGAGGGTTGATAACACCTTCATATAAGTATTCTAACTTCTTCCATAGCTCCCTAGTTGAATAACAATCTACAACCATGCAACTTACACATTCTTCTAATACACCAAAAATGATATCTTTGGAAATTTATTCAATGGGGTATGATGCATCAAAGTAATCAACATCAATCTCATATCCAAGATAACTTAGATGTACGTTCATTCTGAGTATCCATAGGATATAATTAGTTCCATTGAACATAGGATCTTGATATAGAAAAATCTCTTCTCCCATTTTGATAAAACAACATGTTATACAATATAATCTCCTTCAAGTAGTCAAACTTAATTCAAAAGGACCATCTTTGATACCAATTTTTTATAAGCATAATGGAGTGAGGGGGGGGGGGGGGGGAATGAATCATTCCTAAAAAAACTTTACTTCATTTTCCATTCATTATTTGAACCATTCATTCAATATCCATAAACCATGCAACATTATTAAGTGTGTTCAAATATTTACAAGTGCATGCAATAAGACAAAGAACACAAGACACCAAATAGAAGTGGGAAACCCTCAAGAGGAAGAAAAACCACTGAAATATATGATTATATTACACAAAACAAAGGAATTATAAGAATATTACACATCATGCAAGATTTATTTAGTGAGGCACCAACCCCACAAGGAGCACCAAACACCAATCCTACAAGGAGGCTACAAACCCCTAAGATGATCAAGCACAAACTCAACCACATATAAATAGATGATCACTGATGATATGCTACTCCCATAATTGATAGCGATCAAAATTCAGCTCCAAACATACCAAACCCTCTCTTCAAAACAATCTCTCTCCCAACTCGTTCAATCCTTCTTCTTCATGGGCTGATTAGGTCAATTTCCCTTGCACATATAATCCTAAATCTTCCTCATCTCTTTATTAATTTTCTAGGATCTTTAAAAAACCCCTCTACACTTCTCTTCTTTAATATTTAGCTTGCTCACATCCCCATAGGCACAACTACTCATAATAAGAAAATATAACATGCTCTATATACATGACTTAACTCTAAAACACCCCTAGGTCAGCAATGGCCATTAAGGTCAGTCATACCAAATTAAAAAAATAACAAAAACCATATAAAACAACTCAAAAGACCTAAGTAGGTCGGCAGGGGTCAAGACAACACTGATAAGCACCGTAACACCTCCAAAGGCCAAAACAAGCTCTTCAAGCACCATCCAATGCACCGGCAACTTAAAGGTCATATAGAAATTTTTTCATGACTCCCAAATCTCCACAAAACATAAAAAAAACATAAAATAATTACCAATAAGATTAGGAACATCTGTAACTTCCATCTCCATTATGAAACACTCCAAGAAGCAAACATCTCAAACTAGGTCTTCAAGCACCCATAATTTAGTCCTAGAAAATGAATGAGTTCACATAGATATACTCATAATCAAGTATCAAGAAATATATTAATGGAAATATCTCCAAATCTACTTTCTCAAACAACTCACTTCATGATCCAACTCATAGTGTAATACCTCTAACTAATCCAATCTCTGAAACTACTCAAAATTGTCAAACAAGACTTAAGAACTGGTCTTACGGAATCAAGATCCAAACATATTTAAATTAAATTCCAAGATCAACTAAATAATGGAAAACATAAAGGAAACTTGTAAAAAAATCTTCAAGCACTGACATACATATCTTATGTGGAGAAATTCATCCAAGCACACCTATTCCTTCAAGTTTTCTTGAGAGGCATAATAGGGATAATTAGGCCAATATGTATTCAACTTAAAATCAACACTCTAGATAAAATAAATCTCTCCAACACACCATACTAGGATCCTATCAACTATCCATGACCATAAAATGAAGCTACAAAAAGCAAAACCATCAAACACATCTCAAACCTCTATGACTAAATTTTAGCTCTTAAGGCCAAAATCGGTAGGCTGACTTTGAGGACGCATGTCTTTCATTTTATCCATTGAACTTACCTGAAATTTTTCATATATACTTATAGAATATCCCAAGTATTATGGAACAATTTAATTTTCATCTTGAAGCTTCCATATCAGCCCTAAAACTATAAATATTCACAAGAATAGGGTTTTTATCTCTCTTGCTGAAAAAAATGGAACACCAAACCACCACCAAAATGAGATAGGAGGAATCCTATTCAACCTTGATGTATCAAATTTTCTTTCACAAACATTTAATATACCAAAAAATTAACTGCTTCCAAGTTGCTATGATATGAGGGTTTTAGCTAAGGTTTTGACCGACTTAACTTCTTAACGATTGTTAATAAATGTATGACGATCAATCCACCTAATTATTTTTTAAAAACACTTTAGAATCAATTTAAAATCATCACCCAAAACCTCAAGGGTCCCATGTAAATTTTGTTTGAGTGGGTGAGCATATGAAGTTCCCATATTGAGCCGAATTTTGCTTCTCTAGGTGTAGACACCTAAAATCCACTCATGCACTTTTAATACTAAAATTGGACTAATTACCCTCTTTCCCATCATTTCCATTATAATTGGAAATTTCCCACTAATTAACTAACGTTCCCTCTATTTTGGTCCATTAATGACACTTCATTAATTAACTAGACTTTACCCCATTTCAAATGCCAATTAATGACACTTTATTATTTGTAATCCACTAGTCAATTAATTAAATACTTATTATTTAATTAATCCTTTTTAATCTTGTATTTAATCAATAAACCTCTCTTATTGGTTAAATCCCCCTTTCAAATCCTCTAAATCCTACCTATTTTCCCTCTAAATCACCTCCAAATAGCTTTCTAAGCTTATCTTTGCCTTATTAATTAATCCTAGTTGATTAATTAAATCATCTCCAACTCCCATGAGTTGCTAATTCTACTCACTTCTCCTCTAATCATGCTTATCCCTTCTAATTCTACTTTATACTTTATCCCACATTCACTGGGTTTCTAGCTTCTCCCAAATTGGAAAACTATATAAAGGACCTACCTCCTTCCTTCACAACTTACACCATACTTTGAATAGTGATAATTATAGGCATATTGATAAGAGCATTCTCCACCATTGAAGAAGATTGTTAATCTTACCTTCATTTATCCACTCTTTGCATTAGAGTAGTAAAGGAAGATCCATACATGACCAATGTAGCCATATTGGAGACATCACTTTCCTCTTGTGAGAGATAACCATCCTTTGATATCTTTGTGATCTTTAGGAGCAAATTATGATTTAGAAGGCATGTCCAATTTAGCTAAGAATTAGCTTTTATGTTTTCAAAGTTCCATTTGGATGCATTAGTTTAAGATTTTTTTTATATCTTGATATAGCCTTATCTTGATGTTAATGGTAGATTAAATTTGTTCATTTGAAACTACTTGGTGTTAGTTTCCATTAAATTAGCTTAGCTCATTTAGCATACATACACCTATGGCAATAAATTCAACCCTCACATACTCCATTAGTCTCTCAACATGCCTTTATTTCAAGTATCCCATCGTAGTGCCCCTCTTCATCATAATGATTTCCATTACCCTATCATCTATACTAACAATCATTGACCCACATATCTATAGCTGATTCCTATCTCATCATTGTCAAATATTCAAGAACCATGTTCAAAACAATCCTTTACAAGCACTTATGAATAGGATTGTAAGCCTCAAAGCTGCCAACTATGAAGTCCTAAAAAAAGCACCATTTGAGATTTTTGAACATTCTTTTTGCAACGAACCAATCCACCCATCAATACCTTTTGAAGTTGCACTAGTGCCTCGCACACTGGATTTTACTCCCAAAATTTATCAAATGTATACAGTAAGGAGGACCCACAACTAACATATGATAGATCTTGAGTCCACCATTGCTATGCTATGCTCTATTGTTCCCATGATTGCATTAATCTCATGTTGTATGGACATTTACTATGTCCTTAGCAAGACCTACCCTTGACTGATATAACTAGGATTCCACAGTATTAGCCTCTTCTCTTCTTGCACTAACTCACGCAACTGTTCTTACATAATTTCTATACACAGAGATATGCACCCGTAATATTTTTGCTAAGCTTGCGTTATTGATCTCTATAGGATTACGTTAAACAATTCTAAAGATAGCATTCTGTGTATAGACTTCATCACGAGATGGCATGGGATTATAGAATCTAACTATCCTGTCTCTCTGTTGTAAAACGAGGTTGATCTGACATTTGTTATTCAGGTTTTGATCCTAAATGCCAATTATATATCATGTCTAACCCTCTATTTGATCCAATCCTTTCAGGCATTCGACGAAGCCTTTACTTAAGTTGGCCTAGAAACTAGAGTATTCACTTCTCTTGCACCTTTGGTAAAGTTAAACTTATAGAAAAAAAATAGAACCCAAGTCTTCATTTTCTAACCTTATTCTAGTAATGAAAAATTCAAAGGCTCAGCATTTACGTGGTTATTGTAAGGGAATCCACATTCCATAAGGTCATTTAGACTCTGAACATTCACCATGACCTCAAGTTTGCAACTATACACCTATCTAGTCGAGTCAATTATAGTGTTTGGTTTTCAAAATAAAATTAGCCATCCTTGGATGATCATGATAATAAAAGCTGTCCTAAACCATCATATCTATAGACACGTCCATGTCTAACACACATCATGGTATCGAGATAACACTTTATTTGTAAGTTTACCATCAGAGCTATGAGGTCATCGACATTGAAAGGTTGTGGGAAGTATCATTGGCATAAACCTCCTTTAGGATCTCATTGACCGAGGTGAATTACCATCTTGTCAATCCAAACATGCAGTCCACATATTCAGGGAACTAGTGGATGTATTTAAACAACCTTTTCCAAATCATACCCACTGTCCACTAGTAAACCCCAATCCAACACCGTGAGAATCCTCATCATACCATTAATACTATAAAAAATATCACTCTTACATCCATAACATTTTAGGATGATGGTCCTTTGTACAGAAATACCAGAAAAATCACCCAAACATTCTAGTCTTGTCACTATCGAGACCATGAATCCTCCCACATCTATCACATCCTCTTTCGAATCTACCCACTGTCTCTTTGAAATCTTTAGAGAAGAAATATGTCATACAAATTCCAAAAATATCTTTCAAAGACCATGTCATTCAACACCACATCAAGAATATCAATAACCCTACCATGCAACCCACAAATCATTTATCTAGAAAAACATAAGGTATACCATAAAGTCATCAGACAACCTTACTACAAAATATAGAACCTTTGCCTTCCATTTTAGGGCCTCATCCCTTGTCAAAATTATGGTCACCATTACAAAATCTAGGGCGGTTCCTCAACAAGCACCTAAATGTGTCATACATAATATGACCTCATCATTTCAATGCTCTAAACCATCAAACAATATACATATACCTTCATCCTCATCATCATCCTAGGAAACTATGACAAGATACTATACTATAATCCTCAAAAAGCTTATCCAATCATCTACCATAACATTAGCTCCTATTAAGTCAGTTGAATCCCAAGGTTGGAATCCCTCTTTGTATGATTATGAATCATTCTATGCATACCATCGGACACCATAAAAATCAAGTGAGGACTGCAAATCCCTCCATACTATGATTCAAATCCTCACTAGAAAAGGGATTCTTCCTACCAATCTAAATCATCCATATACAATTAAACATAGTAATCAAATTAAAAAAAATCGTCTGATCATTAAAGCCACCTCTTTTGAACTATCATCCACACCACATATACATCCAACAAGAGTGAGGATTCCTCTAGTAAGACCCCACTCTATCAAGTATACGTGGTTCACATAACTACAAAATCTTGTGTGCAAGACTTGAAGGCCTCAGACCAAAATAGGCCCAAAGTCTTTATCCCCCTTACGCCTGAATCACCTAACTCATCATCTTCTAGTGCTAAGGTGTCCATCCTTGCCACCCCCACACACCCAACCTACCACATTTATATAAAACAAAGTCATCAAACAACTCCACCAAGATCTTGTGAAGATGTCCCTCTACGAGCTTGTTTGAAATTCTCCATGACATCGACAAACAATGATTGAGGTTCTCCAATCCATCTCAGTACCATCAAAATAACCTTAACCATTTGCAAAACTTGTCAAAAATTTTAAAATTTCTACCTCTATCACCTTAGATGACTCTTAGATTCCATCCTTACAGCCTGAAGACCATGATCTTCCACTCTTCTTCACCACCCAACAATGATACTTTCATCAAGAGAGTTATTATTGACAACGATTCCTTCATCAACATCATATCTTCTCATGCCTTCAAACAACTTTAGTTACCTAATACCATTTTCACCTAGTCACCTGATGTGTTACATTCCTTTAACAACACAGTCACCCCTACTTTAGGCACAATCATTTTACCCATTAAGGTAGGTGTTAAAATACTTCATGAAATATTCTATCTCGTAGAAGGAGAGTTTTATTATAACATATTGTTAGGAAGACCCTCGATACATGTTATATGTTGTATCCCATCAATGCTACATTATTTTCTAAAGTATGAACATGAAGGTAAAACCTTTACTATTCATGTCAACTTGAATCCTTTCAATTCATGACACATGACCTATTGACCTAATGATGTGCTCATTCCTAAGAAACAATTGGGTTCTCTGATGAGGATTCTATCAAATCTTCGATCCCTTCATATAAGTTACTAGACGATAACTCTTTTGAAGATGTGATAAAAAAACCTATTAATTTGGTTCTCTGATGAGGATAACTCTTTTGATGATAACTCATTCCTAAGAAAAAATTGGGTTATCTGGTAAGGATTCTAGCCATTAATTTTCTCCATATACCTAAAATTAGATGTGATAAAAAACCTATGTAAAAACTGAACATCAAAGATATGATCAGGATTTTTTTCCTCCCCATCTCAATACCAACCTATTTTATGGAGGGATTGACCATCCTTCTACACACCACGATAATCAACACCATCTTAAACCCTTTATATATGATTTCTCATTCTTATAAAATCAATCCTTCACACAAATGTATCTTCATTGCTACACCTGGAAAGGTTTTGGTTTAGAATGTTACGAACAAGGTATACATGACTTGGTCTTTGAACAGTCTCAGAAACCTCATGAGAAATTTAGGCTAGGTCTTAATAATCCTTCTCTAGACACTTCTGTGACCACCACATCGAAATCCATAGAAGAAATAGAGCCATCTTCTTCATTTTCACCTAATGGATCCACAGACATAGAAAATACCATATCCATTCCTCCTAACTTTTTTTTAATCATTACGATCACCTTAGGACCTCTCGATATCTAACCTAATGATGAAACTAAGTCACTTCCACCAGTATTACTTGAAATGGTAGAGGAAGACTCCCATACTATCAACATTATTCAATGTAATGATAATGAATCCATCTTATCCTATATATAGATGATGCACCATCGTATAGCCCTACTCTTAAAAGAAGAGTTACAATGTCTTCTCTCCACTAAATTCATATTACCCACCAACTATCCATAATGGGTATTTAATAGCATACATGTAACCAAAGCCACTGGAAAGTTACATTTCTGCACAGACTTCCAAGATCTCAATCTCGCTTTTCCTAAGGATGACTTCCCTCTTCCTAACATTGATCAACTTATCGACCTCATGACAGAGCATGAAATGCTATCTCTTGTAGATGTTTTTTTGGGTATAATCAGATTATCATCGCACTAGAGGACCAACATAAGACATATTTCATTACCCCTTAGGGGACCTTCTACTATCGAGTCATGCCCTCTAGACTGAAGAATGTATGGGCCAACTTATCAACATGTCATGACTTATATATTCCATGACCTCATCCATATAACCATAGAAGACTACATTTATGATCTCTTAGGTAAATCCAAACACTGAAGGTACCATCTCTTTGTCCTCGACATCATCTTCACCCACATTATTCAATTGATCCATAGGGATCTAGAGAACTCTACTTCATCATAAATAGTCAGCACAAGGAAGGAAAACGTTAAAACGGAGGTTATGTATCTTAAGTAACAAGACCTCTACCTTGTGCAGGGCAATGGTCACAGAACTTCCGCTCAACCAGGGTGGCGGTTACAGAACTACCTGTCTGCACAGGGCGGCGGTCCTGTCCATTACAGATAGAAAGAAAAATTTGAAATGAATAGCTTCCGAATTTGAAAGGGTGTTCATCTCCCTTCACCTTCATGACCTTTCCCATTCTCCAGTGCACGGGAGGACATGAGAAAGGCTATAAATTCATGATTTTAGAAGTGTAGAAGATCATTAAAGCATGAGAGCAAGTGAGCAAGAAGTCTTAGTGCTGGAAATTGTATTTTGTAGAAGAATGGAGTTTGAGATAGAGCAAGCAAGTAACTGAAAGGAAGTGTTGAGATATTATCTACTTCCCTTTCATACTTATTGTAAATTGTGTACTTGTGATTTGAATTGGCCAATAGAAGTGGGAAGAAAGAGCAATTTCCCTTCCCGACTGGTTTTCCTCCATTAGAGGTTTCCAGGATAAAATTGTTGTTGTTTGAGTTCTATGTCCTTTCCCTTTGCTGCAATTATTGATTCTAAGCACAATTATAATTCATTCACTAGATTTCTCTATTATTTATAATAGAAATTAAACAACAACGAATTTTGTGATTTGTGAATTATTCCAAATTTGAAAGTTTACGGATCATTTTGGTATCAGAGCTAACAAATATCCAGGACTGTGGTATTCATTCTTGAATTTGTATGACAGTGACAAGATGTAAAGGCAAAGAACCTTTACCTTGTGATCCAGAGATTTCGACAAAGAAGTGGAAACAAAGAATCCAGGGAGAAATGGAGGAAGAGAACTTGGTCCAGAGGATCGAGATGCTAGAGACCATGATGGATAGGATGTTTAGAAGGCAAGAAGAACTTGCAAATTTACAGAAGATGGCTTCTGTCAAACAAGACTCCATGGAATCAATGGTTCGAGGCTTAGCCAAAAAGTTTGGTATAGGCAAGAGTCACCATGAGGAATATTATGGAGAAGAGCTTGAAGGAGAGACTTCTAACACAAGAGAGAAGGTAAAATCTGAACATACTCCTTTCAAAGTTGAGACTAAAGTTGAAATAAAAAGATTTGAAGGACAAGTAGATGCAGAGTTGTTAGATAAATGGTTGAAACAGTTAGAATTCTACTTTAGCGTCAATAATGTCACTGAGGCACAAATTATCACCTTTGCACATCTCAAATATGGAGGGACATGCTCTAGTTTGGTGGGAAATCCATCTAACTAATTGTGAAAAGAAGAAACGTCCTACTATGAAGTCTTGGCAAGAATTTAAGGAATTACTTAGAGCTAACTTTTATCCTATTGGCCATAAAACTAACCAAATGATTAAATGGTAGTATTTTAGACAAGGTAGTGGTCAAAGTGTGCAGGACTATACTACAGAGTTTTGGAGGCAAGCCATGTTGCTAAATATGGACTTGGAGGATGAGTATATTTTGACCAAATACTTAGGTGGACTTCACACTCACCTTCAAAGAAAAGTTATCTCCACAAAGCCCAAGGATCTCAATGAAGCATGTGTACATGCATACTACATAGATGATGAGAAGAAGCAAGGAGAAGCAGAGTCGAGGGTAAAACAGTCAACAAATCAGCAGAAAAAGGATTATGGGAAACCAAGTAACAAGAGTAAGTGGAAAGGGAAAGGTAAACAAGCTGCCACTACTTTAAATACTTATAAAGATCCCAAGACTTTTTTTGTGATATCAATGGTCATACTGACGCTACATGTTGGAAGTTGCATCTGGAGTTACATCCAAAGAACTGAACCGAGGACTCAAAGAAGTCCATGATAGCTGTAAAGACAGAGGGGGAGGTAGAAATTGAAGATGACTCTAATGTAGACAAAAGGCTTAGATGCACAGCCACCAACAGGGACAATGAAGAGGAGATGAGTAAACTATTCCAAATCAAAATCCAGATCAAGAGAACTACGGTAAATGCTTTGGTTGATGCCATTTCTCAATCTAATTTGATTTTTGAGGTAGTTGTAAAGAAGATTGGTCTTGAGACTTAAGAGCATTCACACCCTTATCCTTTGGGTTGGGTAAAGAAGGGTGTTGAAATTTAGGTAACAAGAAGATGTAAGGTAAAGTTTGGGATAAATTCCCAATATATAGATGTTTTTGAAGCTAACGTTATTCCACTTGATACTTTTGATGTGGTATTTAGGAGTCCTTACTTGTATGTTAGGGATGATATATTTATGAGAAGGGAGAACTGATACATATGGGTCAAGGATGGGATCAGCTACAACATCCGGGCACACCAGCGTAAGACATGGGTTACTATGGTGAGTGCTAACCAAACAAAACAACTAATTTAGGCAAATCATAATCAGTTTTGTTTACTTTTGTTAACATATAAGCAAGATGGGGTAGAAGTTTTAGAAATTTCTAACCAAGGAAAACAAGATTTGGATAGTATTATTCAGTCTTTTCAAGAAGTATTTCAGACTCCTAGTGGATTACCACCAAAACGAGAAGTAGATCATGAGATTCAGCTGTTGTCAGAGTCACCTCTACTGAACATTGGGTTGTATAGTCAATCCTTGCTTGAGAGTACTGAAGTAAAGAAGCAACTCTAGGAACTGATAGACTAAGCAGTAATACGTCTGAGCACCTCATCATGCGGTTCACCTATTGTGATGGTACCAAAGAAGGATGGTTCTTGGAGAATGTGCATCGAATACCATGATTTGAACAAGATCACCATAAAGAACATATATCCACTTCCCCACATAGATGTTCTCTTGGACCAGCTTTAGCATGCTAAATTTTTCATGAAGTTGGACCTCAAGTCCAGTTATCACCAAGTCAGGATGAAGGAGGAGGATATATGGAAGACTACCTTCAAAACAAAACAAGGTTTTTTATGAATGGTTAGTAATTCCTTTTGGGTTATGCAATGCACCTGCTACATTTATGAGATTGATGAATGATCTATTGCGGGATTTCATAGATTTATGTGTCATTGTATATCTAGATGATATTTTGATTTTTAGTGCCACATGGGAAGAACACTTAACACATTTGCAGCAAGTCTTGCAATTTCTCAGGGAGAAGCAGCTACTTTGTAACATGAAGAAATGTGAATTTTCTAAGCAATATATTGTCTATATTGGACACGTGGTTGGAGGAGGAGAGCTACGAGTGGATCCAAAGAAGGTGGAAACCAACACTAACTGGCCAACATCAACAGGAGCAAAAAAAACTAGAAGTTTTGTGGGAGCAGTACAATACATGCGGAAGTTCATTCTGGGCTTCTCCACGATTGCAGCACCTCTACACTAAGTGGCCACAAAGTGTAAGGGTTTTGACTGGGGTAAGGAACAAGACAAATCCTTTGAGTTATTAAAATACATGATTAGTCATGCTCCAATACTTTCTCTTCCTGGTTTGTAGTATCCTTTTGAAGTAGAGACAGATGCTAGCGATTATGATATGGGTGCAGTGTTGCTTCAAGGAGGTAAAACCGTATGTTATCATTATGAAACTTTCACTTAAGCAGTTAAAGGATATTCACTATATGATAAAGTAATGTATGCACTAGTTCAGGCAATTAAAAAATGGAAACACTATTTGATGGGTAAAGAAACTATTGTGCACACTGACCACAAACCTCTCCAATATTTGCAAGCACAGTCTAAATTACATCAGGAATGCACTACAAATAGATGGGGTTTCTTCAACAGTTCCATTGGTGATCAAATACAAGAAAGGTAGTACAAATGTGATGGAAAACATGTTGTCTAGGCCACCCACACAGGAGAAATTCTCCTGCTTGGCCACTATTTCTCAGATCGAGCCCTTCACGAAGGAATCATATGAAGAGGCATATGCCCAAGACAAAGAATTTGGGGTGACATTTCAGAATTTGTAGTCCTAAGGGGTTGAAAGGATGGGGATTGAAGATTGTTATCTCAAGGACGGGCTGATCTACCGATGGGGAAAACTTTACATGTGCCTAAGGAAGAAAGACTTTTATTGATGAGAGAAGCACATACCTCGAAAGTAGCAGGACATTTTAGTGTTGGTAAGACCGTAACCCACTTGCAAAGGTACATGTATATTGGCCCAATATGTAAGAGGAAGTATCAAATATTTATTCGTGGATGTGAACTTTGTTGTACTAGCAAGCCAAAGACTAGGAAGGAAGGTTTTTATATGCCTTTACTAGTACCTACTCGTCCGTGGGAGGACATCTCTATGGATTTTGTAGGAGGATTACCTATGTCTAAACATGGACATGACTATCTCTATGTTGTTGTTGATATATTTAGTAAAATTTGTATTCCTATGGCATGTAAAAAGACAGTAAAAGCACATGAGGTAGAAAATATTTTCTTTGCTAATGTATGGGTGCATTTTGGTTTACCAAAGTCTATTGTCTACTGACAAAGATTCTAGAGTTCTTGGGGAAGTTTTGGACTACATTTATGGGACAAGATGGATACCAGGATTACAGAGGAGCACAACTTTCCATCTGCACAGACAGATGGACAAACAGAGGTGGTAAACAGGAATTTGGTACAATTAATCAGAGGGTATAACAGTAAGTACCCAAGGACTTGGGATGAGTCCTTAGCCTACATTCAGCATTCCTATAACTGGGAAGTACACACATCCACCATGAAGTCACCATTCGAAGAATGCTTGGGATATCTACCTACGAATCCGCTGGACATAGCAGTTGGACAGACAGGATGAGGAGGATACACAAGACACAGAGGTGACTAGGGAAAACAAATTCATTAAGAGGATCTCAAAAAATCCATCTCAAGGTCAAAGAAAAACTAGAGAAGTCTCAAGTCCAAGTACAAAGCTAGGCATGATCAGCATAGAAGGGAACACAAGCTTCATGTTGGAGATAAATTTTGGCTTTACTTGAGCAAGGAGAGACTATAAGGTCAAGCACGGAAGCTCAATCCACTACGATATGGACCTTTCACCATATTGGAGTAGATTGGAGAAGATGATTTTCGACTTGACTTGCCACGTCATTCATGAGGATGTACCTCTGTAGTAAACTACGATAGCTTGCACCTATATGAGCCATCCATGTTGGATGAAGATGAAGAACTACAGTTGCTACCTTCCATCGAGGATTGCATCTTGGACTCATGAGGCGAATTGGAGGAGGATGTAGTACTGCATAGTAGAAGGTCAGAGAGACTAGAAGAGGTCCACAAGAGTCTTGGCAGATTGGACTGAAAGGAAAGACACCAAGGTAGGCCTAGTGGTATTCAAAGGAGCAAGTGAGGGAATTGTTTCCTCATCTACTCCCCCACTAAGATTTTATGGGACCAAAATCCTCCTAAGTAGGGGAGGTGTGATCCATAGGGATCTAAAATGAATCTACTTCAACAAAATAGTCAACACGAAGAAGGAAAAAATGAAATACGGAGGTTCTATATTTTTAGTAACAGGACCACCGCTCTATGTAGAGTGGCGGTTACAGAACCACTGCCCAACCAAGGCGGCGGTCCTGAGACCACTGGTCTGCATTGGGTGGCAGTCCTAGTTCTTTTGGATAGAAAACAAAAATATGAAACAAACAACCCAGAATTTGGATGGTTATTTGTGTCTCTTCTCCTCAATGACCTTTCCCATTCTCCAGTGCATGGGAGGACATGGGAGAGGCTATAAATACATGTATTTAGAAGAGAATAAGATCATCGAAGCATGAAAGAAAGTGAGTAAGAAGTTATTAGTGCTGGAATTGTGTTTTGTAGAAGAAAGGAGTGTTGAGACAGATCAAACAAGTATTTGGGAGGAAGTGTGAGATATTAACTACTTCTCTTTCATACTTATTGTAAATTATGTACTTTTTATTTTGAATTGGCCAATAAAAGTGGGAAGAAAGAGAAATTTCCCTTCCCGACTGGTTTTTCCTCCTCTGGAGGTTTCCAGGATAAAATTGGTTGGTGTTTATGAGCTTAAATTATTTCCTTTCATGTAATTGTGGATTCTAAGCATAAGCATAATTCATTCACTAGCTATCTTTGTCATTTTCTATAGAAATTAGAACAACAACGTTAATTGTGTTTCTGTGGATAATTCCAAAGTTGAAGAGTTTACAGATCAACCAGTCTTCTCACACTAAAAGTGCCAATCATGTTGCTGACTCTACTATTACCTTTGGATATTTAGATCCACATATTGAGCATGTAAACACTATTAATACCAAGGCATGAGAGTGTACCATGGAAATGTGATGCACTTTCTTTGTTATCCCAGAACCTCCTCTACTTACCCCTCAGGATAGTTACTATGATATTTTAGAATAACTTGAGAAGACCATTGCTAAGATTTCGATCTTAGATCTTCTTAAAATATCTAATGTTAATAAGGATATCCTTTGAAAAACACTTCAAGGGTTAGGATTTTCAATTGATATTGATCCTACACACTTCCAAGCCTTGGTCACACATATTTCTCCCTCTTAAAAATATTACATTTAGTCAACATGCGATTCCTAGCGACGATCATACACGCAACCTACCCTTTTTTATAGAAGTCATTGTTAATCTAAAAAGATCAAAAGCGTTCTTGTGGATGGTGAATCTGGCTTGATTATCTATAATTTAAAACTTTTCAGATAGCTGGGGTACATTGACATTGATATGGAGCCTAAAATCATCATGATTAAGGTTTATGATAACACAAAAAGACAATCAGATGGTATGATCACTTTTCCTATGGAAGTTGGACCTATTTGTCATGATACCTGGTTCCATGTCTTGGACTTGGACCTTCCCTTCATTATTCTCCTCAGTCGCTCATGGATACACGCTATGTAGGCCATGGATTCCATGTTCCATCAAAGTGTTAAATTATACCATGAAAGAAAAAATCTTACCATTTTGGGGGGACCCCTAACCCTTCGCCCATTGCACAACATTATTGGGTTATTTCCCTACTTCCTATGAATTTCCTTCCACTGAATTAGCTACTCAATTTAAGTCAGGGGATCTTACTTCCCGCATTGCTCCAGATACCTTGTGCTCTCAATATGGATGGTGATTCTGCATTGGTCTCTCCCTTTGCTTTATGGGATATGAAATTTCTCAAAAATGGATGTGGAGAATATAACCTCCAACAAGATCTCTTAATTTCCAAACTCCCCCTATCATCCATAATGTGTGGTATGCCTTGTTACAAATAACAATGGTCCTAGGAACACTATAACATTAATACTTTTACTCCTGGTGGCCTTTTCGAAAATGAGAAAATTCTCGACACTTCTATATCCTGACCTTCAGATGATACAATGGCTCCATGCTATCAATAAACCAAATATGTTATCCTAAACAAAATTATGTATGCTATGGTATACAAAGGATATAAATGTGGAATAAATGAATAGTGTGTGTGGGAAGATCTTCCAATACCACACCGAAAAGTAGAAAGATATGGTATCAATATTTAATCGTATGGGTCCCATCCTTCAAAGATTGAAGCAACCTCTTCTAAGTGAGGAGATAGTTCATCTAATTATCACAGTGAAACATATTCTTAGTGTAGTCTCTACGAAGACCTTGCCTCTACAAACCTATTTCTTGACATGGATATCCTAACTATATCCCTCACCATTCCTGAATTAAATATTGTCTATCCTTCCTTTGTCAACTGGGACCAACAACAACATGTACCATTTGATTTATTTGAGAATGATGAAGCAATTGGTGGGTTTATGGGTCTTTGTGATGGCATTCCTATTGGTGACCATAAGAATGGATTCTCCATTAATATTAACACATCCACTTTCTTTGGGGAGGAGGATGAACTTCATGCCCAACAAAACTTACAAGAAAACAAGGGAAAGATATCGTCAAATAAGCCTTGTAAAATAAAAATTCCAAGTCCCATAGTGAAAAAATCTATAAGGAACTTGCGGAAAAACAAATTGAAACATCTACAGACATAAAAATTGACCACTCTAAGGGTGAAAATATCATTGAGATGCTCTTAGATGAAGATCTCAATCTCCCTCTTGATCCTATGTATATGGAAGATGAATCCAAATTTCTCATGGAGGATACTATAGATGTGAATATTGGAACAAAAGATCAAACTAGAATGGTTAAGCTAGGAGCTTCCCTCTCAACACAATAACAAAAGACCTTTATCATGCTTCTCAGAGAATTTTAAGAAATATTGTCTTAGTCTTATGCAGAAATTCTGGGCCTAGATCCCTCATTGGTAGTGTATAACCTAGTTTTGCACGAAGAAGCAAATCCAATCAAGTTAAATCTTAGAAATATGCATCCTGGTGTTTCCCTTTTGATTAAAGAAGAGATGGAAAAAATATTGGCTGTAGGATTTATTAGGCCTATTGATTATTCAAAATGGATTTCTAACATAGTGCTCATGTAAACGAAACCCATTGACATTATAATCTGTACGAAATTTAGGGACATCCATAAGGAATGTCCAAAAGATGATTTTTTTCTACCTAACATCAACATGATTGTTGATTCAAAAGATGGTTATGAAATGCTATCCCTCATGGATGGATATTTAGGCTACAATCATATCAAAAATGTAGAGAGGATCAATATAAAACTACCTTCACAAAACTTTTAGGGACATTTTGTTATCAAGTAATTCCCTTCAGCCTAAAAATGTAGGCACAACCTATTAAAGGGATATGAAGGTAATATTCCACAACATGCTTGATGATATAATGGAAGATTATGTTGATGATATCCTGGGAAAGTCCAGGAATAGAGAATAACATCTTAAAATTTTATGATGGATATTTCAGCGTCTAAGAGATTACAAAGTTAGATGAAATCCAAAGAAATGTGTCTTTGGGGTGTTATCCAAAAAATTGTTAGGTTTCATTATGTCAAGAAGTGGAATTGAGGTGGATCCTACAAAGGTTACTTTGATCATAGAAATTCCTCCTCCAAAGAACGTCAAACAGTTGCGTAGTTTACAAGGAAAAATCCAGGCTATTTTCTATTTCATTTCCCAGCTAGCAAAAAAGTGTCATTCCTTTACACATCTTCTTAAAAAATATGTTGATTTCCATTAGGGTCTTGAACAACAAAAAGTATTTTCTTTAATCAAGGAGCATTTGGTAAAACTACTTGTTCTTATGCCGCCTAATGTAGGTGAGCCCCTACTATTGTATATTTTAGCCACCCAGTTTGCAATCAACATATTTTTGGCTCAGTATGATATAAATCATAAAGAAAAATCCATCTACTACCTCAGTCGCACTTTGATTTCTTATGATCTTAAATACCCACAAATTGAGAAAGCTTTCTTGGCCGTTGTTTTTGATTTCTAAAAACTTTACTACTATTTATTGAATAAAAATGATCAAGCTCATCTCTAAAATTGATCCACTCAAGTATTTATCATCTAAACCAGTACTTATTGGGAGGATGGTTGATTGGATCGTTTTGCTTAGTGAGTTTGATATTGAGTATGTTAATAAAAAAATAAGTAAAGGAGCAAGTACTTGTGGATCAACTAGCAGAAGCCCCTTTCCCATGAACAAAAAAATTGAATCCAGATCTACCAAATGTTTCCATGATGTCTATTGAAGAATCCATCACATGGTAAATTTACTTTGATGGATCATTTACCTTTCACGGTTTAGGGGTAGGATTCATGCTTATCACTCCCATGGGCGATCCTATTCCTCAAGCACTAAGACCGGGCTTCCCATGCACTAATCACCATAGCTAAATATGAAGCCCTTATTGTAGGACTAAAACTTACTATAAAATGGGATATCAGAGAGGTCAACGTTATAGGTGATTCTCAATTAATCATCAAATAAGTGAATGATGAATATAAGGTTAAATATGAGAAACCCCTCCCTTACAAGAAACTGGTGGATACATTAAAGGATTTATTTAAATAAATCACATTCTAGCAGATACCCAGAGGACATAATAACTTGACAAATACCATGGCCACATTTGGATCTATGTTACGTATCCCACCTGGAAACAATGACATGTCATTCTTTGTGGAACATTTAAGAACACCAACATACAACATGCTAGAATCTTGTTTGGTGTGTGAAGTTGTTGGTCCCTTATCCCCCTAGTATGTTGAAATCTATAATTACCTACATGATGTTACTTTCCCCTAAAATTTCCCATTCTGAGAAATGAAACCTAATCTAGTGCATAGCCCGCTATACCCTCCTTGGAGGTATGCTCTATCATAGAGGCTATGACAGGAATCTATTATGTTGTCTTAATTCAAAAGAATCTATCTTAGTGGTCAAAGAGGTGCATGATGACATCTATGGGGCCAACACAAGTGGAATGGTTCTTGCTAAAAAAATATTGAGAGTAGGTTATTATTGGCCTACCATGGAAACTGATTGTTTTCAGTATGTTAATAAATGTTTCCTGTTTCAAAAATATGGAAACCTAATACAAGCTCCGAAAAAATCATTACAACCCATTACAATAAAAAGGACTTTTTCAAAGTGGGGACTTGATTTCATTGGGAAACTTACGCCCACTTCCTTTGATGGCCAAAACCATATCATAA
Source organism: Taxus chinensis (assembly GCA_019776745.2). Lineage (NCBI taxonomy): Eukaryota > Viridiplantae > Streptophyta > Pinopsida > Cupressales > Taxaceae > Taxus > Taxus chinensis. The sequence goes on from CM034148.1 coordinate 679,903,966, forward strand.
CTACCATCGAGTATTTAAAAAAATGGGTAGAGGTTATTCCTCTTACATATGCCACTGGTGTGTAAATTTCCAAATTCATAATGAACCACATAATTTGTTGCTAAGGCATTCACACTGCTATTTTATCTGACAATGGTAAGTATTTCAAGAATAACATAGTGAATGTGCTATGCCAACACCTCCATATCAAACAAAAATGGTCAACTCCCTATTACCCTCAAGGTAATGGACAAGATGAATCCATGAACAAGACTCTTATTTGTATCATGGAGAAGATGGTTAACAAAATTGGCCATAATTGGCACCTACATATTCATCCCACCCTTTAGGATTATCAAACATTCATCTGCACCCCTATTGGTGCTACTCCATATTCACTTGTTTTCGACACAGAGGCTATATTTCCCCTTGAGATCAAGATCCCATATTTGTGCATATCTTTAAAAGATTATCTAGACAAAGATGAAGACTATAAAGTGGCTAGATTTCCAGAACTAGAGTTATTGGATGAGAAATGCCTTCATGCACTGGATCATTTAAAAGTGTATTATAATTGAGTATGCCAAAGCTACAAAAAAATAATCATACCTCACCAATTTTAGGTAGGATACCTTGTTTTAAAGGAGACTCAATTCAACACTACCAAATATCGAGAAAAGAAAGGAAAGGTTGAGTTTAAATCATTAGGACCATATGTTGTGGTTGCTAAATTTGGCTTAGGAGCATATACAATTTCCAATTCTGATAGTTATGAACTTAGGAAGCCTATGAATGCCATGCATCTAAAACGTTTCTATGCCTAAGCATGGGGGGTCCTTCAAAAATAAAAAAGGTATACATTAAAAAAAAGGAAACAAAAAACGTAAAGAGAAATAAATCTAAGTGTGAAAACCACGAAATTGTGGCACATTGGACAAGTCCTTCGGTGAAAACCAATTTCTGTTACTATCAGAGGGTCCATTGTTCACAAGCATCTCACACCTAGGGAGTATAATGAATTTATCCTAAGTTAAGTTTTTACTTACGTCTGAGGTTTCTTTTGAGCCTGTCCTTCATGGCCTTGATCTGGTTGATCTTATGCTTATATGAAAGGAATATTCCTTTGTACATTCCCATATAATGCTGGGGCAATCCTTTACATCTTCACTTCTTTATACATATGCTTGATGTTTTCACTTGTACATTCCCATCTAACACTTGGGGCATCTACGCTTATTTTTCATAGCTTCGGAAGACTTTTAGAAAATACCAAAAACATTCAAATACACTTTGAAAAAACCATAGACATTCAAAATAGGTTTTACTAGAAAACAAACTAAAAATAATATAACATTGTCCTATCACAAATACCAAAACAATGAAAAATGTTTCAAAAACTCTCGCACAAAAAAAAAGTAGTGTTTTCTTACTTAGTTGTTTTTTTGTACATAGTTTTGTTAACTTTTTGTGTGTTGACTTACATAATTTTTAGATTAGTTTGTTCTTTGCTTGATTATATTAATTCTTGTTGCATTGTTCAAGTTTGTTAAGAGTATATTTGATTAACTTTTGTTTGTGCCTACGTTTTTTGCTTGTACATTGTTTGTTATCATTTCATCATTCACACCATCATATATTATCACATCTAACATATTTACATATCATCAAATAAAATGCTAATCTAACATCATATAATATCATCAATGTGGTAATAGGGATTATTTTTGTTCCCCCCTCATCATAAACAATGATAAAAACATGGACTAAACATACTATCTCATAAAAAAAAGTGATAAATAATAAAAGTACATCATCATCATATAAAAGTAAAAAATTAATTTCCATATACATAATTGTGTCTAAATATACATCAGATACAAAATAAGCCACTATGGGCATGGACTCGAAAAATGTGCCTTCATCTTGAGGCATAATAAAAAATAATATGTATACATCATGTCAAAAACCATGTGCCTTCATCATGAGGCATATACCAAAATAAATACATGGACACATAAAAAAATTCAACCCTGAATCTCGCCGGTACTAGGACTTACCTAGCCTCTGACTAGGTGGTGGCAAATGATAGGTGGAGGCATCTGAAACTGATCTAGCAATCTCGATAGTTTTGTGACCTGGATCTCGAACGACTACCTGTAATCTGACTATATGGAGGTGCCCTATGTCCCTCTGGAATTGCAACATGATATAAGCCCTATAATGAGCTTCCTCAGCTGAAGTTGATATAAAGTCATATACTAAATCATGGGGATCCTACTGTTAAAGCTGCGTGATAAAGAGCATCACACTCTGCTATTACAGCTGGGATAACATCCACTTGTAGTCCGAGCTCCTCTCAGCTCCCTCTCTGCTATACTCTCTCTCAAAGACTATGGTCTCGTCTCTGCGACAGTGAATTCTCCCTCTCAGTGGTAACATGTTGTAAGGTTTCCTCGAATGTATCCTAATATGGCACCCTACTGTAAGGATATGTCTCAAAGCAGCTTGAACTGTAGTGACCCTGGCTCACCTATCTAGTCATAGGTTTTGTACTCTAATAACCTAGGAATGGTATGTCTAGTTGTGGTGGTCTTTGTGCGTGGCCACTATGTCCCCATCCCCCCACCTACTACAATCTATGGGCTACCTTGTCTAGGAGGTGATGGTGGACCTCAGTGCTATAAATCAACCATCTGAATATCTTGATAAGCAACCTTCTGTACTATAGTGTATCTCTACATGTGGATGCACTAGTGCCATCTATGGTTGCACCTGTACATGTTGCACATTTTGGAGCCTACCTATGGTGGCAGCATGCTATAGAGGATCCTGTTGTAGTGATGACTATTATGGAGGGGAATCTACCTATGGTACCTGCGGATGCTTGCTCTTGGTGGCTGTGCTAGTCCTTGTCCCTATCCTTGGCCTGTGCCATGTAATTCCACCTCAGCCTCTAGGATCCCTAAGTTGGCCCTATCTCATAGGGCCTAAAACTCTGAAGTCTAGCTTTTATTGCAACTATACCAATAGCTTCTATCCCGGCCTGTGGAATAGTGATACAACGTGGTACTAAGAAATATGTAGCATACCAAGGCTCATAATCTTATAATGGTCCTTGGATCCACCATCTATCTGTGTCCTATCCCATAACTTTGTGGAATGACATACCCTGATAATTGTCAAGTGCCCTCTGTGGTCTAATGCGAGGCCCAAAATCAAAAGTCTCTCGTGCTCTGCGTGCATACCACATCTTATCACTAGGAATACCCTAGATGAGACCAAACTACTAGTGAACCCTTTCAACATGGTACCACTCTAAAATGTGCCTGGGTCAATTAACAATCAAAAGTGCTCTACCTCAACAATACTAAGCTCAATTGCGTATCCTCAAGCCACTGGTATAGATGGTATGGTCTTCAGGTCACCATCCACAGTTGTAGGTCATCAAAATCACATATTATAAGCAATATGTGTCTCCTATGTGAGATCTGAACATCCTCTCCAAATGACTCCCATCCCCTGTAGGATGGCTCATCAGGTGCTCTAGCTGCAGCTCTCCAAGTGGGTGCCTGATAGCAATATGGTGCCATGACCAAATTTGTAAAAGTGTAGTAGGGCCCACGCTCCTCATACCTTTGTATGCGACCAAGTATAAATCCCAATACAAATGGGCTAGTATACTGACCCCAAGAAAATACCTCTCCATCCATAAGTTTGTACACCACTCATATCAAACCAAGTGGAAAGTGTGTCCCAGTCTTGTCAAGACAGTAAGTAGCCATTGACAAGAGCCATAAGGTACACTGGTAGACGTGTGCAATCCTCCATCATCAAAATAATTATACAAATGCACGGTCCATGCCTAGTTCAAGGTATATCCTCTAGCTGAAATAGATCCCATATGTGATCTAGAATCCTGCCATTGGTGCCTGTTGTATGTCACTAGGCTACCCTAGATAGGAACTCTGAGGATCTGATATACATCCTCTAGTGTAATAGTCATCTCACCAGTCAGAAGTCTGAATGTTTGGCTCTCACTATGTCATCTCTCTACTAAGGCAATCAAGGAGGCTATGATCCAACATGATGTGTGGCATAGCTCTGTAATATATGATAACCCTTCACCACCAAAATGATAATCAATCCTATGCCTACTCTCATTGAGAAAGTTCTGCTCATATCCTTGTAGGGCATCCATGCCACTCACACACATCTAAATTATGTAATCTTTCCTACAAGATTACCCAAGACACAAACAATTAACATCATTTCTTCTCATAACATCTTCCTAAGGTGTTCTAATTACTCCTACATTCTTCTAGTCATTCCTAAGTTCTTCTGAACATCTTCAAAAGTCTTCTAACAAAAGCTTCTAAAAGCTAGGTTTTGCACTAGTGCATCCCTTTTTACACCAGCATACCCCCATGATGTTAGTGCATGTATTTTAACATTAGCGCAAGTCCACACTAGCACATGTTTTGACACGCTCTTATTTTAACACTAGCAAAAGCCCATGCTAGCATGATCCCTTTTTCACACCCATGTAGTCATTTCAATAGCTATGCATGTGCCATACAACTAACCTAAACCTAGTTTAATGCTCAATACTCATTTTAACGCTAGCGCAAGGCCCTTCACGCTAGTGCATGCAAAGCTACACCAAAGGCCTGCACTAGTGTTAACCCGCCAACTTCCCTAAGCTAAACAAGACATTAAATGCACTCAAAAATCAAAATTTTTGTTTTGCTTACCAATGGACTGTCTGTTTGGACCCTCTTGTACTCTCGAACTCAATCCGTGCGTGTCTATATCTCAGAAATTGCACCATCTCTCTCGCAAGTTAGAGAAAAATCTCTCAAAAAAGTAGTAGAGGGTAATAGTAAATAATGGGTCACGATGGATTTTACCCCTCCCACCCTACTATTTATACCCTTTAGGCCCTAATTCTTCATTTTTATTTCCCTCTAGGGGCTAGATGACTAACGTGTTCTTCTATATTCTTCCCGCCACATGTTGGTGTTATGTCGTGATGATTATTTTGATTAAATGATCATTTTACTGATGTTTTCGCCTATGCTGGGGCATATTTTTGCTTCTCGATTGACCTTTTTCTTCTGATCCCAGGGCATACATTTTTCTTCTTGGTGATTCTTTGGCGATATACCACATACATCTATACATTCTTCTACATTCATATATCATACATATACATAAACATTCAAAAAAATCAACATAATATCATACATACAAAAATACATATTAAAAATCCAAAAAATGGTAAACACACACAAAAATTTAAAATTTTAAAAAGTAAAGGTCAAAAAATCCAAAAAATCCCATTCAAAAATTGGTAAAAAAACATTCACACATCTAAATCATTTACGGGACACAATGTCCTCGAACATCAAAATTTATCCTATACAAAACATCTTTCTTTGGTCCTCACTTATTCTCGCACATGACTGTGGATCATTTTGATCTACCTCCATTAACAAAGCTGGTTTGCCTACTATGTCTACCCTTCCTTGCACATCCAGTTGCTTGGGGTAGTTTCATAGAGCACGAATGCTTTTTCATAGGACCCTTGTGTCCTCCATTTATTCACCTTACATGTATCCTTGCTTGGGATGCCATTATTAAACCTTTGTCGTTAACTCAAACATTTGGGAACTGAAGCTTGATAACAAAAACATTGGTACAATTGTCTTGAACATTGTTTGTTTGAGTATGTTTGTTTGTGTATTTTTTTCTTTGTTGGTCTGCTTGTTTAATTTCTCGTATTGCATTACGTTTTGTATGTTGCATTGGGTCATTCTTCACATTAAATAAAGTTGACTCCCGAACCAATTGGTTCGTTGATTACATTGAGAAATGATGAAAATAGGTGGCTCTTGAGCCACTTGGGTTGAAAGCTATCTCTCTTTTCTTCATCTCCACATTTCTTCATCACCATTTTCTTCTATCACAATTTTTCTTCAAAACCACCTGGGGCAATAGGGATTATATTTATCCCCCCTTCCCCTTTTTTTTTTCTACCATGTTGAAACACATGTCTTTTCTTTCCCAATCACTCATCATTACACACTCGCCTCCTAGGCTTGTGTCGATTCTTCTTATTTCCTTCTTCTTTTCGATCGTTGATCGGCCTCTTTCATCACCCCATCGAAACTCGAGGGGGCATCCTTCATTCTACTAATTTTTCTTCCATTCCTTCAAAATTTACTTGTTCTGTAATTATCTACTATCTTTGAAGTGGCATCTTGTGTTATGCCACCCCAAAGAGGGGACAAATGTAGACACCTAAAATCTGCCTACACGTAGTTTTAATACTAAATTGCACTAATTACCCTCTTTCCCATCATTTTTGTTATAATTGGTGATTTCCCACTAATTAACTAACATTTCCCTCCATTTTGGTCAATTAACAACACTTCGTTAATTAACTAGCCTTTACCCCATTCCGAATGCCAATTAACGACACTTCGTTAGTTATAATCCTCCTCTAATCAATTAATTAACTATTATTAGTTAATTAAGCCTTTATAACCTTGTATTTAATCAATAAACCCTCTTATTGATTAAATCCCCCTTTCAAATCATCTCAAATCCTACCTATTTTCCTCTATAATCACTCTTCAATACAGCTTTCTAAGCTTATCTCTAGTCTATTAATTAATCCTAGTTGATTAATTAAATCATCTCCAACTCCCATGAGTTGCTAATTCTAATCAAATCCCCCTAATCATGCTTATCTCTTCTAATTATACTTTATCTTTTATCCCACATTCACTAGGTTTCTAGCTTCTCCTCAAATTGGAAAGCTATATAAAGGACCTACCCCCTTCCTTCACACCTTAACTTACACCATACTTTTATGTATAGGCATATGATAAGAGCATTCTCCACCATTGAAGAAACTTGTTAATCTTACCTCCATTCATCCACTCTTTGCATTAGAGTAGTAAAGGAAGATCCATATATGGCCTTGTAGCCATTTTGGAGAGATCCTTTCCTCTTGTGAGAGAAAGCCATCCTTTGATCCCTTTTGATCTCTTTGTGATCTTTAGGAGTAACTTACAATTTAGAAGGCATATCCAATTTAGTAAGAATTAGATTGATGTTTTCAAAGCTCCAACTAGATGTATTAGTTTAATATTTTTATCTTACATAGCCTTATCATGCTATTAATGGTAGATTATCTTAGTTCATTTGAAACTACTTGGTGTCAGTTTCCATTAAATTAGCTTAGCTTATTTAACATACATACACTAGGACTTAGTTTTACCAAAAACATCATATATTGAGAAAATATCTTCATTCTGACATGAAACTAGACCTGAATCACCATAACTACCTCCTCTATCTGAACCAAGTATCATTAATGCTCAAATATTCCTGAAACTCTACGGCCATCAAGACTTAGCCGTGTGTACTTGACTAGTTTTCACCTTCTTCCTTCCCAGGGACCATGAAACATCATGAAACAACTGAAATATAACCTGAAACTCCTCATACACATGATATGTAACATCAAAATTCTCTAGAATTTCTATAACAAGGATTCCCAACTCCATAATTTATGTCACCATATCATCCAACATGCTCTAGGACTAGGAATAAGCCTAGAATGACCTAACTCAGCCATGAAAACTTTTGAATTGACCATGATGGCCACTTGTAGACACTTAGACACATCTTACACATCATATGGACCATGCTTGACCTCATGGATACCTTATAACAACTATTGAGTACACATATCTTGACCGTGCCTACTAGACCATGCTTCAGAACATCATAGCAACTCACCAAATAAAGACACTATCAATCAACCTTCAGAATTGACCTTGGTTCATACCTCATGGAGACTCATATGACACCATGAAACCATTTTCCATCAATGAAATTTGACATAAATGAAAACCTAAGACACAATGTCCAATAATTTTTTCTATATGAGGAACCTTTGTGTCATTTTGGAAAGTTAGATTGGAGCTTAGAGTCATCTCCAAAGCTGGTGGAGATATAGTCTCTTAGGGAAATTGTTTTATAGTTTAACCATTGTTAGTTGCACACATATATAGGCATTGTATATTTCATTTTAGTTTAATGCATTGTGATTTTGTTGGTGAATCTCTTCCTCTTGTTTGAGTAATTTTTTTGGATGCTTACATTACAAAATTTTCCAAGGCCCTACTAAATTTTCTTGGGGTATATGGATGCTCACACCAAAGAACCCAGGAAAATTCAGAACACTATAAGCTATTGGGAGAACTATATCTCAGAAAAAATATCCATAGTTCGAAAAATGATATAAAATTTAGTAGAATAATTGACACATTTTTTAGGGATTGTCTTCTAGGGTGTGATTTTATAACACAAATGTTGTGTTAGTTGATTTAATTATAATATTTTTGTTGAACCTATTTGGTTTAGGGAATTTATCATTGATCTATTAATGATTACTCCCAAAAAAATAAATGTGTGTGGTGAAGGGGAATTCCTTTAGTTACATAATTCCATATTAGTGTTAGAAACATGATGCCTATTTATATTATTAATTAAACTACTTGTCATTCTCCGCCTAAAGATATAATATTGTATGGATCATGTAACTACATTTGAAAATATAATCACTTGATAAGGATTTGAAATGACTTGAATTGTCTTTGATTACCTTTGGCTTGGGAAAATTGACTCTTGAACCTATTTGGAGTTCTTCATATCTATGTGGGGGCTTCTCCTAATGTTTGTTTTGCTTTAGGAAGATTTAGAATGCATATGTTTGTAAATATATTTTCTAGTAAGTGTCAAGTGAATGACATCTAAATAAATGAGTGCATTTGACTTGCTTATATATGGTTTTGTAGGCATATTTTCATACTAATGCCAACCCATAGGGAAATCACTCACCTATAAAAGATATCGAATTAAGAAAATGACCATTTGGTGGATCGAGACAAAAATGTTAGTTTGGGATCAAACCATTTGGTAGTTTAGTCCAAGAGGGAAGTTTGATGTTGTAAAGTTTTGTGCACAAAAATTAGAATAATTGGACTATTTTGATTGATTTGATATTTTCTATAAGAAAATGAGAAGTGCAATGAGGTGATAAAGTCTTGTGATATGACTAAGGATATAACAATTAGGCTTGGAATAGGTGCGCAAGTCATGATTTATGAATTAAGCCAATAATGACATAATCAAATGATAAATTACCATATAAAGTTGTATACAATTAATTTTCCCTTGTGAATTGGTTCTAATTTACTTTTCAAATTTTTTTGACAATTAGATTTTCCATCTAACATTTTTTTCACAAAATAGTATCCAAAACATTGTATTAAATGGTTTTTTTAACAAATTAGTATCCAAAATATTGTATAACAAGAAAATAACTTAATTTAAGCATATTAATGTAAAGTAAATGACTTGAAAAGATAAATATATATCCTCAAGTACTATGCGATAACAAATTTGTTTTCGGTTTCTTTTGAAATGGAAACATTCAACAACTATTTTATACATCAAAGGATTTTCAAGTGATTTTATTGATGTAGTTTTTTATGTTTTCCACACTATGTGTGAAAAAGCTAAGTTTTTTTAGATATTCAAGGTTTGATGAGAAACACAAAGTGTATTTATGGTTATCCACTATGGCAAGGACAAAAAACAACTTAGTATTCAAACATGTGCATTCCACTGAGAGGGGTAAAAACCTGAATTTGAGGTTCAGTAAACCAAAACAATTAGGCAATGGTAACATTCTTGACTACAAAGAATTGGTAAATGGATCAATACAACACCACATGAATGCTTGATATCTATTCATAAGAGATCCATATTCGTTCACCATTCCATATTGATGTATATCAAAAAATAGCTTAGATTGGTGCTCTTTTAGAGTGTGCATGACCCCTCCCACCAAAACAACACTGTAAACCTCTTTTGAATTTACTCATACACTTGAAACCAACTATCTCCATTCCAATACCCATCATATATTTGTAAATGCTCTTTCCAAACACAATCAACACCTTCTCGGATGGTCAATTTCTTTCATTTGATTCCCATGCATACCTGCATATGTTTGCACCCTAATATTCCATTACTGTATTCTAATTTTCCATGTAAATCTTCCACATATGGAGGGCTTTCCATCAATATGGATAGGATGATGTGATGGAAAAATACATTTAAGTTATCAAAACCTCAGCTAGATGAGTTGTATGTAGTTCTTATCTTAATATTGTTGGTCAACCAGGTTGTCTCTAAAGGCACAAGTTTGATGGATGCCTTGGCTTATAAGCCATGTATATTAAGTACTTTACCATTAACATGCAATATATGATACATAATTTTGTAAATTTTCAAGGTATCCAACAAATATTTTCTATTATTAGACATGAAAATGAGGGTGTGTGCATAGAGATGGAGCTCTAAAAAGGAGTCTTAAGTGGATGTTTTTTTTGAAAAATGAGAAACCTGAACTTGTAGGTATTATTTGAGATGGCTACACTCAAAATTTGAAGATGATATAAAAATATGAATTGTAGAATTTTAAGTGTAGTTTCTAAACAACTAAGTTTTTTTGAAAATGGTTAAGTATAAGTGGGTCGAATGGATAAAATTTAAAGAGGTGATCTTGTTTTTTCAAAAACCATAGTAAATAGTTGGTTGTGCTCCCCTTCATTTTTTCACCATTGTTTATTAATTTTTAAAACCATTTGGTGGAAAGTTAGATAATATCATCTTGTTTGGAATACATATTTTTATATATTTTTAGTAAGTATTATTTTTAAAATAATTTTCCTTGTAAAAAGACCCTGAAAATTGATAAATAATGGATAATTAACCATGCACCATCCTTAACTGCCTCAAAAATAGTGAAAATTTAGTTTTTTTTAATGCGTATAGAATTACTCCTAGTTTGGGAATGTATGATTTTATTCAATTTGGATGAATGAAAAAATAGTTATACCAAAAAAGATAGATGTGTCTAATTGTAGCAAATAGAGACAAAAAAAATAGTTTAGATGGAAGCCTTATAGTGGTAAAAATTGGAAATCATATCTTCATAAAGAGAAGATTTTTCTTATCAGTGTAGTTATGTTTTTATGAAATCATTAGATGAAATTATTATTGTTTATCATCATGGAAGTATGTTTTTACACTTACAATAAAAAACATGGATTCAATTATTTTGGTGCAAGTAGAAGCCTTAAGTTTGGTATTCCAACCCTAGAATGTGTACATGTTTATAACATGCATGCATTTTGCAAGGTTTGATATGTTAGGAAATTAATGCTTAATGAAAATTTACCGTGTGGTAAATTATGTTGATAAAGAATAAATAGTAAATGGGTGGTTATTTGGTATATAGTTTTAACCATAATAAACCTATTATTATAATATATTTGTGAGAGTTATTGTTGGAAATAGATAATTTATCCAACATGCTTTAATTGCTATTTTCGGGAAAAGTAAAAAGCAAGTTGCTTTTCATGCATAGAATTTTTTTAAATATATGTTCCTAATTTTAGGAAAAGCTAATAAAAAAATAAGTTAAAAGATTTGTATTGCACAAAAGCATGTGCTATTTATAGTTGATGTTATATTTTTAAGAGTTGAGTGTTTTATTGTAAGAAAAAAGCCATCTACACATTAGAGGCAATTGTAAGTGTTTTTACATACACACAAATTGTATCGAGCTAAAGCTTTGACATAGAAGAAAATATATATGCACATAAGTGCTGATTTGAGATTGGAATAATTAGTTTTATTTGTAATTCTTAATTTTATTTCTGTTGTTTGTTATTTTATGTGCCTAATTTCTACAAATTGGTATTAGAGTGTGGATTTTTTCAGCAGGTTTCTAATTGATAGCAAACTATGGCTTCTATATCTGGTCTATAGACACCACGGTTTACAAAAAATAATTATGAGTATTGGTCATTAACCATGAAGACACTATTTAAATCCCAGGATGTGTGGAAAATCATAGAGAATGGGTACATAGAGCCCGTAGATGCAACAACATATAACACACTCTCACAGGTAGAGAAAGACTATTTGAAAGAATTAAGAAAGAAAGATGGAAAATATCTTTTCTTTATTTATCAAGCCATGCATGAAAGTATTCCTACCTAGAGTGGAAACAACAATTAAAACACAAATTACATGGGAAACTCTCCAAGTTGTGTATCAAGGTAAAGAGAAAGTAAAAACCAAAAAGCTACAATTACTTCGAAGATCTTTAAAAATATGTCAATGAAAGATTTAGAGTCCATAGAATAATTATTTACGTTTGTAGTTGGTTTAGTCAATCAAATTAAATCTCATGGTGAAACTATAGAAGACAGAAGGATTATTGAAAAGTTGCTTAGAAGTTTGCCTACAAAATTTGATCCTTTGGTAGTTGCTAGTGAAGAAACTAAGGATCTAAGTTAGTTTTCAATTGATGAGTTACATGCATCACAAATCAATCATGAACAAAGGTTGAATAGACCACATACAATTGTAGATCAACATTTTTCACTACAGGTATCAGGAAATCGTGGAAGAGGAAAAGAAAGCTTCAACCCTAGAGGAAGAGGAAGAAGTTCATCTAGAGGATGCAACAGTGGTCCATCAAACTCAAGTGGAAGAGGAATTAGTCAAGAGCACAATCATAATTATTTTTCAGGTTAGAGATAGGATAAGTCACATGTGTAGTGCCACTATTGCAAGAGATATGGGCAGTATGTTTATGATTGTAGGAAAAATTAGTATGATCAGAAGAAGTAGAATCACAATCAGGTTGGGAGATCTACTCCAAGCTCCATATTTATTGCATTCATAAATATTGCTGAAACATCACTTATTGAGTGTAATATATCACAAGAGAGTCCTAGTGATGTATGGTATTTGGATTCTAGTTGCAGTAATCACATGTCACGTAACTTAGATTTATTTTCTAATTTGGATGAGTTAGTAAAGACATAATTTACACTTGGGAATAATAATACAGTAATTTTAAAAGGAAAAGGAACAATCAACATTATAACTAAAAAGGGGGAGAAAAATATTATGGAGGATGTTTATTATTTTGCAAGTTTGAATCATAATGTTATACACATTGGTTAGTTGGTACAAAAAGGATACAAAGTTTTCATTAAAGACAACAAACGTGTGATCATGGATAAAGCTAAAAGTACTTAGATTATTTCTAAAGTGAAGATAAAAAGCAACAAAATGTCTCCTTTGAAGATTAGACAAGCCATGTCCAAAGCTCATACTACAGATCAGTCTAGAGCTAAATAAATTGAATCATATTTTCAGCTAGTTGAAAAAGATGAGTTGTGGCTATGACATCTCATGTTAGGTCATTTAAATTTTGAAGGTTTGAATTTGTTACAAAGAAAAGATATGGTAAAAGGGTTGCCTTTGATTTAGAAACTAGAGAGAGTTTGTGAGTGTTGTATTTTGGGGAAACAACACATAGAATCCTTCCCAGTTTCTAAAACTGAAAGAACAAGTGCACCACTTGAAATTTTTCACTCAGATTTATGTGGACCGATGCAAACAAATTCTATTGGAGGTTGCTCATATTTTATAACATTCATTGATGAAAATATAAGGAAAACATGGGTGTAATTTTTGAGAAACAAATCCGATGCTTTTGATATATTTCAGAAGTTCAATGCCTTAGTGGAAAATCAAAGTGGGTACTACTTCAAAGTTATGAGGACAGACAGAGGAGGTGAGTATGTTTCCATTGATTTTCTAAATTTTTACAACTTTCATGGTATACTCAAGCAATTTACTACCAGGTATACACCACAACAGAATGGTGTAGCAGAGAGAAAGAAGAGAACCATCATGGAGATAGCGAGAAGTATGATGAAGGCATAACATTTTTCAAATGAGTATTGGGAAGAAGCAGTAGCAAATGTTATTTACATTTTAAACAGGTTTCAAACAAAAATTGTTTGAAATATGGTTCCTTAACAAGCTTGGAATAACACGAAACATAGTGTTTCTCATTTTAGAATTTTTGGTTGTGGCATACACACATGTGCCTGATGAGCCAGGGAAGAATTTAGAAAACAAAGGAGAAAAGTACATATTTATTAGCTATTCAGAGAATACAAAACTTACAAAATGTTTAATCCAGTTACCAAAAAAATTCATAATCAACAGAGATGTACAGTTTGTTGAAAATGAGGCATGAGATGGAAGTATTGAGAAATAGTCAGTGTAGCAGTAACTATTCCTCATGATGATATGGTAGAAAAAACTGTATAGTAGTAAGGAATTGCATCTTCTTCCAATCTTGGACATGCACCAAAAGTTGTAGCACAAACTACACCTCCATCTATATCTAGGAGGTCTCCAAGACTTCAGTCATCTTCAACTATGTAAAAGACACCACAAAGAACACTAGAAGCAACTCCTTTAGTATGAAACAATCCATCATCTGATAGCCCTTGGCAACAAATAAAAAGGAGTCTCAGTAAGATTTATGATGTTGATACTACTAACTTTTTTTAGTTTTTGCATTATTTTCTCAAGTTGCAGATCCAATATCCTTTGAAAAAGCTATAAACAATAAAGTTTGGGCTCAAGCCATGGATGATGAGATAGATGCCATATAGAAGAATAAGACATGGGAACTGGTAGATCTTCTAGAAGGAAAGGACATGATAGGAGTGAAGTGGGTCTACAAAACCAAATATATTGTTGATGGTAAAGTACATAAACATAAAGCAAGACTGGTTAGAAGAGGTTTTTCACAAAAATATGGAGTATATTACAATGATACGTTTATACCTGTAGCACGTTTGGACATGGTAAGAATGGTTTTAGCAATTGCAGCTAAAAAAAGGCCTATTTATCAGATGGATGTAAAATCAACATTCTTGAATGGTTTTCTTGAAGATGAAGTTTATGTGAATCAGCCAAAAGGTTATGAGATTGAAGGTCATGAAGGAAAGGTATACAAGTTGAGAAAAACACTCTATGGTCTCAAACAAGCACCTAGAGCATGGTACAATAGGATTGATTCCTATTTGATACATAATGGTTTCATTAGGAGCAACATTGAGCTTACCTTATGCATCAAGATCAATGAACAAGGTAAAATTTTGATTGTTTGTTTATATGTGGATGATTTAATCATTATTGGAAATCTATATACAGATTCATTCAAATGAGCCATGATGAAATAATTTGAGATGGTAGATCTAGGACTCATGCACTATTTTTTGGGCATTGAAGTTCAAAAATTAGAAGCTGGAGTTTTTATTTCACAAGTAGGGTATGCTAATGACGTTTTGAAGAGATTTAACATGTTGAATTAGAAGCCAATACCAAAACCTGTTGCAGTAGGCTTGAAGTCAAACAAAAATGATATCGGATCATTTGTAGATCCAACATTCTTCAAAAGGCTAGTTGGAAGTCTCATGTATTTAATGGCCACAAGGCCTAATATTATGTACAATGTGAGCCTCATCTCAAGGTTCATGGAATCTCCAAAAGATTCACATTGGTAAGATGGAAAAAAGATTTTGAGGTGTGTATGTGGAACTAAGAATCATGGAATTTTGTATCCAACATAGGATGAATTCAAACTCATAGGTTATATAGATAGTGACAATGCCGAAAGTATATATGACAAAAAAATTACATCCGGTTATAATTTTTACTTTGGAATATGAGTATTTTTGTGGGCCTTAAAGAAGCATCCCATAGTAACATTATCTTCAGCAGAAGTAGAGTATGTAACAGTAACATGGGTAGTATGTCAGGCTATTTGGATGAGAAGAGTGTTGAAAGATTTGAAACAAAATCAAGAGGATGCTACACAAATTTTTTGTGACAATAATTCAACAATATCATTGGCCAAAAATCATGTTTATCGCAAGAAAAAAAAACACATAGACATGAGGTATCACTTCATCAGGGAGTTGGTTAACAAGGAAAATTATCTTGAATTTTGTAGATATGAAGATTAGTTTGCTAATATTTTTATGAAAGCTATGGGAAATGAAGTTTTTGAGTATTTGAGAAGTTGTATGGGAATTTATGATCAGAAATATGTTAGATATGAAAGTGCACACTCATCTCCAGAATAATAAAAGTTTGAGGGTCGAAATTAAGGGGGAGTGTTGGAAATAGATAATTTCTTCCACATGCTTTGATTGCTATTTTTGGGAAAAGTAAAAAGAAAGTTACTCTAATCCAAAATCCACCCCGCAAGGTAATTTTGATAACATGCATAATTTATTTAGGCTTGGGAAGACAGAAATGGTAAAAAACAAAAAAATTAGGTTTTAGAGGTCCCATTGGATCTTTTCTAACCCCCCATTCAAGAAAAAATCTTAAGGAGTTAGACAAAATTGAAAAAATCTAAAAAATTGGCTTCAGCTAGTGTATTGCAGGAAAATTGGATATTTTCATCCCAGGCCGCATAGGTTTAGTCAGGACCCAAAAAATCAATTTTCCCAAAATAGCCGAAAATAGTTCAAATCAGTTAAGTCAGGTCGAAATGCCCCGGGCAGTCTACGAGACATCAGGACAGTCGGGATCTGCATGGCTGAAATCACCGTAGGCAGAAGGAATCAGTTAAATAAGATTTTTCTGTTCCAATCCACACAAATTCACGAGGGATGTTCGGGACCCAAAAATCTGAAAAAGCCATAGTTAAAGGGAAATCGGAAAAATCAGAAGTTTTTGTCCCACGCGGTCCGTGAGACAGTTGGGACACGCGGGCTCCGAAAAGCTGACTTGTCCGATTTGCAAAGTTGGTCGAGTGAGATGCAGATGAAGCAGAGGTCAATGACCCTCACAAACTGGTCAACGTCAGTACATCTAGGACACCAAGAACTAAAATAGCTGAAATAGCTGCATGCAAAGGAAAACAATGCAAATCAGTTCTTGAACTTCAAACGACCATAACTTTTGATCCCGAGCTTCGACTTTCATAAAATTTGACTCTCTGAAACAAGCACGATGTCCTCTACGCTACAGAAACTAGATTTATTAATTTTGATTAGGGTAGATATATGAAAATAAAGGAAACATATCCAGCTCTAATAAATTAAAAGCACAGTCCCGTCAAAAGACATAAATGCCTAACAGACCTAAAATAGTTACCCACACTTAAAAGGCCATAACTTTTGTATTTCTCAATGAAAACACACAAAATTGGTATCGTTGGAATCATGGTTCCGATCCCGATGCAAAGAAATCAAGAAATCTAGAATTTAGTGAGGAATCAATGGTTATTTTGTAGAAAACATGTCCAGTTCAAAACAATGATTTTAGTGGTGGTTGTGACGTATTCAATGAAGCATAGGTTGACATATTTCACTGCTGCAAGTTATGGGACAGTATGGGGGGCCTTTTGAAAGTAACATAACATCATTTCACTTCATTTACTACCTCTCACAAGTAGTTGAAGGACATATTTCGGGATTTTCATTTTCCCTCTCTCTCTCTTCTCATATTTCTATAAATTAGAGTGTTGAGCTCATTGTAAAGGGAGATAGTTTTGAGTAATAAAACTATGTCAAAATTATTTTGTGAAGCCAATGTGCTGTAAACCCTTGTAGTGGACTATTTGCATGGTGATCTAGACCCTTATCTTATAATAGATTGAATTGTGCATATCCATGAAGCAATAGATGCAAGTTTGTGGATGTATCTCCCCTGCGGTGTTTATTTGCATTCTTCTTTCCCTTTCAAACTCATTGCAAATATATTGTGTCTATTTTATACTGTTGCAGGGATTCATTATCATTGAGTGTGTATGAAATATTGTTGTGAATGTAGTTGCTAGATTGTGGAGAGCTGTTATCACCCCTTCTAGTATGCACTTTGCTTCTGTTTTTCACACATTGGATACTATTCTCACACTCTCCTTTTCTAGTGTATCACCGCTTTAGTGTGGGCTTTGTTTTCATGCACTCTCTCTCCTTGGTCCCTTAGAAAGTTAGATTATGATTAGATAGTTTTACATGTAATTAGATTACATTGTGGCAGGTAGTTTAGGAGCAAGAACCAACTTTCTTTGGAGGTCTATCTCAAATAGCAAGTCCTACAACTTGGAGATAGTACCCATGTTATCCAATCACACTGTGAGCTCAAGCACACACACTTGTGCAAACCAAAGGGTGATGTGATTCAGAGATAACAATTACTTTTCATGCATAGATTATTTTTAAATAGATGTTCCTAATTTTAGGAAAAGCTAATAAAAAAAAGTCAAAAACTTTGTATTGCACAAAAGCATGTGCTACTTTTAGTTGATGTTCTATTTTTAAGAGTTGAGGGTTTTATTGTTAGAAAAAATCCATCTACATATTAGAGAAAATTGTAAGTGTTTTTACATACACATAAATTGTATTGAGTTGAAGCTGTGACAAGAAGAAAATAAATATGCACAAAAGTGCTGATTTGAGATTGGAGTGATCTGTTTTATTTGCAATTCTTAATTTTATTTCTGTTGTTTGCTGTTTCATGTGCCTAATTTCTACAGTTAGTTTTTATATACGTGAATGGTAATGGTTAAAACCACTCACCTAAAATAGGATTGCGGACAGTTGATTTGAATAGAAGTTTATGAGAGTATTTTGTGTGATTTTTGTGCAAAATCTGAACCAAATTTTCATTTGGTATTAGACCAAGTTACTCTTAATTGTGAAATGGTGTAGTCAATGTAAAGGGGTAGTCTATCATCTTGCCTTGTTGGATGGGATAATATTGTTGTGAATAATTCATATGACATCACCGTGTATAGCAATCACCAATCATACAATTCAGGCAATTTGATCTAGAGTCTGGACGACACAGTCCTCTACATTGGAAGAACACCTGACCACAGTCTATATTGCAGATTCCATGCATGCGCTCTACTGTTTTTTAGTTACCGTGCTATTTCTAGAATTCTGATCAGAATTCATCTATTGATTAGTGAGTGTCATTCAACTTCATATATTCTCCTATCAATCGGTCTAACATTCACATTCCATATTGTCGTGATTAAAATTCAAACGTTTGAGTCAATTTAGAGATTGATTTGGCCGCATAATAATGGAGTTGTTGTCTTAAATTAGACATAATAATGATGTACCTGTATTGATGTCTGTATCTCAAGTAGCAGTCTTTGTGGGAATTGTGGAGGAGCTCTATTTGTAGCTGGAGTTTGGTTTTCATCAAAATTATCCCTTCTGTAAAGTAATCGGCCAAAGACAACATCTGTAAAAAAACTGAAGCGGGTTTGTTTTTTATTAAATTGTAATTTACGGTTAAAAATACCTAAAAACGGTCTACAGACCATCAAATTCCAGGCCTGATTTGGCCGCATAATAATGGAGTTGTTGTCTTAAATTAGACATGTAGCAGTCTTTGTGGGAATTGCGGAGGAGCTCTATTTGTAGCTGGAGTTTGGTTTTCATCAAAATTATCTCTTCTGTAAAGTAATCGGCCAAAGACAACATCTGTAAAAAAACTGAAGCACTATTCTCTCATATTCAAGTCTACCCGTCCATCGCCAGAATCACCATCTTGTATTTATATTTCTTTGAACTTCTGATAACTTGTCTTCTCATTATCTATCATTGTCACCTCCAGTCGCCAGAATCGCCATATCACTGTATTTTGAAGCTCTTTGGATCCATCTAAATCGAATTAGGTCTGTAAGTCAAATATTGTCGAGTACTATTATCATATACAAGGGAAAGTGGTCAAATATAAGGTAAGGCGTTCAAAAGCAGTAACGGAGGCCGTAAGTCCCTGAATCCTGATCACCCTAAATATCATGTACGTTAGTAGTCAATGTTAGTTTTAACTTTTTAACTTTTGCTTCCTAAAAATAGTTGTTAAATAGTTTTTTAATGGATGAAAGATGTTTGAAATCACAATTAACATACTACTTTTCCTTGTAATATCAGCACATCGGATTTGTATTTTTATACTCTTAATTCTTAAAACCCCCAACAAGACAAGCGTACACAATTATTATATATTTTTACATGATATGCATGTAATCTATCCAGTGAAGGGTGTCATCTCTGACATGTGTCAGGTGATGATTGATGGTTGTGACTGATTTTTATGTTGAAATACAGATGATGGAGCTGTCAGTGTAACATTGCAACTTTTGCATTTAGAAATACAATTCAAAATTGAGTTGCCTTTACTTTCAAATATCATCACTGTTTTTTTTTCCATCTACCATTTTGCGTTTCTGTGTTAACTCTCTCTAGGAATGTGTTTAGATCCAAAATGTTTGAAGCTTATAATTTTTGGATTTATATATTGCCTACTGAATTTTTTCTTTACAAATTCCATGGTTAAAACTGACAAGAAATCAATGTTTTTGATCCTACAGTAAAAGTTGCTTCAACCTAGAACAAGTACATCACATCTTTGCACTTTGATAGTTTTATGAGTAAGAATCCCTCCTTTTAAATCAAAGTGTAACTTGTACTCAACAACATAAGAAATCATATGTAGTCTAGATCTAACTTTTTTGATCCAAAAAATAAAATCTACTTATCATTCACTAAAGATAAAGAACGACATCAGTATTACATTCATAGATACAAAATGACATCAGTCTTACTCACAAAGATTTCAAGAGTCGAAAGGAGCCTTCACCTATATATATCCTTGGCTTCTTATGTCCAAAATTGGTCAAAGATGTCTCATGGGGCTTGCGTCCACCTCAAAAAAAAAAACAATTACCACCTTTTGGCTTTTCACCCCTACAATTCTTCTCCATATATTTATGTTTCCAAATCATTGCTTTTCCTACCTTTAGGGAATACAATTTTCTCTCTTATGCTTCAACAATAACATTTTTCTCCATATTCGATAACTTAAAACAAATTGAAAGTACTTATTCTAATATAAAAAGAATACACAACTCAAAACATTAAACAAGAACAACCAACAATACCCCAACAAAAAAGTGAAGATATAGAAAGGAATGCAATACAACCTTATTTTGATTGTAGTATATAATTGAATTATTTTATATTTTACAAGTGTCATACAATATAACAACCTTTACAATCTTTATGCTTCGTGTATGGTATAACACAATATCTACTTCTTCTCATCATTAATTTTTTAAACTTACAACCAAAGCATAGTCAACCTTCTTATGGTATTGACCCATGTCTTGAGTCACAAACAATGCAAAGTATAATACCATCTACATTTGTGTTCTTTTCATCAAATATACATTACAAATCGATTTATATTAATGAATTTGTTTTACAAAAAAACATGGAATAACGTTTTTGGATCCTTTGTTGAAATTCACTTTTCACTATAGTTTGGTAATGGACCGAAGATGTTTGAAATAACAATTAACATACTAATTTTCCTTGTAATATCAACACATCAATTTTTTCAATCTTAATTCTTAAAAACCCTAACAAGACAAGCGTACAAAATATTATATATTTTAACGTGATATGTGTGTATTCTATTGGGTGAAGGGTGTCATCTCTGACATGTGTTGGGTGGCGATTGATGGTTGTGGCTTATTTTTAAGTTTGACAGGTTTCAAGTGATGATTGATGGTTGTGGCTGATTTTTATGTTGAAATACAGATGATGGAGCTGTCAATGTAGCACTGCAAATTTTGCATTTAGAAATAAAATTCAAAATTGAGTTGCCTTTACTATCAAATATCATCATTGTTCTTTTTTTAGCCAACATTTTGTGTTTTTGTGTTAGCTCTATCTAAGAATATGTTTAGATCCAAAATGTTTGAAGCTCATAATTTTTGGATTTATATATTGCCTACTGAATTTTTTCTTTACAAATTCCACAGTTAAAAGTGACAAGAAATCAATTTTTTGATCCTAGAGTAAAAACTGCTTCTACCTAGAGCAAGTACATCACATCTTTTCAATTTGATAGTTTTATGAGTAAGAATCCCTCCTCGCAAATCAAAGAGTAATTTGTACTCAACAAAATAAGAAATCATATGCAATCTAGATCTAATTTTTTTGATCCAAAAAATAAAATCTACTTATCATTCACTCAGATAAAGAATGACATTAATATTACATTCAAAGATACAAAATGACATCAGTATTACTCACAATCATTTCAAGAGTTGAAAGGAACCTTTACCTATATATATCATTGGCTTCTTCCATCCAAATTTGGTCAAAGATGTCTCATGGGGCTTGCACCCACCTCAATAAAAGAAGAACGACCACCTTTCCGATTTGTACCCCTACAATGCTTCTCCACATATTTATGTTTCCAACTCATTGCTTTCTCCTACCTTTAGGGAATAGAATTTTCTTTCTCTTATGCTTTAACAATAACAATTTTCTCCATATTTGATAACTTAAAACAAATTGAAAATAATTCTTCTAATATAAAAAGAAAACACAACTCAAAACATTAAACAAGAACAACCAACAAGACCCCCCAAAAAGAGTGAAAATATAGAAAGGAGTGCAATACAACCTTATTTTGAAATGGAGGGAAGATCTACATCTATCCACTACATCTGGGTATTTTGTTAATTCCTATATCTCTCATCAATCTTCTCATCATTTGAACATCACCCCACACTGTGTACTTCTAACTTGATGATTTATAGAGGAAAATGACAAAGTGCTCTATTTCTATATATGCTTGATAGGTGGATGGGAGCCTCAAATGAATTTTAGTAACATTTGAGTTTCACTTTGTTCGTACTTTCTATTTTTGCTACACCCACACTTTCTCATCATCTAACCTCTTCATCTTCACCCCTTCATCTCGCAATGTTTATAGTACGTGTTTAGGTTTTAGTAGTTGGTTTATTGTATACAAGCTATTTTAACTTTATAGAATAAGTGAAAGTGATTTTATGTATCGTTAAAAGAAAGGATATCTATATATATATAAATATAAGATACATGAATTGTTTATTCCTTTTAGTTTTGTTAGAGTATATGTTTTTAATACAATGTCTATTGTCTTTGTCCCCCATTTGTCAAATGTTGTTATTGTAAGTCAATATACTATAAAAATAGTCAATATCAATATTTTTTTCACTTCAAAAGAATCGATGTGTTATTGAGACATTTGTAAAAATTTTGTTTATTACTGTCTGTCAAAATAGTCAAATAAGTGTCATTGTTAATTTGATCCATTCGTCAATGTAAAATTAAAACTCGTTATCAAGTGTCAAAAACATATTTGTGCTGTCTTGTTTACAGTTGTCAAAGTTGCAGTTGTCCAGTCAATAAAGTTAATGTCATATAAAAGTTGTAAAAATAAAAAAAACTACCTTATAGACACATTTTCGGTGTAACTCGATGATTAGCGAGTCTCAATTTTATGGTGGGATATAATGACAATGATTGTATTTCTAATGATTTTTAATGATTGCAGAGAAATAAAATGTGCATCTAGAGAAATTCATGTTGAAAAAATATGGTGTGAATTTGAGCTCCATGTCCCAATCCACTGAGTAAACAACATGTCAACTGTAGGATGGAGAAACAAGATATTGGAGGTCAATCAAAAACCTCTCGTCAATCACAAATAATGGGGCCGCATAACAACATTGGTGGAATTTTTTTTTAGTTGTGGATGTTATGGTGTGCTTTATTTTTAGAGCCCCTACAGATATTTTTGTTTAGTTTGTAGCGTGTTCTCGTGCTTATATTGGTAATAAGTGAGTAGATTATCTTATGTAATTCCCATATGTGTTAATATAGTGGAAATATAAAATCACAAGGAGAAAATAACATCATGATAGTTAGGTTGTTGGATGTCATATTAAACCATCTAGGTAGGTTACTTGTTGTCCTATAAAATCATGTTTGGGTTATCGGTTGTCTTGTAAAACAATTTGTATGTTTTGGTTATTGGTTGTCCGATAGAACAATTTGTATGTTTGGTTGTTGGTTAACCATTTGTAAAACCATCTTATTATGGTTATTGGTAAGCCACTAGTAAAACATACTTGGAGGTTGTTGGATGTCCTGAAAAACCATCTAGGTCATGAGCACACCCAAGAGGTATGTTGTAAAATAAGTGTAACATGTTTCCCCATGTTCGTACTAAGGTGGGAATGTTAAGAAATTAGTGCTAAATGGAAATTTACCATGTGGTAAATTACATTCGTAAAGAGTAAATAGTAAATGCGTGGTTATTTGGTATCTAGGTTTAATCATATCAAACCTATTATTGTAATATATTTATGAGAGTTGTTAGTTGTTGTATAGGTGAATAGTAGTGGTTAAAACCACTCACGTAAAATATGATTATGGAGAGTTTGTTGGTAAAGTAGTTTCATATATAATAGGGAAACTAAAAGTCTATGTATTTGTAATCACATTTCTAAAGCTTATAATGGCACTCGTGTTTGGATCATAGAAAACCCAAAATTTTAGGCTAACCCTTGATGACCTCTTAATGTGGGACTTGATTACGTGAGATCATCTTATGGAGAAGGCCATCTTCCTCCTCCTAAATAAACCAACACTAAAAAATACCTCTAATGTAAGCCTATTCTAACACATCCAAGTCACCGGGGTTGTGAGAGAAGGGGAGAGAGGAAATCATGTACAAACTAATATAAAAAAGAGGTGATAATGCTAGAAAAGAAGGGGTGATCACTCTTCATGAGGGGAAGAACAAAAAGAAACATATGAGAGGGAAGACACTTACCATAGAATAACCTTGTATAAACCCTTCCATTCCACAAATTAACAACACACATAAATCAATAATTTGTGGGTATAATCCATACACAACATAAAATGTATGAAAGGAGAGGCAAAAAGATAATAATGTAAAGAGAAGGGAAAAAATACACCATAACCTTCATTAAACTATCACTAGGAGATGCACAAACCAATAAAAACATTCAAAAGGTGTTGAACATACTATAAATGATCAAATATGAAGTCTAAAACTCATGGAAAGTTGGCCACCATTTTTACATGGTGACGTTATAACAAAAAAGAAATCCTTTTTCAAAAGAATTAGTTCCATTCTTATAGAGATAAGGAGAAGAGACACCATTAATTTTTATAAACTGGGAGTGGGGTTCCTAAAATTGTTTCTACTTCATTCCACTAGATCTTGTAGGCTGAGGATGGGTGCCATTTATCACTAAATTTAGGTTGGTGACATGGTTATATGTTGATTCAAACAAAATAAATGCGACTTTGAGGTGCCTCAAAAAATTCTAAGTTGAGATCACAATCCATACCTTGCAAGACTTACAAGAGTGAAAATGTATCTTTTCCTTTATTCCACCATATCACTCTGCAAGTTTTCCAACTTGACACATTTTTTGTCCTTTGAACTTGAAATGTCCTACGAAATTAAAAACCTATGAGACACTAACATTTTCACATCATCCAAAAAATTCTTTACCCACATTATCACGGACATCAACCCTTGCACTTGATCCCTATCACACCATATTATTTGTTGTACTCACCTAGAAAGGTGTGAAGGATTTTATTTCCTTCACTCATCATTCATCTCAGAGAATCAGAAACCTATAGGGCATTACATTAGAAAAACCCACAAAACACTGGGATAGTGTTTCATAGTTTTCTGACTTTGCTGATTTTCAACTTGTTTTATTTCCTTGCAAATTTAGTGGTGCTCCCATCATGTGTTGCTTCTCTTCTCTTGTGCCTCTCAAAAATTTCCATTACTTACCCATGACATGGAAATCCATCCTTTCCTTGCACGTCTTTCCATTCTGTGGACATGTTTCTTTGTTACACGAAAATCATTGAAATCTTTGAAACACTATTTTTTCACCCTTGTCTCAGAATAATTCCAGCGAACATTTCTGTAGAGCTATGTTTTATTTCAAATCCACAAGGAAGTGTCTTTGACATCTGTGAAAGGCATGCATTATAACTTATTGGTTCTATGGATTTTAAATAATTCATAGAACACCATAATCCAACACTTTGCACCTTCTTAGCAAAGGATGCCTCAGTCCAAAATTTGATTAAGTTGTTCAAAATTGCATGGGCGTGTAATTTTGGACAATAGTTTAGTGACCTCTAGAGGACATGTGCCTACTATATGATGAACACTAATATCAAACATTTGATTTTGTCCCTGAATCTGCATGAAATTGACACTGAACTGAAGCCAATCCTTTGGAGCTCTGAATAAAACTTGGAAACAACTCCTAAATCTCTTGATTTTCCATGAAAACTATTCTGATTGGACTATGAAAAGCCACAAAAAGAAAAAAAAAAAGATATAAAGTATGGAAATTATACATGTACAAAGTGAAAAAATGAAGAGTGTGCACAATGCACTTGTTTTGTGATAAACAAACCTGATCTAATCCTACTCTAATCAAAGGAAAAATAATTTGAACAAAACATGATATTGGTTGGGATAAATAACTTCCTTTCCTTAAAAACTTCGACCATGTAATCAGTTTGGAAACTAAAAACATGGTGTGAGTGGAAACATGCCTTTCACTTCTTATTGGTCAAAGTATCATCCAAAGAGAGAATGAATACCTCCTCAAGTTACTATACATTTGGTTTTTGGAGGTGTTGGAGATAATATTTGATATCTTGATGATATTCCTCATGCTATGAAGTGAGAACAACTGGTGGTAACTCAAGATTTGAATCTAAACCAACCAAATATCTAATTAGGAAAATGTTCCTTTGAATTATTTGGCATATTTGCATGGTTTACCCATCTCCTTCATGTTTATCTCCAAGAATGGAGCTGATAGAGACATGTTACTTCTCATTATAGATGCGTGCACACTGATTTGGACTTGGTCTTACTTAATTTTGCACGAACATCTCTGTTTCGACCTTGGCGAGTGGGTTTTCTTCATCTTCATCATTTTCCCCAAACTGGTTTTCATCTAATAATGTAGTAATTTCAAGGCACATGGATAAATATAGATCATTAAATTCAATTCTTTCACCTTTATCACTTAGAAAACCTTCTTCCTAAAACCCGTATATGTCACAAGTGTTGAGAAAAACTTTCCCCTTAACTTGCGGTCCAAACTGATTCTCCTTCAAATACACCTTCTCTATTTTCACGTTGATTGCCTCCCTTTATGGATTCTCATCCTTCTCATCCCCTAATCAAATTCACACCAATCTCCAATAGATACATAATTGTCATCCTTGGGAAGAATTGGCTAGAGATGAGACATTGCCAAGGGGATGCTTCTTGATTATATTGATAGGAAGAGATGAATTGGGCTCAAGACTTCTGATTTACTCATTTGGGGAAGCTAAATGATCTTTCAAAGCATGTTCTGATCCCCGTGGTTCCTCTTCTCCATGAAAGTAGAAAACATCATGATTTACCAACCTTGTATGATAACTTGGCTCAGTGTGCGTTGGGTAGAGAATTAGGGAAGCATTTAAAAAACCACGAATTCTCAAAACTTTATGGAAAGGTTTTAGAGGGTAGGGTAATGCCTTAGGTAGAGAAGGGGGAACTTTGTGGATCATAGGGGATATTTTGGGAATGATAAAATTGTAGAGTACTAAAATAAGGACTAGGAAACATAAGGTTGTCCTATTTTTGGAATGGGACAATGGATTTTTCTTTACTTGCACAAGGGGAATGGAGAATTTGAGGGGGTGAAGGAAGAATGGAAGAAATGGGGATGGATTTCCTTTGTCTAACCTAAATAAGAATTTTCTCATCTTGTAATGCAATTGAAAAATTTAGAGGAAGAGTACTGCTGCCTAAAGTTTGGATCAATACAACTAAACCCACACCAAAGGACCTTAAATACTATAAGAATGCCATACCTTATGGGGGTCTGAATTCTTATGGAATTCTAAGCCATGTCCTTGAGAATCTGATGTTGAAATCTGAGATGTACTTCATTGAATATTGTTGTATTGTTATGAGGTGTTCCATGAGAGAAATTACATCTACATTCTCCTTAAACTAGTTATTTAGTTGTTATCCCAACTAGTCTGATGTGGAAATGGATTTAGGATCTAAACTATTGTACCAATCTCTTTCCTTATCTCTAAATGTTGAATCAAGAAGTTTGAGGAAAATTTTATCCTCTCTGATATTGTGGATGACACGATGGTTGACTATATCTTGAATGTGATCAATAGGGTCTTGATCTCCATTTCCATAGAAAAGAGGAAAAATTTTAAGGCTATTTTAGGGAAATCATCCCACTACTACAAAGGAAGGGGATAGAACTGAAATGAGAGAATGGATGAGCTTTTTGGAGAGCCATGAGAAAAATGGAAACATGAAAATGAGTGGAAAGATGAAGGGAATGGTCTAAAGACTCTAAAAGTGGGTTTCTTGATTCAGTGGAGTTGTTAGATGTGTTGAGAAATACCTCCAAAGGATGATTACTATCAACAACACATCAATGTTGATGACATGAAGTTGTAAATACCTTCATACTTTGTCCCACTGAGCGTACTAAAAAATGTTGGAGGTTAGAATTGCACCTAGGTTTGGTTCATTGAAAACATAGAATTCTAGGCCAACATGGGATGACCTCTCAATGTGGAACTTGATTGCATGAGATAATCCTCCAGAAAAGTTAGGATTCCTCCTAACTAAACCAACACTAAAAATACCTCTAAGATAATCCTATTCTAACCCATCCAAGTCACTAGAGTTGAGAGAGAAGGTGAGAGAGTAAAACATAAAAAAACTAGGCTAAAACAGAGGTGATACTACCAAAAAAAAGGGGTGATAACTCTTTACGAGGGGAAGAATAGAAAAAAATATATATAGGAGAGGGTAGACATGTTCCATAGAAAAACCCTATATCGACCCTATAGGTGCTCAATCCAGTTCCTTGAATCAAACACATATATTTTTATAGACTTTTCATAAATATAACTATTATGTGTGTTTTATATTTCTCCTCATGATTCAAAGCTCATTCTGAGTAAGGGACAAGTATTAAATTTGTTATAAATTTTTTTCCTTAGCCAATAAAAAGAGAAGATTCAAAAAAAATGTTGGGGGATTGGTTTAATGGTTTGGTTGATTAAAGTAAAAGCTTTAGACAAACGAGTGATTGGGACTATGTCTACATATTTTATAAGGAACCTACAAATCAACACAAAAGTGATCCAAACTACTACATGAATATGAAGCTATGAAGGCCCAAAAGAATGCAATGCAACCACGAAGTATAAAGATGTAAATATTGCTTGGATAACTCAGTAAAAATGGACTTAGCCATTTTAAAGAAGGATTGGGATGTTCTAATAGCCATTCAATTTCCCCTTTCCAAAAGCATCGGATATTGGCATTTGAAAACCCATGGGAGACTAGGTTTAAAAGCATTGGTGGGTTACTTTTAAAATGCCAAAAGATGTTCATTTGGCCATCAAATGTTTACATCAACAAAAAATTCAATTGCTTGTGATGCAAAGGGCTACATGGCGAGATTTCAGATCTCTTCATAGCCTTTACATTTCGTGAACTTCAAGTTCCCAAAATTAGACATAAAAAATAATTCATTGGGTCCAAGATAGAGTTGAAAGGTTAATGTGACACATGGTGTAAAGCTGGGTGGGACAAGCGGTGTGGGTGAAAGGTATAAAATAGACATGTGTTGGAATTCTAAAACTCTTTAAGCCATATGGGTTTTGTGTTCTTCAATTTCGTGGAATGAACAAAGTTTCATAAGGTTTGGGGTCTGAACCACGAAACTGCAAAGATACATGGAAATTTTCATTTGTCTATGTTTCACACCTTGACAAAGTCTAAATTGTGAGAAGCGTGAAGATTTCTCATTGGTATAAAGTTTTGTACTTTGAAAAGGTCCAAGTGAATTGTGAAGCAAGTGTGGAGCTTTCCCATTGGCTCACATTTTGCAAGGATCATCCAAGGTTACCAAACATTCTGACACTGTGAAAAGCGTCGATATTCTTCATTAGCTCATGTTTCACGGGGATCAACCAAGGTTATCAAAAGTCTAGAATTGTGAAGGAATGTGGATATTTTTCATTGGCTCACATTTCAAGGTGCATAAGTACAAATAAAAGAAGAGTTTGGCACCGTGGAGGAGTGTGGAGCTTTCTCATTGGCTAGTGTTTTGCAGTAGCTAGTACAAGTAAGAAAATAGTCTGAGAAGGAAAATATGTGTGGTATTTTCTTATTGGATTGAAAATAAAATAAAAGGAAAATTAATTCACACATGGAAAAAATTCAAGGCCAATCAAGAGCTATCACGTGTCGCTCTCTCGATCATCCCGACAACCAAAACTACAAATGGCCATAAATATCGATCCAGAGATCCAAATCATGCAAAATCAATCTTGTTGGAAAGATCTCATTGAGATATTCAAGTGGGTATCATCTAATTCAATAATTCATGGAATTTTTCAAGAGAAAATGAGAAAATAAATATAAATAAGCACATCTAGAAGTACCAACTAACTGTTTTTGCATATGTGGCAGTAAAACCATTGAACATTCTGGGAAAGCTAAAGGAAGCAGACAAAGTTAAAGATCAACTCCAAAACCAACTAGAGACCAAAACATATGTAGAAAAGGCATGAATTTGATCCCAAAATGTCTAACTAAAAATCAGATATTTTTATTTAGACAAAATACTTTCCCGCTTTGATCAAAGATCTTTCTATTAGAATGAGGTTGAAAATTTACTTGTTGTTTTAGGGGGGAGAATTGAATTGTAAGAAGAAATAAAATTTGTATAAATATGTGGGATTTTCCTCATATATAATAGATCCAATTCTTCTGTTCTCCAAAAAGGGGGGGTTAGTTTTTCTATATCTGAAAAAATTCGAAGAGATTCAATTGTTCATATTGCATGTTTCCTTTATGGAATGCATACTGATTTTAGTTTCCTAAATTTATGTGTCAAGGTGGTTGCAATGTATAGTAATTGAAAATATTTAAGAGCATTATCTTGATGTTCCCTTGTTAAGAAATTCTAAAGATCTGAATGAAATATGTCTGCTTTTGAGTTTAAATTATGTCTTTTGGGTTTGTAATTGGAATTGTTGATTAATGAGTTATATTTTCTTATGCTACA
Source organism: Taxus chinensis (assembly GCA_019776745.2). Lineage (NCBI taxonomy): Eukaryota > Viridiplantae > Streptophyta > Pinopsida > Cupressales > Taxaceae > Taxus > Taxus chinensis. Next base: position 679,934,975 of record CM034148.1, read on the forward strand.
GTCTTGTGTTTATTCTTTCTATTTATCGTACACTAGATATTTCCTTAATGGTTGTGATTTGGTAATTAGTTTGATATTGTGTTGTGAACACTTCCTTTCAATATTGGACTTAATTTTAAAATCCTTTCCATATCCATTTTGTTCTGATAGATTTTTGTTAGCCTTTGAGTGTATCTTGGGCATACTAGAGTAGAAGCAGTAAATACTTTATTAGAATGCTTGCACAAGATCTTGTGTTGAGTATTTTAGAGATTGTGTCAAAGCTTTGCATCTATTGAGTATCAATGAATGTAAATATTCCTTTGTAGAAACTATGTCACTACTGGATCAAGTTTTCTGTACTTTCCAAATTGCAGGTTTCTTTAAGTGTTAAATGCTATGTTGCAAAGAGCGTGTCATCCTATAATTCCCCCTCCATTTAAAAACATACATAAGTTGACCCTCCCCTCATATTTCCATTCATTTATTTTTCTTACACTCAATCTCTAAATATCATCAAGAGTTCCATTTTAGCCGTAATTATACCATCTAGAGAATGCAAGAGCAGTAAATTCTACTATTTATAGTAACACTTGTCTGGGAAGGTAAGCATACACAACATATTTTGTGACAACTGTGAGAGTGAGTGTTGTGTCCATGGCCATGTTTATCCTAGATTGATCCATCATTTGAAAGAAATTGAGGGAACAAAGATCCTATCTCCCCCCTTTGCAATTTAGGTTACACCTCGTGTCCTCTCACCTGGTTCAAGGCAGGACCAAAATTAGTAGGAAAATGCCATCTCCTTTGTATGTTCCCCTCAATCATCCTAAGGATTGATCCTAAGGAATGTGTTAGACCCCTCCTTAGCTACAAAATGACATACCACCCGGTCTACCACCATTCCAAGAAATTACCCCCTTAGAGATAGAATTGCATTGTCAATCCACCAAGGGGTACAAATTTGAGGACCAACATGATTCTGTGTCCGTTGCTGTGGACATAAAATTTATCTCATTGTATCAAACTTTTAGTTAGATTTTCTCAGGCTATATTTATTGACCAAGTTTCTTATTATAAATTGATAGTATTTTGGCTTTTAGAATACATACCTTTATAGATATTTGCTAAAATTAAAGGAAATATAATCAGTTTGCCAAGTATTGTTGAAGATATTCTCATTATAAGCTAGGATTTCCATAAAACCTGACTCCATGTTGGGAAATAGCATGGGAAATTTCATAAATATCTATAAAGCTTTGCCTCCTAGTTTGTGAAGCTATCCTTTCAAGATCTTTTTGAGTTAATCTATACATATAAGGTGCAAGGCCTTAGTGCCGACTCCGTCTTTCAAAGAAAATCTAGGGTAGACCAGTGCAAATATTTTACACCTTGTTGATTAACTCTCTCCTTTTGTAAATTTGGAAGGAAGAAGGTCCATTTTTCAAGTCATGATCCTACTAGAAGATTACTCCCAGAGTTAGAGAATACACAATCAAGAAGGAAGAAGATTTGGAAACTAGTGGGTGGTCAAAAGTCAAAAGAAAAGATTGTTCAAAATACTAAATTTGATCACCTTTGGTGGAAGATTACTCTAGCACATCTGACAGCTCTGATCTAGGTAGTCCTCAAGAATATTTACATGCTTTGTTTCCAAGAAGGTTCAACATCTGCAAATAACAAAGTATTCTTCATCTCCCTCCTTTGTTGACTCATAAAAATCAAGTATATTGTGAAACTGAGTCCCGAAGAGATTTCCATCTTGAAGATCATACTCCTCTACCTCAGAGACCTCCAATTCCCCACCTTTTCAACCCTCCTTTTGAAAATCCTCCACCAAATAACATGGCTTCCCACCTCCTAGAGAACCTTTCAAAGTTAACACATATAGACCTATTGATTTTAATGACATGGAAGGTTATCCAAATGAAGTACCACATGAAATTAGGATGATAGGTTTCCCAAGTTTCAAGGAAATAACGCCATAAGTGGAGATCAACATCTTATATTTTTTCAAAATGTTATGGATGACTAAAAGTAGAGCATGAAGATGTTTATGTAAATTTATTCATACATACATTAGAAGAAGATGCCAGGAATGGTACAATTTGATGCCTACAAATTCAATAGATTCTTGGATAGAAATGAAAAATGCATTCAGACTCCAATATGGTGATAAGACTGACCCTAGGTTTCTCTTATAAGAGTTTGAAAATATCAAAAATAATCCTAATGAGTATGTGCAAGACTTTAATACTAGGTTCAATAAAACTTTGACTAGATTTCCTATTAATCTAAGGCCTAGTGATGATTCTTGCTTGATTAAGTACTCAAATGATTTTGATAAGAAGGAAAATTATTATCTAAGGGATAAAAATCCTAGAACTCTAAGGCATGATTTCTGTATGACTATCTAAATTGAGAACAATATCAAAGCAGCAGGGAAACCTCCAAAGAGGGAAGGTGTCAAGCTGATTAATCCAGAGAAGCCACAAGTCAGTAAGGAAGTGGACTTAGAGGAAGTGGTTAAAAATTTGGCTGGAGAAGTCAAAGAGATCTCATACAAGCTTGCTAGAAAAGAGAAAGGATTAGTTCCAAATCCTCAAGCTCAACACCAGGCCCAAGGAAAAAATAGATTTGGGAATCATCCAAAGGAGATCACCAAGTTGATGATAAAGGAAAAGGACCAGTGGGTTCAACAAACAAGCAACAAGATTTTAGGGAGAATAAAGCAATCCCAAATCCATTGACAATAAGAGTATCACTGGTGGAAGAAGATCACATCATTGAATGGTGTGATAAATGTTTATTTCCACACTCCCCTTGTGAGAAAATTTGTTGGAGATGATGATGTAATTGATGAAGTTGGTTTTGATGACATATGCATGATGGATTGTCCAAAAGATTCAATGCCAGGATCCACTTCAACTGATCTATTATATGCTATAATTATGGAGGAATTTTGGGCTTACAAAAAAGGTATTCTCCCTCCCTTCTATTGTTAATGTTGATATAGATATGGCTCAATCATTTGAGCTTCCAAATCATGAATTTGAGTACTTAAGAGCTTTAATGATAAAAAATTATGATGGTGGAATCCCTTCTAAAGAGGATAGGAAACTATTAATGAATGTTATGGTTTCTCAAGAAAATGAGTATAACCTTAGGAACAGATAAGTCAAAGGACCTGTCCCTGCTTCTAAACCAAAAATTCCTATCTTGACCAACATCCCCAAAGATGCCCCCAAAATAAGTATGCCTAATAAAGGTCCCATCAATACTTTCAAGACCAAATACTTCTGCATCCGCCCAAGCAATAAGGGATAACATCCCATCAGAAAATACAGTCACCCTAGCCTCTAATACAACCCTACCAAAGTATGCTATATGTGATATGGCTCAAATTCTAAGTCAGATAAAGATTACTATCCCTATTGTGGAATTACTTAAGAATTCCTAAACATAGAAAAAGAGCATTTGAATACTTGGGGATGAAGGATGATATGGTTGTCAAAGAAAAGGGTACAAATAATGTGGTGACTCCACCTATGCCATAGCTGAAGTTGAGGTAAGTAAAGAACCAAAGAACATGGAAGAACCCCCAGAATTATATTTAGGCACATCCTTGGTAGAATCCAATTGGATGTGGATCCTTTCTTTACTACTTTGATTGTCAATGGGTGACTTCTTCACAATTGTATGTTTGATTCAGGAGCTGTCATGTAATATCATGCCTTTAGAGGTCATGAATGAATTAGACATCAAGATAACAACTGATTTTGGAAGGTGTTATGTTATGGATTCAAGAGAGGTACCTGTTGTTGGATATGTTAGAGGTCTAGTAGTACAACTTGCTGCCTATCCTGAAAAATATTTAACCATGAATACAATTATATTTGACTACCCTGCTAAATGGGGTATGTTGCTATCAAGAAAGTGGGATCCAGTGTAGGAGGAAGTTTTTAGATGGATATGTCCTATGCCTCTATACCATTAGAAGGGAAGTTATTCAAATTTCTATGGAGAAAATAAAATGCTCCATCTTATTGAGGATCCCATGAATTCCTCTTATGAGGTATTGTTTGTTGATACAAATTTGGGATAACTTCATAGGAAAGTGCATATTTTGAAGATCATTGCATGGATGCTAATGCACACCTTGAAGATACCAATGTCCCTTAGACCATGAATTTTGATGGAGCATGCTCCAATGTTGGAAATGGAGCTGGAGTGGTTCTAACTTCTCCAAATCAGGTTTCTTTTAACTTCTCTTTCAAATTGAAGTTTGAATGTACTAACAACATTGTTGAATATGAGGCATTGATCCTTGGCTTAAAATTTTCATGAAAGCATGGAATTAAGATAACTATTGTTAAAGGAGATTCAAAATTAATTGTAAAGCAAGTCAGGAACTTATATGAAACTAAAAACTAGAGGTTGAGACAATATAAACATGCAGTTTGGGACCTCATAGAATTATTTGATTCCTTCAATATCCTTTATCATGAAAGGGATCAGAATGTAACAGCTGACAAGTTAGATGTCATAACATCTCAATATGAAAATGAGACAATATCTCCTTACTGCCATTATGAAGTAGAAGTTCTAGTCAGACCATCAATTCCTGAAAACATTCAACATTGGAAGTTTTTGAGGATGATGCTCAGATCCAAAGGTTTTTAACTTGCAAAGATGAGTTCACTAATCATCTCATTGATCTTGAAACCCATGGTAGAAATGAGTGAAGGAAGGGAGACCCTTTTTGGAAAAGATATAATTCAACTAAAGACAAATATTATTCCTAGAGGACTGGTCAATTTAGAATCAAATTTTGATAGTGCAGACTGAGTTATGAAAAACCCATATATGCATCAAAGGATGTTGAAGAATGTAACTTGGGAACTTCTCAAAGCCCAAGAAAGGTTTGGTTGGGGAGTAACATGAGAAAAGAAGAAAAGTAGGACTTATACCAAGTTGCTAAAGAAATACCAGGATTTCCTTGACATGGTCTTATTCAAACTGAAAGCTTATAGAGAAGACTTGTTTCAGCATGAGATACCATTAGTGCCTCACTCCAAGCCCTTCAGACAGAAGAAAAGGCCAATCAATCCCCTTCTTACAACCAAAATGCAAGAGGAATTGACTAAACTATGAGATGGTGGGATAATTCAACCCACTAGATACTCTTCATGGGTTTCCAACTTAGTGCCAGTCAGAAGAAAATAATGGGGACATAAGGCTTTGTGTGGATTTTAGAAATCTAAATAAAGCATCTCTTAAGGATAATTACCCATTTCCTAATATGGATAATATGTTACAAAAGGTAACAGGATCAGAGCTTCTATCTACATTAGATGGTTTCTTAGGTTATAACCAAGTGGTGGTGAAACAATCAGAACAACTCAAGACTGCTTTCACTACCATGGGGAACATATGTCTATGTTAGGATGCCTTTTGGATTGATGAATGTTGGAGATAATTTTTAAAGGGCCATGGATGTGGCTTTCTTTGGTCTTATCAATGATTTCATAGAATTTTATCAAGATGATATAATTGTCTTCTATAAACAAGGGTGACCATTTGGGGCACCTTGAAAAGATGTTGATCAGGTGTAAAGAGTATGGGATTTCATTGAACCCAAAGAAGTGCCACTTTGGAGTGTAGAAGGAAAAATTATTGGGACATATAGTGTCTCAGGAAGGAGTGATGATAGATCCTGAAAGGGTGGAGGTAATTGATAAAGTCCCTATCCCTATGTCTAAAAAGGGTATCCAATTCATTTTTTGGACAAACAAATTTTTTAAGAAGATTTATCTCTAACTTTCCTGAGATTAATATTCCCATCACAAGTATGCCGAATAAGGATCAAACCATCAAGTGGGAAGAAGGTATTGTTCAAGAATTAAAGGAATAAAGGAGGCACTCAAGACTTACCCCCATCTTAACCAGTCTTGATTATAAGAAAGCATTTTAGATGTTTTCTTTTGCCTCTGAAGAATATAATAGCTTCTGTGTTATTCAAAAAAATGAAGAGGGGCATGAAAATCCATTTCCTTCTTTATAAATCCTTGCAGGGAGCTGAGATGAAATATTCCATCATGGAGAAACAATATTTTTCCTTGGTGAAAGCCACTAAAATTTTCAAACCCTACATTCTAAGATCCAAAGTTATAGCTTATGTACCCATACTATGGTGAAATACATTTATTAGAAATGGAGATGTCAAGTAAAAGATGCTACTGGGTCAAAAAATTGCAAGAATATGACATGGAGATTCAAACCAAAAATTGGTTCGAGGATTGGGCTTAACAAGGTTGATGGCAGAGAGAAATTCATAGGTGATGGAGATACACAATGTTGAAGAAGATGGGCCACACCCTCATGAAAAGGTGAGCAATTCAGTTTGGTATAAGGATATAGTATATTACTTGATGAACTTGAATTGTCCTATGCACTTAGACAAGAATCAAAGGAGGACACTCAAGATGGTTTCCCAAAAGTATATTTTGACTGATCATGGATGGCTTGGAAGAATTTAAGGGAGTTTTTCTAAGATGTATCACTGAGGAAGAGGCACCTAAAATAATTACAGAATTTCATGGGGGAGTGTGTGGAGGCCATTTTGCTGGAAGAGTTACTACTCACAAAATTCTAAGGGAAGGATATTGGTGGCCTTTCATTATTCAAAGATGTTGCCTTGTTGGTTTGAAGATGTGAGAGTTGTCAATGTTTTTATGGAAGACTGAAAGCTTCTGGGACCCTACCCTTACAACTTGTGTCAATAGAAGCCCCATTCAAACAATGGGGATTGGAATTTATTAGTGAAATATTAGACTCTTCAAGTGTTGGTCATAAGTGGATATTGGTAGCCACTGAATACTTTACCAAATGGGTTGAATCCATTCCCACTAGGAAGGCAACTCATCAAGTAGTCATGGATTTTATCCTCAATAACATAATCTGTAGATTTGGGGTGCCTTACCAAGATAGTTGCTAATAATGCCATGAGATTCAGAGCTAAACCATTGGAAACAATGTGCCATGAGTATGGTATAAATTTGGATTATGCATCAAATTATAATCCTCAAGGAAATGGCCAAATAGAATCAAGTAATAAAAACCTGCTAAAGATCCTCAGAAGAACACTAGATACCAATAAAAAGAAATGGGGTGAGAAACTCAAGTTTACATTGTGGGAAGAAAGATTTACTACCAAGAGGTCTACTAACAAGAGCCCATTTGAGTTATTCTATGGAGTTCAAGCCCTTTTTCCCCTGCACTTACAAATTTCCTCATATTCAGTTCATGCAAAAATTTGAAGATGGAGAAGAAACAAGTCCATATGAAACAAGGATCAATCAAATCATGGAATTGGATGAAGAAAGAAGAAAGTCCCACCAAAGACATGTCAAGTTCAGAGAAAATCTCAAGAAATATATTTGACAAGAAGGTAACTCCAAGAGTTTTCAATGTTGGAGACTTAGTCCTGTTATGGGACAACAAACATGAAGAGAAGGGAAAACATGGAAAGTTTGATTCCCTATGGATGGGACCCTATTCTATTGATATCAGGATTGGAGAACATACTTTATTTTTGAAAGGATTGGAAGTACATTTTTTGGAGTTTCCTATCAATGGAAGGCATCTCAAACACTTTTTGGATTGAGCCAAAGGATCAGGTATGATCATTGTATAGTGTAATAATGTGTTGTTTTTTATTTTTTGTCATTGTTTGTGTTGTTGTTTCCCTTTTTGTGCTCTGGTCTATAGTGACCAAGTTTCAAGACATGGAAGTATCTTGGTATGAATGTAATGTATCTTTTAGAAAAGCCTTCAGTGTTTTATCTCCCATGACTCCTTACCCAATGGATTAGGCATTTGGTCTAGTATTTTGTTCTTGTGGCACCCACAGGGGGTGCCCATCCCTGAGCAAGAGCCATTGTTGGTGCTCAATCTAGTTCCTTGGATCAAGCATGTATTTTTCATATAATTTCCATAAATCTAACTAGTTATGTGTGCTTCATATTTTTCCCCATTGCTTCAAAGTTCATTCTGAGTAAGGGAGAAGTATAAATTTGTAATAAATTTTGTGCCTTGGTGAAATAAATGAAAGGATTCAATAGAAATGTCAGAGGACTAGTTTAATGGATTGGTTAATAAAAGTATAAAAGCTTCAGACTTGCAAGATGGGTGATCCAGGAACTATGTCTACATATTTTGAAAAGATCAGAACATAAAAATCAACACCAAAATGATCCAAACAGCTCCATGAATATGAAGCTACGAAGGCCCAAAAGAATGCAACCTGACCATGAAGTATAAAGCTGTAAAGACTGGTTGAGATAATTCAGTAAAATTGGACTTATCCATTTTAAAGAAGGCTTGGGACATTTAAACAGCCATCAATTTCCCCTTTCCAAAATCATTGGCCATTGGCATTTGAAAACCAGCATGGGAGACTAAGTTTAAAAGCATTGGTGGGTTACTTTTAAAAGGCCGACAAATGTTCATTTGGCCATCAAATGTTTGCATCACCAAGCACTTCAAATGTCTTATGATGAAAAGGGCTACATGGTGGATTCTGGGTCTCTTCATAGCCTTTGCATTTTGCGGACTTCAAGTTCTTGAAATAATCCAAAAAATAATTCTTTCGAGTCTGAGACAAAGTTAAAAGGTCAATGGGGACATGTGATGGAAAGATGATGGGACAAGTGGCATGGATCAAAGGTATTAAATAGAAATGTAATTAGGCATTTCGAAAACTTTGAATCCATTTTGGTAACAAGTGGAATTCAAGTTCATGGAATGAACCAAGTTTCACAAGGCTTTAGGATTCTGAATACTGAAAACCACAAAGATATGTGGAGTTTTTCATTTGTCTATGCTTTGCACCTTGTTAAAATTTAGAAATGAATTGTAAGAAGTGTGGAGATTTCTCATTGGTTCACAAGATTCATCAGTTTTCAAGGTCCTATGCTTCAAATGAAATTCAATTGTGAAGCAAGTGTGGAGATTTCCATTGGCTCACATTTCAAAGCAATCAACCAAGGTTATCAAAAATTCTAAATTACGAAAAGTGTGGAGCTTTCTCATTGGCTCACATTTTATTCGCAGTTGTCAGGAGAGCTACAAATCAAATAAAAGATTGAACTTGAAAGGAATTGTGGATATTTCCTCATTGGCTCATGTTTCAAGGTGGATAAGTAAAAATAAAATAAAATTTCTGACACTGTGAAGGAGCATGGAGCTTTCTCATTGGCTCACATTTTGCAACGGGTAGTCAAAGTACTAGAGAATAGTCTGAGAAGGAAAATATGTGTGGAATTTTCTTATTGGATCACATAGAAAAGAAAAGGAAAATTAATGCACACGTGGAAAAAATGAAGCCAATCAAGAAGTCTATCATGTGTCACCCTCCTATTCATCTCAATAGCCAAAAATTCAAATGGCCATAACTTTCGATCCAGAGCTCCAAATCAAGAAAAATTGGTCTTGTTGGAAAGGTCTCCTCAAGATCTTCAAGTTGGCATCATCTAATTCAAGAATTGATGGCTATTTGGCGGGAGAAAATGAGAAAATAAAAATACACAGGAACACTTGGAAGTATCAACTAACTATTTTTGTATGTATAAAACCATTGGTAGTGAAGGCATGGAATTGAATAAAAAATAGCTAACAGAAAAAGTAAAGGCATGACTATGATCCCAAAAATAGTTAAATAAAAAATAAGTATATTTAGTTAGACAAAGTACTTTCCCACTTTGATCAAAGATATTTCTGTTAGAAGCGAAGGGGAAAATTCACTTGCTATTTGGGGGGGAAAAATCAAATTGTAAGAAATTTATCAAGATTATAGATAAATTTGGGGGCTTGTCCTCATATCTAAGGAGCCAGTTTCTTCTGTTCTCCAAAAGTGGATGGGGGTTAGTTTTTTCTACTTCTGAAAAAGGTCGAAGAGATACAATTGTGAAATACTGCATGTTTCCTTTGTGAAATGCATATACGATATCAGTTTCCATAAGTTTATTGTGTCAAGGTGGTTGCAATGTAAAACCATTGAAAAGTTTTTTTAGAGATCATTCTCTTGATGTTCCCTTGTTAAGAAATTCTAAATATTTGAATGAAATATATCCACTTTTGAGTTTAAATTATGTCTTCATGGGTTTTGTATGTAGAATTGTCAATTGATGAGTTATATTTTCTTGCTACAGTCTTGTGTTTATTATTTCTCTTTTTCATACACTAGATATGTCCTTAATGGTTGTGCTTTGGTCATTAGTTTGATATTGTACTGTGAGCATTCACTTCTGTAATATTGGACTTAATTCTAAAATCCTTACTATAACCATTTTGTGCTGATAGATTTTTATTTGCCTTTGAGTGTATCTTGGGTGTACGAGATGTAGAAGCAATAAATACTTTATTAGAATGCTTGCATGAGCCTCTTGTGTTCTAGCATTTTAGAGATTATGTTGAAGCTTTGCATCTATTGAGTATCAATGAATGCAAATATTTCTTTGTAGAAACTGTCACTACTTAATCCAGTTTTCTATGCTTTCCCAGAATTGCAGGTTACTCTAAGTGTTAAATGTTATGTTGTAAAGAATCTGTCTTCCTATAACCCCCCATTTTAGTTAAAACTACAACAAGTTGATCCTACCCCATATTAACTTCCATTCATTCCATTTTTCTTGTTGATGTCTCTAAATATCATATAAAGTACCCCTTAGCTATAATTCTACCATATAGAGAATGCAAGAGCAGCCAAAATTCTACTATCTATAATAACCTTTGTCTAGTTATGGTAGGCATACACATCAAAATATTTTGTGACAAATTGTGAGAGTGAGTGTTGTGTTCATGGTCATGGTTAATCTTATATTTATAAATCATTTGACAAGAAATCAAGAGATACAAAGATATTCTATCTCCCCCTTTGCAATTCAGGTCACAACTAAGGGTCCTCTCACCCTGGTTCAAGAGAAGGACCAAAAGTAGCAGGAAAAGGCCATCTCCTTTGTACATTTCCTATCAATCATCCCAAGGATTGATCCTAAGGAATGTGTTCGACACCCCTTCCCAACAACAAAACAACATACTACACGATCTTCCCACTATTCCAAGCAATTACCATCTTCCTTAGAGATAAGTGAAGTCAATCCACTAGGGGGTGCAAATTTGAGAACTAACAGAAACCTTCCATTCTACACAATTAAAAGCACATAAATATGAAGAATCATGTGGGTAGAATCTATACACAACATAAAATATATGAAAAGAAAGGAAAGAAGGACAATAATGTAAATATTAGGGAAAAATGAGCCACAATCATTCATTAAACCATTGTTGGGAGATGCACATACCAATACAAATGCTCAAAAGGCATTAGACACACCACAAATGCTCAAAAATACGAGTTATGAAACTTGTGGGAAGACGATCACTATTTTAAGATGGTGTTGTTACAAGTTCCTTATTCAAAAGAATGAGTTTTGTACATATAGAGAAATAAAGAGAAGAGGGAGAGAATAAGTGCCATTAATTTTTTGCAGACTGGGAATGGGGTGCTTGACATCAATTCAACTTCATGCCATTATATTTTATAGGTTGAGGGATGGCATTGTTTATCATTAAATTTAGGTTGGTGATGTGGCTGGACGTCAATTTAAACAAAAAAGGAGTGAATTTGAGGTGCTCACTGAAATTTTGAGTTGAGGTCGCAATCCATAACTTGTAAGACTTACAAGATTATAAATTATATCTTTTCCTTAGCTACGTTGTAGCCCCTCCATGAATTTTCCAATTGATATGTTTTTGCGGCCTTCCAAATTGAGATTTCCTACAAATTTAGAAATCCATAAGACACCAAACCTTTATTTATCATCCACAAAAATCCTTACTCATACTGCCACAAACATCAACCCCCTTACACTTGATCCCTCACACACACCTTATTCTCTATCTTACTCACCCCTAAAAGCCGTAAAAGGATTTTATTTTCGTCGCTTATTCATTTTTCCCACAGAATCAAAAACTTGTGGGACACTGTGTTACGAAAACCCATAGAACAGTGGGATAGTGTTTCGTGGTTTTCTGACTTAGCTTATTTAAAAATTGTTTCATTTCCTTGCAAAATTAGTGGTGCTTCCATTATGTGCTGTGTATATTCTCTTGTACCTTATGTGAAGTGGCATTACTTACCCACGCCACATAAATCCATCCTTTCCTTGCGGATCTTTCCATTCTATGGACATGCTTCTTTATAACGCATAAATCATCAAAATCTATGAAACACTATATTTTCACTTATGTCATGGAATAGTACTTGCTAATAAAGTCTTACTCACGGGTTTAACACTTAGCCAAATTTCAACCCTACTCAGATACAAAAATTTTCGTGGAGCTCTATTTTTATTTTAAATCCATGGGGAACCATCTTTGATATCCACAAAAGGCATGAATTGTAACTTCTTGTTTTTGTGGATTTTTGAGAATTTACAGAAAACCATAATCCAAGACTCTACACATTTTGAGAAAAATATGCATCACTCCAAACTTTTATTAAGTTTTTCAAAATTACATGGGTGTAATTTTGGACAACACACATTTCTGTTGATTTGAAAAAAAGTTTATGAGAGTTTTCTGTGCAAACTCTAAAAAAAAATTTCATGCTAGGTGGAGGACAAGTGAAAGAGGAATATTTACTAAAATAATTATTACATCTTATACTCTAAATTTATTTGATTAAATATAAGAAATTTATATACTTTAAATTGATCTCATAGCTCCATGAGTTATGATCTAGAAGATAGTTTTTTCAAAATTTAGTCTGGCTAGTGCTTAGTCATTTTATAGGTTTTCAACATTAAACCTAAACCTTTTAGGGTGTAAATTTTACAGTTAGTTTCTATTTTGAGAAAACAAAGTAATGATTTGTAGGTTTTGGGGACTTCTGGATTGGTTGATAACATTTGTAGGAGTTTTAGATGTGTTAAAATTAGATTTTACAAACCTCACATCTCCCACAGATAATGATAGTTGCTCAAAGATATTGACTCATAAAATTCCCTTTGAACTTAAATATGATATTGTCATTTTGTAGAATTCAGGGCTATCTTGGGGATCAATTTGCCCCAATTTCACTATTGATTGAACTGATTACTCTATTGGTTTGATCAAGGATGCATTTTGGGCCAATTTTATCCTCGTAAACCTAATTGAGATGATATATTGTTATTTAAGGGTTTAATTTTCCTCATGTATTTCATCAATAATTGAACTATTTGCTAGGTTTCCTCAATTAAAGATGTAATTTGGGTCAATTATATCCTTTTAACCTAATTGTGACTATAGATGATGTGATATGGGGCTTAATTGTCCCTAATTACATTATTGAATATACCAATTAGTCAATTGATCTTAATTATAGAGATAATTTGGGAAAATTTGTGCCTTACAAACTAAGAATTCATGATTATATAATATGCTTTTGGCCTCAACTAGCCCCAATTTCAATATCACACATTGCACAATTGGTTGATTAATTTAATGAGAGGTAATTTGGCCAATTTAAGCCCTATGTACTTAATTATGATGATTTGAGGATAAATTGGCCTCAATTTCATCACTCATTAAACCAATTATGACTATAAGATGTTATTTGTAGTTCAATAGGCCCTAATTACCATCACTAGTAGGCATCAATGAGTGAAGTGGCTCAACCAAAGAGGTGATTTGAGCCATTAAAAACCCCATGAACTTAATGAGATTACTAGATAAAATGTGATTTAGGGCTTAGTTGACCCCATTGCATCATTATGCATACCAATTAATTGAGTCAATTCAACTACATATCCAATTTAGGCCAATTTAAGACACTAATCATAGTTGTGCTTAGGTGATGTAATTTTTGGATTAGTTGGCCCCCCTAATTGTATTATGTATTGCATAATTAATTGATTGGTTTAATAAGAGAGGTAAAATGTATTACTTTGAGCCACGTGAAACTATTTGGAACTTTATGATGTGATTTTTTACTTAATAACCCTAATTTAAAAACTAAATAAAACAACCATTCAATTATTTTTGAAATCAAAGAGGTAATTTGCGATGTAGGTGCATCACGGGAGAATCGACTATCTTGCATAGTTTTTGAAAATTAGGTGAAGTATGGGTGCAAACAAGGATTGTGAGTGAGGAAAGTGCAACATAAAAGTTAGGTAATTGATTTATCAAAAATAGAATTTTGTAAAAACCCTAATTACAGAGTAATTGAATGTAAAAATGATATACAACTGCTAGATACAATATGACACAAGCAATAAATAAGTAGTACAAAAACCTAAGAAAGAGATATAGGAAAGATGAATTAGATGATTTACACTTGATCTAGGACTGGTAAAAAATGGGAAAATTGCTGACCAAGAGGTGAACAATGTTGTCAATACTCAGAATAAATTATACAAGTCATGGATCAAGCTAGACATGGGTTCTTGGATTGGGTTAGGGGTGCCTGAGCATTAGGGTTTGCTATTGGGCACCCATGATTGTGAAAATAATTGGACTATGATTTTGACTGTGTCTCACAAGTGTCACAAATAATCCTTGTTGATACACCTGTATGTCATACCTTGGTTGCAAAAGATACCTGTAACCTGTAAAAGAGATGTTTACCTACAAAACCACATCAAATCCAAAAAATAAATATGCAGTATGGGGAGTTGGATTGACTCCCAGAGGTCACCCGGATAACAGTGAACTTATGAGCGAGAACTACACTACATCACTTCAATCTATATACTTCTTATGAGTGTGTGTAAGGATTGTTCCCTAGGATGCCCTCTGTGTAAATTGCACTTGATAGTGGGCTAGATCTACCAAATGTAGCAATGTATAACATGTGTGAATGGAATAGAATGAAATTTCCCTTTCATATACAGTGTATGTAGAAAATGTAGTCCCTTCTACCTTGAATTAAATTCTAGATGGATGCCTTGAAGCAACTTTAGGTTCCTTTTGGATGCAAGATTAGGTGATAGTAGTAATTCTTAGAGCTTGGTTCTTCATATTGAACATGGATAACTATGTATTTATATGATTACCCTTATTTGAATTTTGTAATTGACAACTAGAAGGTTGAACCATAAGAGAAAAATATTCCCCCAAAATACAAAAGAGAACCAAAAGAAGTGAGTAAGATAAGAAAGATGTCAAGGGCAGACCCAGAGGGGACAAGAGTGCCTGGGCGCTGCTATCTTGGTTGGGAAATGGTGTCTAGAGCCATAAAATATAAATAAGAAAATATCAACTAGGCTATATGGCATGTAAGACCAAATAGAAAAAAATAAACACAGAAAAGAGGCCAAAGACAATCATCAATTACTAGTTTTCTAGGAAAAGAAGGAGATGAAAGCTAGGATGTGTTCATGACCTAAAAATTGTTAGATTGTGGAGCCTGTTTTCATGTGTGAAAGTGTTGAATAATGTACACTAAGAGTATTGTACACTTTCCACAATTGTCTCACTAGGGTTCGGGGCCAGGCCAGATCCTGAGTGGGGGTCCAGGGGATGTAACCCTCAAATTTTTTTTTGCCTCAAAACAAAACATGCCCGATATACCAGGAAATGTGTTTTTTCATATGGGCATGATTTTTGACCCATAAGTTTATGGGACTGGTTTTGGCCCATGGTTTTGATACCCATGATTTTGTAAAACTTCTTAAGTAGTTGTTTACTTATGTGGTTTTGTGCATATGGTAAGAATTATGTAACATTACATAGTGTGTTTGAATTCAGGGTGTGAATTGTGTAGAGTTTGTTGAGCATAGCTCCAAATAGATCTGGGTATTGTATTGAGAGAGAGGTGGCTTGTAATAAAATCTGAGCAAGTGATTCTTGGTGGATGTAGCCCAAATTGGGTGAACCATGTTAAATACTTCTCTTTGTGTTGTGTTATTTTTATTCTACAAACTTTTATTTTAGATTTGTAATATTTTCTGCATATTAGTTTCTACTATTGTGATTCTATGAGGGATTATTCTGCATATTTTATTCCTTATTTCCTAACAATTGGTATCAGATCCTGGTTTGGTTTGCTGAAGTGTTGAACTGTAGGGAAAATTTTAGCTTGAGTGGGAGCTATGACAGATGATGGAAGATCAAGGGTTGATAAATTCATAGGGAAGAATTTTAGTCTTTGGAAGATGCAGATGGAAGATTACCTTTATCAGATAGGATCTTTATATTCCATTGTCTGAGAAGGTGAACAAACCCTCGAGCATGACAGATGTGGAATGGGATTTGCTGGATAGGAAGGCACTTGGGACAATCCAGTTATGTCTTGCATCTTCGGTATTATTTAATGTTTCAAAGGAAAAGACTACAAAAGAACTAATGGATGCATTAGGGAAGTTGTATGAAAAACCCTCTGCCTCTAATAAGATATTTTTAATGAAAAAGTTGTTTAATATGAAGATGTCTGAGAATGTTTCAATAGCAGATCATTTAAATGATTTTAATACGGTTGTAAATATGCTAGCTTCAGTTACAATAGAATTTGATGAAGAAGTTAGGGCTTTATTAATTATGTGCTCTTTACCTAAGAGTTAGAATAGCCTGGTAATGGCGGTAAGCAACTCGGTTCCACCTAATTTAAAGTTGAAGTTTGAGGATGTTGTAGGGGTGATTCTAAGCAAGGAAATGTGAAGAAAAAGCTTTGGGGAATCTTCTACTTCAGGGAATGCTTTGACATTGGAAACTAGAGAGAGACATAAGAATAGAGGAAGCCGTGGAAAATCAAAAGATTGGGCAAGGTCAAAATCCAAAAGCAAGATAGTATGTTGGCACTGTGGAAAGTCTGGGCATGCAAAGAAGGACTGCTGGGAGCTTCGGGAAAAGAAGAAACAACCAAGAAGAAAATAAGGAGGCAAATGTGGCAACGGGTAATGTATGTTAGGATGCTTTGATTCTTTCTTTGCACAATATTGTTGAATCCTGGGTTTTAGATTTGGGGGCTTCTTTCCATGCTACTCCACATAGGCATTATTTTGTTCATTATGTTCAAGGGGATTTTGGGCATGTTTTTCTTAGTGATGATGAGCCTTGCAATATAGTTGGAAAAGGATCTGTTCAGGTTAAGATGCAGAATGGGAATACATGGCTATTGAAGGATGTCAGACATGTGCCTACTTTAAATGAAATATGATATCATGGCAGGCCAATTGGGAAGTGATGGTTGTACTGTGATATTTACAGTGGACTCTTGGAAGGTTACCAAGGGTGCTCTTATGGTGGTAAGAGGTAAGAAGGTTGGAACCTTGTATTTAACCACTTATAGTACTAATGTTTGTAATCTTGTGGCTTCAGAAGTAGATATAACATTGTGGCACTATAGGCTCGGTCATATGAGCCATAAGGGCATGGAGATCATAAAGAAGGATTTTCTCGGATATACAGAAACAATTTTGGATTTCTGTGAGGACTACATATATGGGAAACAAAAGTGAGTAAGGTTTCTCAAGGTTGAAACTACAAAGAAAGAGAGTAAGTTAGAGCTAATGTATTCTGATGTGTGGGGGCCGGCTCAGGTATCATCTCTTGGGGGTTCAAGTTATTATGTTACTTTTATTGATGATGTAACAAGGAAATTTTGGGTTTAATATATTAGAAACAAATATGATGTATTTGCCACTTTTGTTAAATGGAAAGCCTTGGTAGAGAATGAAACATGTCTTAAGCTAAAATGTCTCAGGTCAGATAATGGGGGGGAGAATTGCAACAATGAATTTGATGATTACTATTCTAAGAATGGAATCTGCAGGCAAAAGATGGTTCCAGGAACTCTGCAGCAAAATGGGGTGTAAGAAAGGATGAACAAAACAATAATGGATCATGCTAGGAGCATGAGGTTACATGCAAAACTGCCTCTCTATTTTTGGGCAGAAGCATTGACCATAGTTGTGTACTTGATAAACAGAGGACCCTCAAGTGCCTTGGATGGAGGCATACCTGAGGAGGCTTGGTATGGTAAGAAAGTTGATTGGTCATTTCTTAGAGTCTTTGGATGTTAGGTATTTGTCCATATAGACAAGGATGATAGGACCAAGTTAGAGGCTAAATCAGAAAAATGTACTTTCATTGGTTATGGTGGTGATGACTTTGGATATAAATGTTGGAGTATTAAGGACAAGAAAATCATTCGATCTAGGGATGTGGTCTTTAATGAGAAAGTCATGTATAAGAAACAGTTGCAGGAAAATAGGGAAGAATCCAAGAAAGAATATGCAGTGGTAGAGGATCTTCCGGATGGGAAAGTGACACATGAATCAGTTCAGGAACCTCTCAACAGGAACCCCAAACTCCTATATTGAGGAGGTCTTCTAGGGTAAGAAGAGAACCTAAATTTTTCTCCTTCTCTTTATTATTTATTACTCACTGATAGTGGAGAGCCAGAGAGTTTTGATGAAGCAATGCAGGTAGATGCCAGGAAGAAGTGGGAGCAAGCCATGGATGAGGAGTATCAGGCTCTCATGGAGAACTAGACATGGGATTTGGTGAAGCTACCCAAAGGAAAAAGAACATTACAGAACAAGTGGGTGTTCAGAGTCAAAGAGGAAGAAGGAGGAAAGAAAAGATACAAGGCTCGGTTGGTGGTCAAGGGGTTTACACAAAAAAGGTATAGATTTTGATGAGATTTTTTCTCCTGTAGTAAAAATGACTTCTATTAGAACTATTCTAGGAATAGTTATAGTAGAAGACTTGCACTTAGAATAACTTGATGTAAAGACTGTATTTCTCCATGGTGATTTGGAGGAGGAACTATATATGCAACAACTAGAGGGAAATGAGGTCAAAAGTAAAGAGGATATGGTGTGCAAACTGAAGAAGAGCTTGTATGTCTTGAAACAAGCTCCATGTCAATGGTATAAGAAATTTGATAGCTTCATGATGGAGCAAGGCTATATTAGATGTCATTCTGACCATTGCATGTATACAAATAAATTTGAGGATGGTAGTTATATTATCATGTGTTTGTATGGGGATGACATGTTGGTTGCAGCTAAAAACATATAGGAAATAAAATTACTCAAGAACCAACTAAGTGAATCCTTTGGTATGAAGGATTTGGGGGTAGCCAAACAAATTCTTGGTATGAGGATATCTTGGATAGGAAGGAATAGAAGCTAACTTTATCTCAGGAAGAGTATATTAAGAAAGTCTTGGAGAGGTTTAATATGCAGGATGCTAAACCAGTTGGGACTCCTTTGGCATGCCATTTCAAGTTATCAAAGGAGTAGTGTCCCAAGACATAGTAGGAGAGAAACTAGATGTCCAAGGTACCTTACTCATTAGCAGTTGGTAGTTTGATGTATGCCATGGTGTGCACCAGGCCTGATATTGTCCATGTAGTGGGAGAAATGAGTAGATTTATGAGTGATCCAGGTAAAGATCACTGACAGGAAGTAAAGTGGATCCTTTGGTATTTGAGAGGGACTATGGGGACAATTTTGTGCTACAGTGGATCAGACACCACTTTTTGTGGTTATGAAGATTTAGATATGGCTGGAGATGTAGACAACATGAGGAGCATGACATGTTATGTTTACACTATAGGTGGGACAACAGTAAGCTAGATTTCACGACTATAAAAGTTGGTGGCTTTGTTAACCACGGAGGTTGAGTATGTTGCTGCCATAGAGGAAAAAAAAATGATTTGGTTACAACAATTGCTTGAGGAGTTGGGGCATAAGCAAGAGGAAGGAAAGTTACATAGTGATAGTCAGAGTGCTATACACCTAGCTAAGAACTCTGCTTTCCACTCTAGGATGAAGCATATACAGTTAAGGTACCATTTCATCAGGACAACTTTGGAGGAAGAGAAGTTGAAGCTGGAGAAAATTCATACCAGTCAGAATCTTGTAGACATGATGACCTGTCATCACCAATCCGGCACTATGATAATTCTTGTTCAGGAACTCCTCGTGGTATGATTATTTACTAATGCATAGCCTGAAGTTTGGTGGATGTAATCTGGAAACAAAACAACAACATAACACAAAAATACCATTGACTATGATAAGTGGAGCCTGATTTTCAAATCTGGAAGTGTCAAAGTAAATTATAATATTACACATGAAATTGTTACAATCTCACCCATGAGGTACTTCAAGTGTTATTGAGCTTCACTTGAATTTCACGAAGACTATGGGAGAAACTTTACAATTACACCTCTTAATGGCTTCTTCAACCCACCTTTAAACTGATGGCTTCCTTCGCACACTTCCTACAATATTTCTCACTACTTCCTTCTATGCTAAATGAGTAGTAGTTTTGGCCTCATCTATTTATAGAACTTCCAGGCTTATCCATCTTATCTCTAAGATAGGATAAGAAATCAAACTCTGACGAATCATATTCCATACCTTAACTCTTATCTGTACATGTAAGCTTATCTGTTAAGATAAGATAAACATTATCATTTACATGGGTTCCACATTTTTAGACTTTTTGACAAATAAAATACACAAAATATTTATGACCTCACTCCTTGTATTTATTACCAATATAATATTTCTAATTCCTAATCATGTAGCACCCTGATTCTCTAATTACCCAAACTTTGACATTTTAACATTACCGGACCACTTACGACAAATATTTACTTTTTACAACATTCCTATTGTACTTTGACTGTTACCGTACTCCACATTATTGGCGACACCGTATTGACGGCGCCATTATCTTCTATCATACGCTACTACTAATTACACTTAACAACATCCTATTCCTAATACATACATTAATGAAATAGAAATTATGGAGGAAAATTTTAGTGTCGACATCTTTCCCCTTCCTAGCTTTTACTTCGTCCTCGGAGTAGACTATTTTGGTGCTTGGAAAATCTTCAACTTGTCGTGGTTGACCCATTTCGTAATGGGAGTGCCATCCAATTCCTCCAGTCGGTACGTACCATTTTCATGCAAAGCTCAGCTAGGTTTTTGTAGGGCCCCATCCATTTTGGAAGAAATTTTCTTTGTCTTCTTTTTTCTGTATCTGGAATCAATATACTAGAACCAAGTCATTCACATGAAATGGAGACCACCAGATCTTATTGATCAAAGTATTCGTACATATAAATGCTTCAGTTTCTTCTTATGGCTTGTATCCTTTGCTATTTCTCTCATTTCCTCCAGCAAATGAAGATGTACCAACCTTTCTTTTACTGAATCACTTTCATCCATCTTTTCATTTTTCCATAACTCTCACAGTGGGAATATCAAACTCAATAGGAAGAATTGGATCAATGTCATAGGCCAACTGAAATGGGGAGTATCCTGTTGCTGACTTTGATGTTGCCCTATATGCCCACAATGCTGCATGAATCCTTTTATCCCATTTATGTACCTGCAAGGCTGCATCTTTTGCTAGAATTTGACACAACACAAAATTTGTTTGTTCCACCTGTCCATTTGTGCTTGGCTTGTATGTTGTTGCCTTCCTGAGTGCTTAATAGAAAACTTAGTGACTAGAGCTTCTACCACCTCATTAATGAAGTGGCTTCCTTGATCTGTTACAATTTCTAATGGGCAACCAAATCTGGTGACAATGCATTCATACATGAACCTTGCCACTTCATCCATGGAAGCTGTTTTCAATGGCCTTGGTTAAGTAATATGTGGCAACTACAATATACTTATTCATGGCTTGATGTAGTTGGAAGTGGACCTACAATGTCTATTCCCCACTTTTCATTAATTTGGACCAAGGGGAAGAATAGGACATAATGCAAGCTGATGAAGTCTTATGGTTACCATGTGTTTGACAAATATCACGTCTTACAATAATTATAACAATCTTTAAAAAGAGTGGGCCAGTGATAACTTGCATCCAAGATCCTTCTTGCTGTAAGTTGTCTAGAGAAGTGCCCTCCACATGTATCATTGTGGAATTCTTCTAGCAGTTCCTTCCCTTGATCACGTCCAACTGCCCTCTTGTACTGTCCATCAGGTCCTATTCGAAATAATACTCCATGCAGACAATAGAATATGGATGACTGGCTTGAGTAATCTTTCTCTTAGTCTTTGCATTGGCACCATTAGGAAACTTGAATTCATTCAAATAATTCCAAATATATATGTACTCACTAGGGATTGTGTCAAGGGAGCTTCCAACAATGCTGCATCGAGGAAATCATCATCATCACAAGATGATCCTAAACCATCATAGGCTCGAGAGAGTGCATCTGCATTGACATGCTTCTTTCCTAGCCTATCTATAATGTCAAATTCAAATTCTTGTAGCAAAATTATCCATCTTGCTATCCTCCCTGATGGGTTAGGCTTATTTACAATATATTTTAGAGCCTGATGATCTGTTACAACTATAAATTTTTGCCCTAGCAAGTAATTTCTAAACTTCTTTACAGCAAAATGATAGCCAGAGCCTATTTTTCAGTTATAGTATAATTTACCTCAGCACTACTCATTTGTCTGCTCCCAAAGTAAATTGGATGTTCATTTCCATTTTCATCCTTTTGGCTCAAAGTACTTCCTAGTGCTGCATCTGAGGCATCAGTGTACACAATGAATGGCTTGCTCTAATCTGGATTCTTCAAAACAGGTGAAGACACCAGGGCTTCCTTCAAGTTGTCCAAAAGCTTCATGCGCCTTATTTCCTGGTTCATAAGTAACATCCTTCTTCAAGAACTGGGTTAGTGGCTGTGCAATCATTTGAGAAATTCTTGATGAACCTTCTATAGTAACCCACATGGCCTAAAAATGATCTCAACTTACTTCTATCTCATAGGAAATGGTAAATCTCATGATTTTTGAAACTTTATCAGGATCAGTACCAATACCATCTATGGATACAACATGCCTTAACAAAACACCTTTAGAACATCCAAAGACACACTTTGTAGGGTTTAGTGAGGCTTGTGCTTCATCTAACCTTTGAAATGCTGTCTCCATCTGGTGCAAGTGGTCCAACTTGCTCCCATAGATGCAAAAAATCATCCAGAAAACTCTAATAAATCCCAATGTAGGGTTCGAAACCCTATTCATCAAACGCTGGAATGTTATTGGAGCATTACACAACCCAAAAGGCATAACTCTATAAGCAAAACGTTCCCCAAGGAGTGGTGAACGTGGTCTTAGCTGATATTTCTTTGTTATACGAACTTGGTTGTAGCCCTATATCCATCAACAAAACTATAGCACTCCTAGCCAGCTACTTCATCCAAGATCTGATCTTGGAAGAGGGTAATGATCCTTCTTTGTTACCTTATTGATAATCAACACAAATGCGTAGCTTTCCATTCTTTTTTATTGAGATCACAATGGGAGAAACCCATTCTGAATTCTACAGCAAATATGAATCCTGCATCAAGTAACTTATCTATTTCTTATTTTAAGTCTTGGAAAAATTAGGATTCATTCTATATGGCATTTGCCTTAGCAGGCTCAATACAACATGACGGAGTTCCTTGAATCAAAAGTGAATAGGTGTATGTACCTTCAGCTGGAGGTAGGATTCCTTTCACTCTCCATCACAGCATCACCAATCTTTATTTGTTGGAGATGATCATCAACTTCTTCTTCAGATAATTTTACTTGGTGTGACTAGAAGGATATCCATGACTGAAACATCCACCTCATTTTCTTGATCTTCAGTGTCCACTTCACTGGTACTAGAGTAATCAGAGGATGTCCAATCATCAGCACCTTGAATCCATAGGTTCTGCTTTATGATGTCCATGTTTATCTTCACCCTCTCTCTACCACGTCCAAGTGTCATGAAACCTTCAAGTAGTAACCACATGAACTCTCCTTAGCCATGGTCTTCCCAGCAGCATTGTACGCAACAATACCATTTTTCATCACCTGAAAGTCTACCACACATACAACACCCATAACAAAAATTGCCACATTTGAAACTACACCTTCTGGTTTAGTTTTTCCCTTATTTAATCCTTAACATAAGTGTGGTTAAACCCAACATATTATTACAGACTCGGTCATTACATTAACTGCAGCACCTCCATCAACTAAGACATCATGAATTGAAATACCATCACATAAACCTGCTCATGTGGAGCATAGGGATCCACCTTGCCACCAAAATAGGGACCTCAACCTCCTTTTCGTCGAGCATTGAGTCCACTTCGCAACTCCCCGCCTCTTCTCAGAAGACATAGCCAAGAAGTAATAAAGGCCTTTTGGACAGATCTTCCAAGATGGAGTATTCCTTACCCCTGTGAAATCAGAAAATCCTGCACAAACTTTCTTCTCCTATGTTTCTTACTAATCCTTAGGATCATTTCCATCTTGATTAGTTACAAAACATCTACTTCATTATCTACTCTTATCTACTACATCAAAAGAATTCACAGGTGCTTTTCCTTTATCATTATCTCCTTTACCAGATGTATAAGCTCTAAACAATTATACTTATAATGACCAATTTTTATAACAACCATAACATCAACTTCAGAAATATTTCTTTTTAGACCTCTATCTCCTACCCTGAGAACTAAGTTCCTTTCCTTGAAGAAGATTAATAGTTACTGACCCATCTTTTTGAGTAGATCTTCATACTCAGTAGATGTAATAGGAGAAATATTTGTGTTCACCGGGAGTGGTTGTGGATTCTTCTGGTGTAGGCTCTACTTTAGCCACAATTTCTTTGGGCTCCTCTTCCATGCTTTCTTCTTGCCTTCTTGCATCTCCTTTGCTTGTTCAATGGTAGCTGGGCGATCATACTTCACTTGTTGTCTGATCTCTAGCTTCATCCCAAGAATGAAGTCTTACCATGCCATTCATCAACCCATCTGCAATCCGGATCTGGGCATCGAGCTTCCTCCTTAGCTCTAGAACACGAGCTAATCCCTTATCCACCTTCTCTACTTGGGATAGCTTTGTGATCTCGATCATGAGATCTGCATATTTCTGTTGTTCACCAAATTCTTCAAGAAAAATTTCAGTTAATAAATCCCATGAATCACATTAACCTAGTGTTTCAAACCATAAGTGCTGAACCATGTAGGAAAAAATTTAGTCCATTGTTCCCTTCTTATGAGGCCATTATAAATACAAGATCGTTTAAACTCTTGAATGAAAGAAGAAGCATCTTCATTAGATTGAGCTGAAAAAACAAGAATATTTCCCATTTTCAAAAGTAACCACCGTGAAATACCAACCCACAAGTACAATTCTTATGTGCACAAATAATTGAAATCACTATACTAGAAAGTGACTTTACACCTTCTATAGTAAAATAGAAATGACCACGGTAAACTATAAAACTTGACTTACTGCGGTTGACTTTACTGTGAGATGAATCTATGGTAAATACTATTCACGGTAAAAAGTGAAGTTACTGTGGTAAATACTATTCACGGTAAAAAGTGAACTGTGATAAATACTATTCACAGCAAAAATGACTTTATCATGGTAACTAATATCACGGTAAAAATGACTTTACCATGGTAACTACTATGCACAGTAAAAACAAGGTTACCCTCCAATTGATTTTTGACTAAGTGGGAATATCTCTCCAGAAAATCCACCAATGAGGAATGTTCCTGGCAAAACCAAAATGTCATCACCAATCCGGCACTATGATAATTCTTCACCGGGAACTCCTCGTCTATGATTATTTACTAATGCACAGCCTTTAGTTTGGTGTAATCTGGAAAACAAAACAACATAACACAAAAATACCATTGACTATGATAAGACGGAATGAAGACAAATCTGAAATATCAAAGTAAATTATAATATTAACATGAAACTGTTACAATCTCGCCCATGAGGTACTTCAAGTGTTATTGACTTCACTTGACTTTCACGAAGACTATGGGAGAAACTTTACAATTACACCTCTTAATGGCTTCTTCAACACACCTGTAAACTGATGGCTTCCTTCGCACACTTCCTACAATATTTCTCACTACTTCCTTCTATGCTAAATGAGGGGGGTGGCCTCTCTATTTATAGAACTTCCAGGCTTATCCA
This sequence comes from Taxus chinensis, assembly GCA_019776745.2. Taxonomy (NCBI): domain Eukaryota; kingdom Viridiplantae; phylum Streptophyta; class Pinopsida; order Cupressales; family Taxaceae; genus Taxus; species Taxus chinensis. The sequence continues at coordinate 679,960,966 of CM034148.1, forward strand.
TCTTATCTCTAAGATAGGATAAGAAATCCACTCTGACGAATCATATTCCATACCTTAACTCTTATCTGTACATGTAAGCTTATCTGTTAAGATAAGATAAACCTTATCATTTTACATGGGTTCCACATTTTTAGACTTTTTACAAATAAAATACACAAAATATTTATGACCTCACTCCTTGTCTTTATTACCAATATAATATTTCTAATTCCTAATCATGTAGACCCTACTTCTCTAATTAACCCAAACTTTGACATTTTAACATTACCGGACCACTTACGACAAATATTTACTTTTTACAACATTCCTATTGTACTTTGACTGTTACCGTACTCCACATTATTGGCGACACCATACTAACGGCGCCGTTATCTTCTATCAGACGCTACTACTAATTACACTTACATCCTCCTAATACATACATTACGGAGGAAAAATTTTAGTGTCGACAGACCAAGGTGGTCACAAGGGAAAAACTGAAGCTGTGTTCAGCTTTGGTTAGTCTTCATGGAAACTAGTGAAGGCTTGAGAGCTTGTTCAGAGGAAAACTAGTCTCCAAGGGATAATTTTAGCGGCGAATATTCGTAATATGGTGAAAATTTCATTTTAGGAAAATTTGAAAAGGTGAATTATTCGGAGTGGGTCGGTGTCCTGTTCGCCTAAAATATATAGTATATTTTTTTTGGGGGGTCGGCTTCGCCTTCATTTGAAAACATCTCCTATAAAAACCTAGGTGATTCGCCGGGTAGTATACCTCAAGTAGCTTACCAAATTACCAATACTGTGAAATTTGAACTCGCATACCCTTGAGCACCAGAGATTCATATTACTGTTAGCCTGTGATTGTTGACACGCGAGAAATGCAGTGTTGACGCGTGACAAGGGCATTGTTGACGCGCGACAAGAGCTGTACTGACGCGCGACAAGAGCTGTACTGACGCGCGACAAAGGAAGTGTACTGACGACAAAGAAGTGACTTGACAGGGAAAGAGCTGTAGTGACGCGCGACAGAGGAAGTGTTGACGCGCGACAGAGGAAGTGTTGACGCGCGACATTGGGCAGTGTTGACGCGACAGTATATTAAGACAGTGTTGACGCGCGACCTCAGACAGTGGACGCGCGACAAGACCTCAGACACTGGACAGAGTCGCTACTTGGTTCTTTTGCTGACGCAGGACTCTTTTCAGAATAATGGAAGGTGCCAGCTCAAAGAATACGAATAACCTAAAAGTAAGTAAGAAATCTCAGAAATCACTCTTCAAGTATTTTGGAAACTCTGCGGATACAGATATTGTAAATACCAATCATATAGATGCCACCACAGAGAATCAGAATACTGACTGTGTGGAAGGTATTATTGAGGTGGACATGCATTCTGCACAGTATCAAAGTCAAACAAATGAAACCTACGATAATATGCCAGATCTTGAAGATATTGTTCCTGTTGGGGTGCAACCAGAAGTGCAGCTAGATATCACAGATACAAACACTCAGCAAAATGGAAGACAGAAATCAAAATCAAACTCCGGTCCAAGAAAGAGGAAACCAGGTGATTGTGATATTGCTCAAAATTCTACTCAAAAAAGTAAAGCATTGAAAACGAACAAGAATATGTGGACCATTGGCAGGACATACAAGTTTGATTGGGCAGCTAAATTTCCGTTTATTGAACCTGTACAATCATCTAATTCTGAAGAAATCCCATCTGAATGTACATGTACAATATGTACGTGGAAATTGGGAAAGCAACAAAAAATGCAACTGAAGCTGGACACTATAGAAAAACATTGTGGAAAACAATATTTAACTGTAACAGGGGCGGATGGCCAGAAAATCAAAACACATAGGTGGAAAACTGAAAAAGAATGCATGCATGTTAGATACGCAGCGGAATATGAGGCAGAGCAGAAAAAACACAGACATCTGTTGGAAAAGGGAGGAACGATCACATCGCATATTGGTAAGATGAAAGAAACAAATCTACATGCAAAATTCATACAATTCTCTACTCTTTTTCAAATACTTAAAAAAGGAAGAGCGATTTCGGATTTCCTCGATTTCAAAGTTTTGTATCAATTTAACGGAATGCTGAATGTACCTCAGTCTCATTGGTCTGAGAGTAGTGGATGGGAAATGGCAAAATGCCTCTCGATGATAGAGAAGGAAGATTTGAAAGAGAATGTAAAAAAAGCAAACTTTATCTCTCTTTCAATTGATGAAGTGACAGCAGTCGACAACACCGCATGGGTATGTATCCACATCTATACTTTAGAAAATCATATAAGGACACCTCATCTGTTGGGTGTTATGAAAATGGTTGAAAACTGCAATGCCGAAAACCTATATAAAATAGTTGTTTCTCATTTGAAAGATGTTGCTGGTATGACTGATTATGAAATTGCTACGAAGTTGGTATGCGTTGGAGCAGATGGTGCATCTGTCATGCAGGGTCACCGAACAGGGCTCTGTGTTAGATTACAAACAACAGTGGCCCCATATATGCTACCAATTCACTGTATGGCTCACAGAATGAATTTAGCGTATAAAATGGTAAGCAACCACGAAAATGTTGCTAAATTAGAAGACCTTATAAGAGAACTTCATGCCTATATGTCAAGCAGCCCAAAGCGTTTTCTCGAGTTCAAAAAATTTGCAATTGGAATTACAGATGGCAAAAAACTTCTGAAGGATGTGGAGACTAGATGGATCTCTTTGTATGAACCTGCATGCAGAGTTCGTGAGGAGTATCCTTCATTGGTTGGTTTCATGCACAAATACCGTCATGAAGTTGATAGGGCAAGGGACTTGTTGTTCCGTTTAACTGATTTGGAGACATTGCTTACATTGGTTGGTATTCTTCCAATGTTAAAGGAGATCAATACACTGATGAAGCATGCACAGGGCAGATTAATCTATATTGTGGATTTTATACGGATGAGGAAAATGGTATGTCAAAGTCTTGATATATTGTACTGTTCCAATGATAGTTTTGATGCACCTGTTTTTGAAAATTGGAGAGATTTATTAGATCTTAAAAATCCTAACACCTTTTTGAGATTTAATATCCATGATCACCTCTGCATCACTGTTAATGGGAGGGAAATACCTGTGCACATTTTGTAAAAACGTCAAGATATTACAGGATCGGAACGAGAAGATGTTCCCGTGACACGTAATTTGTTTGAGTCTGTTATAGTTGAAACAAGAATAAAGCTTAAAAAATTTTCAGAAACCTTGTCATCAGAAATTAGGGAACGTTTCTGTAAAGATAAAATTCTGGAAGCCATGGGTGTGATGAATCCTAATTTTTGGAATACTGAAGGTGGCCGTGCAGACTTTGTCAGTAAGCATTTCCATAAATCAATGGGTACAATAATGGAACAATTTACAAAGACGTCAGAGCTCAAGGGTGTGGAAATCAAAGGTATACTGAATGCCGATTTATTAAAGTTTCAGTCAACAAATTTTGCAACAACAATGAGGAACCAATATAAGAATTTAGATCAACCTTCTGAAAGTGGTGCTATTACAAGGCTGTGGCGAGGAATCTATCAAAGTTCTATTTTACAAGAAGATATCAGTGAATATTTCAGATTATATGAGTTATGCCAAACAATGATTTTGGGGTCTGTGGAGGATGAAAGGGTTTTCAGTGCATTGTCATTTATAAAATCAAAACTGAGAAACAGGTTGGATAAAAATCTGGAAAGTTGCATGAGGTGTTATGTTTCTCGATACTCCATCGAAACCTTTCCGTTCGACAGAGCAATTGCGCACTGGAATTCCCTTTGCGAAAGAAGAGGTGTGAATAATACAGCTACAAGTACAAATATTCCCAACCTTGAGAGTGTAATTGGCTCTTCGTCACATTCTACAGAAGACAACATCGACTTTGATGAAGCTATTGATAATGGATTGTTTCAACTTTAAATAGGTATCTTCTTTATCTATCTTTTATCTTTATCATTAAAGATGTTACAGGTCTATATACTAAAAATGTCAGGCAATTCACCCATCTATCTACTAATACATTTCTCGTGTTGGGTTTTTTTAAAACACAGATCTAGCTCATTACCAGTGGCAATGATGATTTCAACTTTAAGGAGGTATCTTTTTCCCCTTAATCTTATTGTTTGTTACTATTCATTTTTTTCAGCTCTGGTTATCATTAAAGATGTTACAGGTGTATGTATTTACATTTAGTTAAATACAATATTTTTATTTTTTGAAAATTTTTTTTGAAAACGTGGGTTGACATCCGTCCGAGGAAGCTGTTACTTCTCGGGACTGACAATGTCAGGCAACTCACCCATCTATCTACTAATCCATTTTTTGTGTTGAATTTTTTTAAGACAAAGATCTAGCACATTACCGGTGATGATTTCAATTTTAAATAGGTATCTTCTTCAACATAATCTTATTGTTTGTTACTTTACATTTTTTCAGCTCTTGTTATCATTAAAGACGTTACAGGTCTAATTCTATATATTTACATTTATTTAAAGATATTGTTGGTCTATATATTTAAAGATGTTGCTGGCACTTCTCAGGAGTCAGGACTGACAATGTCAGGCAACTCACCCCTCTATCTACAATGTCATGTAAAACAAAGATCTAGCACGTTACCCTTGATGATTTCACAGCAATCTAATACGCAAGAGGTAAGCTAAACCCTAGCATATTTGCAATTATGTTTAATTTCTTACCAGTGATGATTCTTTCTTGATTTCTCAGAATTATATTTAATTTATTTTTAAATATAAGTCCACATAAAATTCCTCATAAAATTCACATAAAATTCGGGATAAACAATACATTATACGATTTTAAATATAAGTCCACATAAAATTCCTCATCATCCATATATATCATATCATCACCATATCATTATCATATCCTGAGTCCTGACACTACAATTATTATTAATACAATTATTTATCTAATTTTAAATTTATTAAAACAATTTCATTTTTAAAAATAATTCATAATCATATCATTACAATTCTATTCGTTCTAATGTCATCTATATCCATTCTAATCATTAATGTCATCTATATCCATTATAACACATTCCATTTATTTATCATCTATATCCATTCTAATGACATTATGATCATATCGTTACAAGTGTAGAGAATAATTATCTTAAAACAAGTTCAAAAGTCTAGAGAAGAAGAATTACTGTGCTTGATGATAAATCTACGTCCACATTAAATTGATCATCGTCTTTCATCATCATCTATCATTAATTATCAATTATCATCATTCATCATCTACGTCCACATACAATTCATGACAATGCAAGTAAACAAGAAACATACATATAATTCATGATAATCACCATCTAATGCAATTAAAATTAAAGATTGTATATAAATCCATATAATTAAATTCAAAAACCATAGTACATACTCAATAGTAGAAGTTTTCAAATTCAATATTTAAAGTTTCCTCAATAATAAAAGTTTCTAGTTTTCAAAACCCTCTCTTTCTTTATCCAATTCTACTCCTCTGCACTCTTCCCCAACGGCTTCTTCCACTGTGGCTGTACCTCTTTCCCCAAAACCAGAAATCTCCATGCGACAGCAAATTTGGATCAGCTGCAGCGTATAAACTATCCCGTTGCCAATAATTTTCATAACGACTAATAATCTCATTGATAAGAACCTTAGCCCTTCTGTCCCATTCTATAAGCTGATTGATATGAGGAAGCATCTCCATCTTTCTCATCAACCCACACAAAATATTTTTTGTGCTTGTCCAGATCTATGAAATACTCCTTGCCCTCTTTAGAAGTACTTGTGCCAAAACCCTGTATGGTCCAAGCAACAAGTGATACCTAATCAGCAAGTGAACAAAACCAGAACTTGAAAACATATAAAGAGAAAACAAACTAGCATTACTTTGTAGTACTATATGGTCCAGCCAGTTATCGATCCACTCAATGATTCTCTCCAAGCTTCATACTCAGGAATTGTGTAAAAAGATAACACATTTCCATTTTTGTGAGTTGCCTACATCAACATGTGCCAAAATTAGACATGGAGATACATAACATCTGGAGGCTTAAAAACAAATATAAAGAGTCTCAATACACTCAACCAAATATACAGGGGGAACATTTACCCTGACAATAGGAGTGATAAATTCCACAACAAATGAAGGAATTTTAAGCAGTGATGGCCAGGTATGGTGTATGAAATTGATCAGCAATCCTTTGATGTGGGAACCATCATGGTCCTTTAAGAGACAAAGGACAAGTCAAAAAGGATCTCACTAGAAAGGATGTGTCAGAATTAAGCAGAAACTAAACAGCGCTATACAAAGATCATGTACCTGGTCTGTCATTATCATCAGATGGCCATATCTTAAAGATTTAATGCTGTCATATATTTTATCTTCCTGTAGACCAAGGATTTTTTTTATATTTACTATCTCTTTATTCTCCATTTGTTGGTGAGTGGTAGCTTCCCTGACATTGAGCAGCTTACCTCTGAGAGGAAACACGCCATAATAATATTGACCAACAATAGATATTCCTGCCACCTGATAGGATAAAGATAACTAAAATAACAAAAAATTAAATTGGAAAGTGATGTCGAAACATGTCACAATACTACCAAATTCAGTATTCACATTTCCCTGATTCAAGGCACAAACACTTACAGCAAGAGCCTTGGCTGAGTCACCCTCCGTTAATATTAAAGTACATTGATCAGAATTCTTCCCCCCTGCTTGATTTGCATCATCAAGTTTGGGAACATCAATTAATTTCCCCTTCTTGGTTCCATCAGTTTTCTTAAGATCTTTTTTTTGTTTAAACTTTTCCACTGCACTCATCAGGTCAAACAAAGTTACAAAGCTCATCTTAGACACTAGCATTGCAAAAATTACATGTACTCAGAAATGCTACATATTAGACACCACGCCTTTATTTATTGACATGGGCTGCAAATGCGAAACAGTGAAAATTACTATAAATTTATAACAAGCAAATTGTATCAGAATAAAAAATATGAATTAAAACGAATTATACTTACAATCAACATGGAAACCGAACGTTGATTCGAGAAAATTCTTTTCTTCCACGAGTGTTGCCTTGGTTGTAACAATTGGTAAATTTTTGAACGGAAGGCCCGTAAACCGATGGATGTCATTTGCTTCGATACTGAATTGAAAAATTCGGCCATCGTTCAGAGTCACATAAAAAATGCCATCCTCTGAATTGTAGGATGACAGAAAGTAATTCAAAATATCCGGATCTGTTTCGAAATGGGGCATATTAACGAGCCCTGTAAATTCACACGCATCCATTAAATCTTTATATTCTGAAGACATCTTTAAAACAGTATGGATGTGAGGGCATAAGGGACATCGATTGAATTGGATTCTCTTGATTTTTGTTACTGAACTTGCAGTTGGGAAGCATTGAGACCTGCAAAAATTCAAGAGCTGGAAGGTGAAAACGAGAAAATGACCGGTTGAAGGGTATTTATAGGCTAAATCGGGCGTCAATGGCTTCACTTGACGCGCGTCAAAGGTCCTAGCTGACGCGCGACAATAGTCCTAGCTGACGCGCGTCAATTGGATCCAGCGACGCGCGTCAATAAGAGCAAGCGACGCGCGTCAATAAGATCCAGTGACGCGCGACAATAGGAGTCAGCGACGCGCGTCAATAGGAGAAAGTGACGCGCGTCAATAGAATCCAGTGACGCGCGTCAATAGGAGTCAGCGACGCGCGTCAGTAGGAGCCAGTGACGCGCGTCAAAAAGAGCCAGTGACGCGCGTCAATAGGAGTCAGCGACGCGCGTCAGTAGGAGCCAGTGATGACGCGCGTCAAAAAGAGCCAGTGACGCGCGTCAAAAAAGAGCCAGTGACGCGCGTCAATAGGTGCCAGTGACGCGCGTCAATGGCGGCCAGTGTCGTGCGTCGGTCAAGACCATTGACGTTCCATTGCGTCAGGAGTGATGAGTGACTAGATGGATCTCTTTATGCACAGAGAAAGCCTGAGACTACCAAATAATTGATTTCTTATCCAAAATTTAATGGAATTCGAAGTTTTCACCTCTTTTGCACTAGAGGAAATTCCCTTCATGTTTGCAATGCAGCCAATTGAGATGAAGCCTTCAAATTTATCCCCAGACCAAAGAAACAAACAGTGTTTGGTGTGTACTTGATGATGATATAGGGTCTTGTTTGATAAGTTCAAAAAGAAACTTCATGATATATGCTAAGACTGAGTTTGAGATGAGGTACCAGTAAGGCACTCTTGACAAAATTTACACAATGTTACCTTTTTAAGATGATCCAACCTTGCACAGAGAACTTTATGTTGAGCTGTAAATTTTTTTTCAATATTTGAGACACTTGATTTTATCAATTGTACTTCAAGAAGATCATGATTAATCAATTCAAGGCATAGAAATGGGGGAGCTTCAAGAAAATTGTCTTCAAACATACACTTGAACATTGTATCTTCAGCAAAGGAAAACAAAACAAGGTGGTAGCAGGAATTTTATACTTTGATACTCATTGCAAGGGTCAACCAAGTATTTCATCAGCTCAACAATGATAATTAGAAGAAAGTAAAAACAACTTTCCGTTACACACAACAATTTTGATCACTTTACCCTTATTGTATCTTTCAAACCTCATACTTGTGCCTGAATATCCTTACATAGGATGAGATGAATCTACTAAAGGATCAAAGATTTCAAGTTCATTCTTGTAACTAATATGATATGTAAACAACCTTATTGAGCTATGATCATATGCACCACCTTAAAAATTTGAAAAAAAAGAGACATATTTTAATTCAACCACTCCAAGAAGCAGTCCTGAAGAGAGAATCTCAAGATGTGAATCCTATACAACATATTTTGATACTGATCCATTTTCCCCAAAACATTTTACAATATCTCAAGATGTGAATCCTATACAAAATTAACTTCTATGATTTATCTGGAGAAGGCACTGTATTTTTTCTTGGATGCTAAGAAGACAGGTTGTTTAGTTTGCATTTCTAAGCGATCCAGTTTTATAAAAACTTGAATAAGTTTAAATACTCATTTCAAAATCTGATTAAATTTGGCATGAAGCACTAAAAGACACTCCTATACACATTTCATGTTTTGGTTAACCATGGGTTTTCCTAAAGATGTTACAGGTCTATATACTAAAAATGTCAGGCAATTCACCCATCTATCTACTAATCCATTTCTCGTGTTGGGTTTTTTTAAAACACAGATCTAGCTCATTACCAGTGGCAGTGATGATTTCAACTTTAAGCAGGTATCTTTTTCCCATTAATCTTATTGTTTATTACTATTCATTTTTTCAGCTCTGGTTTTCATTAAAGATGTTACAGGTCTATATACTAAAAATGTCAGGCAATTCACCCATCTATCTACTAATCCATTTCTCGTGTTGGGTTTTTTTGAAACACAGATATAGCTCATTACCAGTGGCAGTGATGATTTCAACTTTAAGGAGGTATCTTTTTCCCCTTAATCTTATTGTTTGTTACTATTCATTTTTTTCAGCTCTGGTTATCATTAAAGATGTCTATGTATTTACATTTAGTTAAATACAATATTTTATTTTTTGAAAACGTGGGTTGACATCCGTCCGAGGAAGCTGTTACTTCTCGGGACTGACAATGTCAGGCAACTCACCCATCTATCTACTAATCCATTTTTTGTGTTGAATTTTTTTAAGACAAAGATCTAGCACATTACCGGGGATGATTTCAATTTTAAATAGGTATCTTCTTCAACATCATCTTATTGTTTGTTACTTTACATTTTTTCAGCTCTTGTTATCATTTATTTAAAGATATTGTTGGTCTATATATTTAAAGATGTTGCTGGCACTTCTCAGGACTGACAATGTCAGGCAACTCACCCCTCTATCTACAATGTCAGGTAAAACAAAGATCTAGCACGTTACCCTTGATGATTTCACAGCAATCTAATACGCAAGAGGTAAGCTAAACCCTATCATATTTGCAATTATGTTTAATTTCTTACCAGTGATGATTCTTTCTTGATTTCTTAGAATTATATTTAATTTATTTTTTATATGTGCAAAATCCTTTGATATATTTTTTTAACTGCGGGATAAACTATTAAACAATACATTATACTATTATAAATATAAGTCCTGACACTCTTCCTAAAATTCCCTGCTTTGTCATAGATCCATCACTTCTTCAGATTTCTCCATGAAGAAATAGATCTATTTTTAGACTTATAATGATCATCCTCTAACACGAAGTTATTCAAACTCAATTCTAATGCTATCTTCCATATCCTATAGTCACCCACCCAAATCTACACTAATCACAACTATTTAAATCAACTTGACAGAGTCTTTATCTAATAAAAATCCTTTCTAGTAATAAAACTGACTAGAACATTGATAATTCTATTAACTTCAAACTATCCTGCAAATGTAGTGTGCCTTCTTCAAGGCTCTACATAAATACTTACACACATAGTTTACTATGATCTAGTTTACAACCTTCAATATTTTCTTACACACTCAAAATTATTCCAACTTATAGCCTCCCAGTTCTAATCCACAATTATTCTTCACCCTTATCAAATATAAAAAAATGATAGGATTCTTCAACCTATGAACTTGATCTATACAGACTAATCTTCATGATAAAAACCTTATATGTTTTACATTAAACTTCAAAGTTCTATATCGAGCTTGACCTATCTTTTAATCACATGGTTATTCCAACTTTGGTTAATCTAGCCTCCATAACCTTGACTATTTACAGCAACTTGTCAATCTACTCTACACAAAACAATATCCATGATAACAAAACCATATCTTTTAAACCATGGTCTTGATTATTTCCCAAGCTCTAATTCTTATGGCCTGGAATTTAACTATTTCATAATTGGCTAATCTAGCCTCTACATCAATGATTGTTTCCAGCAAAACGTTATTTTCTGACAAATGGTCTTGACTATTTTGGATGTCAAACAACCTCTCTAATGAGAGATTATGCACTTATATAGAGGTGAATCTCTTTAAAATAGAATTTTCCTACACCATAAGTCTATTAAGGAGAAATCCTAAAGATCTGTTTCAAATCTTAGTTGCTATTTTTTCCCAAAGACATAATTTTCAAGATAATTAAAGTCCCACAAGATATTTAGGCACTACATTTTACATTATACACATTAAATTGATCATCGTCTTTCATCATCATCTATCATTAATTATCAATTATCATCATTCATCATCTACGTCCACATACAATTCATGACAATGCAAGTAAACAAGAAACATACATATAATTCATGATAATCACCATCTAATCACCATATAATTAAATTCAAATACCATAGTACATACTCAATAGTAGAAGTTTTCAAATTCAATATTTAAAGTTTCCTCAATAATAAAAGTTTCTAATTTTCAAAACCCTCTTTTTCTTTATACAATTCTACTCTGCTCTCTTCCCCAACGGCTTCTTCCACTGTGGCTGTACCTCTTTCCCCAACACCAGAAATAACCCCTGAACTTATAAGATCTTCTGCAGCACTGTCCAGATTTTTTAAAATTCTTTCTTCTTGATTTGTTGCATCTCCATGTGACAACAAATTTGGATCAGCAGCTGCTTTGGCTTTGAATAATATGTCAGGGTCGAGACCATGCTCTTTAATTATCCGCTTTAGTGTATTGTTTTGTTTGTTAACCAAAACAATATTTTGCTTCAAATTTTTTGCTGCGGATAAGCTGTTCTTTGCTGTTTCCAAGTGAACTTGCAAAACCTTCGCCTGACTCTTCAAATTTTCATATTTCAACTGCACAAAAAGAGTAATGTCAATTCAAAATATTAATGTAAATTCAAAATTTCAAATTAACAAGAATGATTGTTTGAATGTAATAGTACTTACAACCGCTCTATCTCTTTCGGCATTTGCGATTGATACCAAATCCTTGTCCTTGGACCATTTGTTAAAATATGCCTGGGCCTCGGCACTAATATTTTCCAATTTGTTTAGTGCCTTATCTAAAATGTCGTCTTTATAGTTGTTGTTAAACGTGACAGTCCCACATCTTACTTGGGTAAGTAAGGAATCCATCTTCGCAGGTTGATTCTGGACTGCAGCGTATAAACTATCCCGTTGCCAATAATTTTCATAACGACTAATAATCTCATTGATAAGAACTTTAGCCCTTCTCTCCCATTCTATAAGCTGTTGGATATGAGGAATAATAAACTCACTGACATGGGATTGACAATCATAACCAATTAAGTTCTCCAAAGGAAAACGTGGCAACTGTTCACTATCTGAATCTGATGCAGACGATCTTGCTGGAGAAGTATGGGGGCTTTCACCAAGATCAACTGCTCCTTGTTTCTGCCTTTGGGTGGGCTGATCCTGTTTTTGAAAAAATTAATCAAGATTTAGATAAATAAATTTAAATCAGAATGTAATTCAAAATTGTAAAGCATATTAAAATTGAAATTTGAAGTATACCTGCTGGCCTTGAATCATCTCGCGGGTATCGAAAAAACCAGTTGGGTCATTGCTATCAATGCCCAAATAATCTTCATCTAAATTTATATTGTTCAAAACAGATATGCCCGTTGCACTGGGCAAGCCACCAAGTGATAGAGTTGGAATTCGAAACGAGGAGGCAAGGTTTAGTGTCCCACTAGGGGCCGGAGCAAAAGGCATGCGTTTACCAATGTTCTTTTTCACTGTTCCTCTGGTTGGCATTTTAAAAATTAATGGTTGAGTGGGTGTCGGTGCCGTGGTTTGATCATGACTGACATGTGCTGAAAAGTACAAGAAAAAAATGAAAAATATTAAAACAATTCATAAAGTCAAAACTACGAAATTAAACGTACTATAGAAAAGTTGTACCTTGTTGTCGAGGGGTTGTTTTTCTCGGTGCTATGGGTGGCCTTGTAGGAGTTGTACTCAGTGGCTGTTCAGAAGATATGAATGCATGCGACTGTATGGAGTGAGTTGGGGAAGAAGGTTCCAAAGTCCCTGCAATTCATCAATATTAAATGTTGTCAATTCATTTGGTTAAAATTTAAATTGAAAAATAAATATGCAACTTTGGAATTTGTAAATAATATATGAGAATGTATTACTTCTCTGGCGTTTAACGAGTTCAAACTGTTGAGGGTTTGGAGAGGAGTGAGCTTCCATTTCAGATTGGGAGTCCCCCAAAGCCTCCGCGTGTTGTTGGCCTCTTCCTCTCGATAACTTCTTTTTTCGGGGAAGGGCTTCAAGATATCTTCTCTGCAAAACATTAAAATTTAAGTTTTAATAACTGTGCACTGTAATGTCGAAAATTGAAATACAATTACAAACTAAATAGTTTATACCTGTTGTTCTTCAAATGGAATTGAGAATTTCATCAAAGCCTCATCAGAGCAAGTAGGAATTTGTTTATCTTTTAAATTTAAAATTGCCTCATAGTAGAAGCCGAGGAGATAGTTTGTTGAATAAATGAAAGGTTTATCTGAGAGTTTTGAATTTGTTATGTCAGTTCTTATTTTTTTGGATAGATATGTGCACCAATCGAATTTTCGTTTTGAGATAGTGGCACAAATGTATGCAATGGCCCAATTTGGTATATCTGTTTGGCGACCCTGCAAAACAATTCTGGCTTGAAAAAATGAAATAAGTGCAGCAAGAAAGTGGTGTGCAATTGATTGTGTATCTACACCACGCCTGGATTTATTGACATGGGCTGCAAATGCGAAACAGTGAAAATTACTATAAATTTATAACAGCAAATTGTATCAGAATAAAAAATAGAATAAAAAATATGAATTAAAACGAATTATACTTACAATCAACATGGAAACCGTACGTTGATTCGAGAAATTTCTTGTCTTCTTCCAGGAGTGTTGCCTTGGTTGTAACAATTGGTAAATTTCTGAAAGGAAGGCCCGTAAACCGATGGATGTCATTTGCTTCAATAGTGAATTGGAACATTTGGCCATCGTTCAGAGTCACATAAAAAATACCGTCCTCTGAATTGTAGCATGACAGAAGGTAATTCAAAATATCCGGATCTGTTTCGAAATGGGGCATATTAACGAGCCCTGTAAATTCACACTCTTCCATCAAATCTTGATATTCTGAAGACATCTTTAAAGCCGTATGGATGTGAGGGCATAAGGGATTCCTGTAGTTGATCTTGGAAATCGATTGAGTTGGATTCTCTTGATTTTCTTGCTGAACTTGCAATTGGGAAGCATGTGAAGTCGACATTATAGCTGTAATTGCGTCTTTGACAATGATTTAGACCTGCAAAAATTCAAGAACGGGAAAACGAAAACGAGAAAATGAGCGGCAGAAGGGTATTTATAAGCTAAATAGGGCGTCACTGGCCCCTATTGACGCGTGTCATTTGCTCCTACTGACACGCGTCACTGGCTACTATTGACGCGCGTCAGCTAGGACTATTGTCACGCGTCAGCTAAGACCTTTGACGCGCGACACTGGCTCCTAGTGACACGACACTGTCCCCATTGACGCGCGTCACTTCCTCCTATTGTCGCACGTCAGCTAAGACCTTTGACGCGCGTCAACAGGTTCCAGTGACGTGCGTCAATATAAGACAGAGACGCGCGTCATTAGGGTACAGTGTCGCGCGTCAATAGAAGCCAGTCACACATGTCAAAGGTCTTAGCTGACGTGTGACAACAGTCCTAGCTGACGCGCGTCAATAGGAGCTAAGTGACGCACGTCAGTAGGAGCAAATGACGCGCGACAGTAGGAGACAGTAGGAGGCAGTGTCGCGCGTCATTACGAGCCAGTGACGTGCGACAGTAGGAGACAATGTCGCGCGTCATTACGAGCCAGTGTCGTGCATCATTGGGAGCCGGTGTCGTGCATCATTACGAACCAGTGTCGCGCCAGTGACGCGCGTCATCTAGACCATTGACGTTCCATTGACGCGTGTCAGGAGTGGTTATTGACATCTTGTTGTCGCACGTCACTGATGGAGCCATGAAAAACCAGGTGAAAATTTTGTTTTTGAATACTGTCAAATTCGCCTTTCGCTGAAACTGGTTACGGGGATATTCGCTAGGTATTTTCCACCTTCAATTTTATAGGGGTGTCTTAAAATGAACCCTGCTTGTTTGGGGTGCATGTGACATTGGTAGGAGTGTGTAGCCCAAAAGAGAGGACCCAATGCTGATATGAAATTGTATCCCTATAAGGGGGACAATATGTGCATAGTAGAAACCAAGGAACATGTAAACAAAGTGGCTAGTAACATGTGTTAGTACAAAAATTAGTAAGCATGCAATAGAAGACAATATAAAAATCAAGTGAGAAGAGAAGATAGACCGTGAAAAGTAGTTTTCAGACATGGGACATTGCTCACAAGTGTCACAAGAAAATTAGGGTCGAAGCGGCCAAAAGCATACAAGAAATTATCAAACAAGACATAGGGCATATCCTGCAAACAATGACAAAAAAATAAAAATTAATATCAAACAAGGTGTATCAGACAACCATGGTAGAAAATAGTTCTATAATGCAAATGCTACACATGAAGCACCCACTAGTATGTTAGAAAGATTAAAAGTATGTCAAAGCATGTATGTATTGATGGAAAGCAACATGCTAGAAAGAAGTAGTAGTAAGTAATGAAAAAAATAGCACATGTGATGTGTACGAGTAGTAAATGTAGACGCCCCTAGGTGATTTGGTGGGTCTGGTAAAAGGTATAGTGCCAAACATCATTGTTGTGAGTAAGAAACTGTAAGATCTGAATTCACAACTAGAGGACCAAGTGAACGGACATATGTATATAGAAAGATAATGACATACAAAATATCCGGCTAACATAGTAAGCAAAGTGTGTCATGTAAGTAGTATAAACAAACAAGAGTAAGTGCAACCAATATATGAAAATGAAGTGAATGAGTGGAATGAATGGTATGCAATGTGTGAATGTGATAGGAGTAGTGTTCTCCCCAACAGATGTGTATGAGACGAGGTTCATTTATAAAAGACCCCCCAACAATAAAAAATGAACCATAGAACAAGAGTGCTTCATGAGGAAATGGTTTGAAAGAGAAATGCTAGAAAGATATATCATGAAGCACATAGTGTGAAAAGTGAATGAGGCAAGGTTCATTATAGATTTATATCTATGGTTTATGATTTACTATTTTTTATGTTTAGCATTTCAGTTGTAGTATTCAAAATTAGCATAGTTGTTGGGGGATAAGTCATTTAAGGTTAGATATAAGCTTCAAGCAGTACTCACTCTTAATTAGGGTGTAAATGATAGTATTTGGCCTAGTGTGAATGTGCTTTGTTGTGTTGTTCAAGTTGGACATATTCTTGGTGAAAAACTCTTTGCAAAAATTCTTTCAAAGATGAACCTTTGTACAGAGGAGGGTCACCTTTGTCTATCAATCCTTTCAATGGTGGGTTACAAACCATAGACCATGACATCCTTGCCTTTTCTTTGTGAACAAAAATCCCATGCTCGATGCCCTTGAATTTTACATTGCATATTATTTAAGTACTAAATCAAAAAAATAAAAGTAAAACCATGTTAGAAATAGTTCAACAAAAAAAATGAAAACAAAACTATTGTCAAAATAGTAAAATTGAGTTCAGGTGATGATGAGTTACATAGATTGTACTTTTGTTGCCAAAGTGAATTGATTAAAACAAGATGCACTTAAAATATTATATTATTTCTATATTTTTGGTTTGTGTACCAGTAAATCACCAAAAAATAAAATGTCTTGTTTGCAAACATGATTTCTACAATCACATGCAAGATAACCCCCTTATTCATCAGTCCAGTATATCTTCTCTGTCAAACTGATTGACATTTTTGTCTATCTTCTCCATTAAATATATTGATGATTCCTTCAAGCCTCTGACTGCTCGATCAACTCCTACATGAAAGTGAACGTTATTCAATTAGAAGGATAATGGCCATACATAACAATTTTTGCAACCATATGATAAAGAGTATATTTTAGGATTTCCAAGTCAAAAAAGTTTCATAGTTGCAAAACTTAATATCTCTATTCAATATTTGTACAGTTAAACAATTGATCCGTTTTTAATTAATAATTTATGTATTTATTTATTTATGTTATTTATTAATGAATTATTAATAATTTTTAATCATTCAATATGAATAGTTGTCAATCATTTAATATAAAAAATAGTAGGAGGGTGTCAATCATTAAGTGGAAAATAACATTAGGTGGTGTCAACCGAAACAACATGAAAAAATGTCCAAAAATATTTGTATTGAGTTATAAGTAGGCTATTGTCCTAATTATCATGTGGGAAGGCATGAAAAAATAATAACAATTTCATAAATGTGCGTACATGACTGAAGGTTTTAGGAATGAATCACTTTATCTCCATCATTTATTGGTTCAAAATCGAGAGAAGGACTGGGATGCCATTTCCCTCAGAACAAATTTAGCCATTTCCCTCATAACAAATTTCTAGACTTTTCCAATCGAGGTAGTTGGGCAGTTCCTTCTTGAATATCACAGATTTGGATGCCATGAAATGTGTCAAATGCTCTCTGTAGAATGAAATCACTTGTTCCTCTGATAAAACCTCAGTAACATTATTGTTGATACTGATAAAGGCATAAGGCATTTCCCCCAAAACGGATTAGGCCTCACTACCACGGCTGCCTCCACAATCAGAGGATGCTAACAAAAAATTGATTCAACCTCCACGTTGTTGATGTTCTCCCCCGCCAGAATTGATGACATCTTCAGATCAGTCTTTGATCTCCATGTAACCGTCTGGGTAAACAACCGAGATGAGCCTTGTATGGTCTGGCCCGTCACCCACTTTTTCTTGAGATACCCTTTCATAGTTGTGTACTTGATAAACAGAGGACCCTCAAGTGCCTTGGATGGGAGGAATACCTGAGGAGGCTTGGTATGGTAAGAAAGTTGATTATTCATTTCTTAGATTTTTTAGATGTCAGGTATTTTTCCATATAGACAAGGATGATAGAACCAATTTAGAGAGCTAAATCAGAAAAATGTACTTTCATTGGTTATGGTGGTGATGAATTTGGATATAAATGTTGGAGTATTAAGGACAAGAAAATCATTCAATCTAGGGATGTGATCTTTAATGAGAAAGTCATGTATAAGCAACAGTTTCAAGAAAAAAGGGAAGAATCCAAGAAAGAATATGTAGCGGTAGAGGATATTTCGGATGGGAAAGTGACACATGAATCAATTCAAGAACCTCCTCAACAGGAACCCCAAACTCCTATATTGAGGAGGTCTTCTAGGGTAAGAAGAGAACCTGAACGTTTTTCTCCTTCTCTTTAATATTTATTACTCACTGATAGTGGAGAGCTAGAGAGTTTTGATGAAGCAATACAGGTAGATGCCAAGAAGAAGTGGAGAGCAAGCCATGAATGAGGAGCATCAGGCTCTCATGGAGAACACAAACATGGGATTTGGTAAAGCTAACAGAAGGAAAAAGAGCATTATAGAACATGTGGGTGTTTAGAGTCAAAGAGGAAGAAGGAGGCAAGAAAAGATACAAGACCCAGTTGGTGGTCAAGGTGTTTACACAAAAAAGGTATAGATTTTGATGAGATTTTTTCTCCTGTAGTAAAAATGACTTCTATTAGAACTGTTTTAGGAATAGTTGTAGTAGAAGACTTGCACTTAGAACAACTTGATGTAAAGACTGCATTTCTCCATGGTGATTTGGAAGAGGAACTATATATGTAGCAACCAGAGGGAAAATGATGTCAAAGGTAAAGAGGATATGGGTGTGCAAACTGAAGAAGAGCTTGTATGTCTTGAAACAAGCTCCATGTCAATGGTATAAGAAATTTGATAGCTTCATGATGGAGCAAGGTTATATTAGATGTCATTCTGACCATTGCATGTATACAAATAAATTTGAGGATGACAGTTATATTATCATGTATTTGTATGTGGATGACATGTTGCTTGCAGGTAAAAACATGTAGGAAATTAAATTACTCAAGAAGTAGCTAAGTGAATCCTTTGTTATGAAGGATCTGGGGGCAGCCAAACAAATTCTTGGTATGAGGATATC